>JAYGXS010000004.1:17106760-17140015 GCA_036362985.1 Ligula intestinalis | reverse complement strand
CAGATTATGACTTACGACAAATAATCAGGGGGAACCTAACAAATACTGTAGCTTATTTTTAACAAGCACTTTAAATTTATGTGAAAAAGTGTATTCAATATTGGGAAACGACTCAGCCTTTGAAGGTCTCGAGAATATTCTGATCTTGACGATTTCTTTTACTAGGCCGCGAATTTGCTGGTTTGAAGAGGTTGTGTTCGGTTTAAAGAGGCTGCGTCTCGGTAGAATTGGTTGGAAAACAAAATCTTCTTAAATTCCTACTTCAAATGATCGTCCACGCAAGAAAAATAATTCCAGCGGTGCAGAAAAAAATTGTTTACGAACGGTTGCAGCCGCAATATCCTAGATCGTAATTGATGGGTGATATCGATGTAGAATTGTCCTAGGAGGAGCGAGGGGAAATATTGACTGTGATCTTGTAGGGTCTTTGGCTCGGTCTAAGGCCTACCGTCTAAGGCCTCAGTTTAAGGCCTACCTGAGTCAAACGGAACTACACCAAAGGAAAGGACGGATAAGGAAGTTGGAAAGTTTCGGGAACTGCTGTAAGACATTCTCAGACAGCCAGAGGCAGTAGGAGTTTGTGCAGCATTTAGGATAGGCAAACCGGTAACAGAACAGTCAGAAACTGTCCGACCTCGACCTATCAATGTAGTCTTGGATAACAAAGAGCAGGTTAACTTGATTCTTTCCCAGAAAACAGCCCTCTTCCACTCATAAGACGGTTTTTTTTTCAGCCGGGCTTCTCTCCAGTGGAACGTCTGAAACGCCTAGAATTGGTGTCGGAACTACGGGAGAGAGAGAGCTGAAGACAGCAATCTGGCTACCTTTAGGGACCAAATAATACAGAAGACCACCATAGTGCTGTGGAAGCAGTCAATCCTGATGACGGCTGTGGTCCAGTTGTACTGGCAAACTCGCGCCCAGAAGTATTGGACACTGCGGAGTCTCGCCGATTAAAATTTCTGTGTACTAATGCTCAGAGTCTATTCTCGAAGTTTGATGAACTTCGAATGCAGGTAGCCGATGAGTCCCCTGATATAAAAGCAATAACAGAAACATGGCTATCACGGGACATCATTGATTCCGAAGTGGCGCTTTCTGGATACCAGTTGTTTAGTCAAGACCGAGTGGAACGCCAGGGTCGAGGAGTTGCTATGTATGCAAGGAGTGAATTAAGTGTGTGCGACAGGCCTGAAAGGATTATCCATGGTATAAAGGCTATTTGGCTGAGAATTAAGGCACGGGGGTCTTAGCCCCGGGAAGCCGTGACCGTCAACCGATCACCGCGGACAGACACTGATGCAGATTCGTGTTTACTGGTATGCATAAAGGAGAAAGGAAGTCGACCTGATGTTGTAGTCATGGGTGAATTCAATGCGCCGAGCATAAGTTGGAATGATTTTCAGGCAAATTGCTCTTAAAACGCCTTTGATCACCATCTTCTAAAAACAGCACTTGAGCCTCTTCTTACATAACACGTCCTCGTTCCAACTAAAGCACGCGGAGGGCAACGGGCTAGTCGTTTAGACCTAGTCTTAACCAACCGAGGTATGCTGCCTACCTCCACTAGGTCGAAGTGAACACGTTGTACTTTCTTGGGATTATGGTCTATATTCGTTACCCCCTACAGTAAGCGAACCAAGGCCGAATATATGCCGGGGCGACTTCGCTCAAATGAGAGTAGAGGCATTAAAAATGGACTGGGGTCTTCTTTTTTCCGGGGATGTCACTGAGGACTGGAATACATTTAAGGTGTGGTTTTTGCATCTGCTGTGCAGTCATTGTTCACTTTCACAGCCCAAGGTATCAAGCCGACCTCACTAGCTGAAAAGAGATCTCAAAAGAGAGATCAATAAAATAGGAAAGCTTTGGAAGTAGTTTTGCAACACAAGCCGCAACGAAGATTTTGAACAGCACAAAATCCAGCGGAACATGGTAAAAAATGGTTTGAAGACAGCGTATGTAGCAGAATTTAATGGCCTCATAAATTTCGCGAGCGCTCATCAGCCGCTTCCACTCGCCGCATAAACAGAATAACGGATGATAAATTACAGAATTAAATTCATACAGAAAAATCGATCCAACACATCAAGGTCACTTGAGTTAGCCAAAAGGCAATCAATAAAGTAGGAATTCAAACATTGTGGGCAGCAAAAACGCAGTAAACTGTCTAATGCAAAAAACATAGAAGGCAAAAAAGTGGGAAGGGGGTGGATAAACAAGGAGCCGGTGCTACCATGGCAGGGTTAGGTTCACCACATGCTTCAGTTGTTTACATAGGTCAGGTTTAAACCGCCTTATGTATGCTGCCTCCAGGTAGCGTAAGATACGAGTTGTTCGTGCCCAAACAAGTACTCGGAAGGATGTTTTAGGGTCAGCAGAATGACCCGTATCCAATAGGTGTTCAGTGATAGAAGAACGGCGAGTCCTATTCTCCTGTCTTAATAACCAACTCGGCAAGTGCTCTTTTGCTCTGGCTGCCAATTGCCGTTGTGTTCGTCCTATGTACTTGCATCCGCAAATGCATCTTAACTGGTAAACAACATTAGGATTGGCGTACAACGGCAAGGCATCCTTCGCAGTTGGAATCGGAAGGGTCTTCACCGGGTTGCAAAATATAAGCTCAGCTGCAAATTAGGTCCTTTCAATGGTATTGCGTCAACGTCTCATGATGGTGTTCAAGGTGTTGTCTCCTTAAACGGCAAGGAGCCCTTAATCAAGGAGACCTTAATCAAAGAAAAGATGATGCGTCACTTGACAGAGAACAACCTGCTCAATACAGCTCAACATGGCTTTCTTGAGAAACGATCTTGTGACACCTGTCAGCTCTCTTTCTTTGATTATGCGCTGCAATCTAGAGACAGTGGTTTTGCCACTTAAAGCGTCTATTTTGATTTTTCTAAGGCCGTTGATCGAGTCGATCATAACCTCCTCCTTCTGAAACTGGCCCCCTTCGGCGTAGGTAGCAAGCCTCTGAACTTCATATCTTCCTACTTGGATGCTCGCACACAACGAGTAAAAATGTCCAATGTTATCTCCAACCCCACGCATGTGAGGAATGGAGTTATACAGGGTAGTGTATTGGGTAGTGTACTGGGTCCGCTCCTATTTTGCCTGTTTGTCAACGACGTTTCAGATTCTTTTTAGTATGGCAGACGCTTCATGTACGCTGATGATTTAAAAGTCGCTTATCGATGTTAACCAGCAGATCGCAACATCGTGCTCGAGCTGATAAAAAAGGATCTTCAGGCCTTCGCCCAGTGGTGTTGCACATGGCGCCTCACCCTTTCAGGGCTAAAATGTTCCGTTATGGTTGTTGGCGACGATCATCAACCGGAATTAAGCATTGACGGCCACGAACTAAATGTCCCAGGAGTTATCATGGATTTGGGCATATCCTACTCTAATAGTCTCAATTTGTCAGAGCACTTTGCCCTGATAGTCTCGAATGCCCGCCAAAACACCGGATTTATCCTAAGAAATTTTGAGACTATCGAGGTTAGAACTAGCCTTCATAATATGTACGTGAGACCTTGTCTTGAATACTGCTCGCCCCTATTCAGTCTTCTGCGCACTTGTGAACGGAAGAAAATAGAATCGGTGCAGCACTTCTTCACTAGAAGAGTTTTTACTTCAGAACACCGTTACTTAACCTACTAACAAAGGTGCGAACTTATAAAGCTGGATCCCCTATGGCTTCGTCGATTGCCGAAGGGTCTATTTTTACTCTTTAAACTTTTGAATGGTCAAACCTTTAATCCTCTTAGTACAATAAGGCAGCTTGAGCACTCTCGACGCGCCAGTCATCGAGATGTATTTTTATTTCCTCCTATGGCACGTACAGTTAAGTACCGGCAATTCTTTTCAGTAAATGCCATATCAATCTGGAATAAGCTGCCCAAAAGTATTAAAACCCAGCAAAACTACTCTATGTTTAAGAGAGCTATAACTAGTTTTCTACATTCAGGACAACTTTCACGAATTTTGGGTGCTGACTCGGTGGAATCTCTCTTTCACTCTGCTGGCGTTCGTGGACTTTGAACCCCACCAGGCTTCATGCTGAAGATAATGCTGCTGAAGCAGCAGCCCGCAGTCTGCTATCCTTTCAGCCGATAGCGCGCAACTTTTGTCGACAACCATTGAAGGAAGACTGAGAACACTGTGTTCTTGTGCCAGCCCTCTTCGTCTCGAACTTATGTCCTTAAACGATATGAAACATTTTTCCTGCTGTTGAGTCAACTCAGCTTACAACTGTACATTTATTCCGTTTGTATCATACCTTTGAAGGCAGGTTTTTTTTCACTTAAAGCAAACTCCCTATCTCGC
Organism: Ligula intestinalis; assembly: GCA_036362985.1. Classification (NCBI taxonomy): domain Eukaryota; kingdom Metazoa; phylum Platyhelminthes; class Cestoda; order Diphyllobothriidea; family Diphyllobothriidae; genus Ligula; species Ligula intestinalis. The sequence continues at coordinate 17,135,689 of JAYGXS010000004.1, read as the reverse complement.
CCAGTATTGACAAAACAAAAAACCTGAAACAAAACCAATACTGGCTGCAACATAGGGAGTTTGTTTTAGGTTTTTTTCCGGTCTTCGAGGTGTTGGAAGTCGCCCAATAGGTGCATTACCAGCTCTTTACAATTGCCTGTAAACTGGCATAATAAAAATATTATTATTATTATTATAAATGAAAACAGGCTTTTTCGGAGCTGATTGTCCTATAACCTTTCGCCGTGAGGGTTTGCTATTCTTTTCAATGAAGTGAGCTGAATTACCACGCTTGAGAAGAGTTCCCTTGAGGTTGGCAACTTCTGCATCCGGTGAAACCATTGAGCAGATTTTGCTTGTCTTCTGGAAGAGGGTGAAAACTAAGTTACATACGCTGTCTTCAAATTTGTACCTGGGTAACGATGTTTCAAAAAATGGTTTTCAAAGCATGACGGGACTTTGATAGCAATTTAATTTGTCGAGTTTTTAATAATCCAAAGTTGCTTTACAGTTATTTACGGAAAAGCACAGGCAACAGGAACCCGATTCCTGTTATGCAAAATGATGAAAGCCTCGAAATTTCTGACTGTAAAAACAAAGCAGAATATTTTACTGAGTTCTTTCAGTCGGTTTTTACCATAGAACCTCCCTTCGTCGCAAATGCTGACGAGGTCGCTGGAACACCAAATATTGAGGATTTTTTATTTGGAGAAGAGACGATTTTTCCAAGAACTAAAAAGCTTGAAGGAATGTAGATCTCATAGTCCAGATGAAATTACTGCGAAATTGTTCAAAGATCTTACTAGAGAGCTGGCTAAATCGCTTCTCATTATGTGCCAGAAATCGTTTAATACTGGAGTACTTCCTCCGGACTGGAAAAGTGCGCATATTACACCGCTTAACAAAAGCGGTAGTCGTGCATCTGCGAACAACTACAGACCTGTGAGTCTGACCTCCATATGCTGTAAAGTAATGGAGAAGATCATCAAGAAGCAATTGATGATATATTGTGAAACTCACAATATTTTTTTGAATGCGCAATATGACTTTCGCAGGGGTAGGTCATGTGTAACAAACTTGCTCTGCACGATGCAAAGCTGGACAAGGGCAATTGATGCCAAAGAAACCGTACATGCAGCCTACATTGATTTTCGGCAGGCCTTCGACCGTGTTCCACACCAACGTCTCCTGCACCAGTTGAGACTGATGGGTATCAGAGACAGACTTCTTAAGTGGATTGAGAAGTTCCTTGCTGGTCATTCTCAAACGGTGTGTGTAGGACGACAAAAAATCAAGGCCGACAGTCATTAAGAGCGGAGACCCTCAAGGTTCAGTACTCGGACCCACCCTCTTTCTCTTGTTCGTTAATGATTGTGTACAGGAATTGGACTGCGAGTGTGCCATGTTTGCAGATGATGTAAAAAGATGGAAGGTCATCAAGTGTGCTACCGATGAAGATAACTTCCAGGAAAATCTTTGTCGATTAAACGATTGGTCGCATAGTTGGCTCCCATCCTTCAATTCGAACAAATGCACTCTGCTGCGCCTGGGAAATCGAAGTTCGGTCCCCGATGCGCGAACCTACAATCTGAATGGAATCCCACTCCAAGAAACAGAAATCCAGAAAGATCTCGGCATCTACATGACAGACAACCTCCAACATTCTACACAATGTTGTTAGGCCGTTAAAACTGCAACTTCAATGTTGTATGCCATCAAGCGGGCATTCATGGTTTTTGACGAAGACTCTTCCTCGAAAAATTTTGGTACCTTCATGGGGCCACATCTTGAATACGCGATTCAAGCCGGGAGACCGTGGATGCGGCAGGATTATGACGTACTTGAAAGGGTGCAGCGGCGAGCAACAAAATAAGTAAGAGGCCAAGGTTCACTACCATATGAGATCCGCCTGAGTACCCTTAATCTCTATCCTTTCAGTTATAGGCAGTTACGCGGAGATTTGATACATACCTTCCATATTGTGCGTGGCTTGGACTGCGCTCTCATGTGTGACAACTTTTCCCACCTCGCCACTACAACTTATCTCCGGGGCATCCCTTCAAACTGTTTGTGCACCAAGGACGATTGGAAATGAGGAAGTATTTTTTCTCTAATCGGGTCGTGGACCCATGGAATAACCTTCCTGAGGCGATTGTTATGTCCCAATCTGTGGGGACATTCACACACCGACTTGATATACACATGCTACAACACAACGTGAACTATGTGACAAATTAACCTTGAAATACCTCGGCACCATGTGACGGTCTATATTTTCTTGACTGAAAAATTCGTAACATTGTTTATAATTCTTGAGATTTTGATGTGACAAATAGGGAGTTCAAAGGAGCAAGCCTTTTTTCGATCAGATATACTGACTGACTGACTTACTCTTGAAGAGCAGTGCCTTCTTGATAGATACAAAATCAATCTCTGGACCATCGTCTAAGCCATTGTTGGAAGGCAAAAGTTCACTTTCAATTGTAAAGATCGATTAAAACATGGTGAGGGATGCTAAAGTTTGCTCCATCCTCAGTAATTTCTGTTTCGTCGCTTGCTTTCAGCAGAGGGACTGGTTCTCGGTTTCGTGTTGTCTTTCTTAGGTAGCCGTAGGCTAGCTTAGGATTTTTAACTGCCCGGTTCAGTGAATCGTTTCAAAATCTTGGCGTGTCCTGAAGATAAGTCACTTCACGAGGCTCTTTTGCGCTTTGTAGGCATTGATGGATACGGGATTTCTAGCAGCGAGGAATTTCTTCTACAGCCTTCGCTTCTTATAAACCTCTTTCTTCAGCGCCTGAGTCAGCCACTGGGGTCTGTTGTTTAGTTTCTTCCGTGAATTCGGACAGTGGTTTCTGAGGAGAGTATGCAATAGTTCACTGAAGCATTCCCAATCATCGACTTTATTGCCAAAAAAAGCCGATTCACAATTAATGTTGTTCATTTCGGCTTTCATTTGATCAAAGTCGCCATGCTAAATATTTCAGATAACCCTGGTGGGCTGTTCAGGTACCGAGAGTAGTGAATAGTCCAAAGGAAGTACGACGCGATCACTTCGACCTAGTGGAGGTACAGATTGCACCTCGTCGATGCTGTCCAGCGATGTTGAGAGTACCAGGTCTAGGCAGTTTGATTGCTGCCCCTCACGCACCCTGGTGGGAAACGGAACGTGTTGAAAGAGACATAAACAGAGTGAAAGGGCTAGTAAACGCCGGTCGAATGCTTGCTCTGGACCACGTGCGTGTGTTGAACTCCAATCGATGAGCGGAGCATTAAAGTCACCCATAATCAAGACGTCAGGCTGAGAAGATTATCGTGCTTACTGCTCTATCAGGCCAGCGTCAGCTTCGGGATCGTTTCTTGATGGTCAGTAAACAGTCAAAACGTCTAGAATGGATGATTCCAGTACCTTCTCCTTTCATCTTTTCCGAGCAGCTTTCTCCATGACTAAGAGAAAGGACAATCGGGAATTAAGGAGATCCTCTTAAACTATTTTTTACCTGTCTCGTGTCCCCCGGGAACCTAGATGTCTCCATTAACTACAGGTCAACTAAACAAAGCTACGTGGACGCACTCAGTCTAAGTTGCTGCTGTCGCATTGGCCACTAACCATCATCCGAATTCTTTCTAGTATACTACTATGTGTTATATTCATAAGCAGTTTTTTCTCTTATACGCTTTGTAAAAATATGGAGGCTCATTGAACTCTGCCTCCATTTTCACTGTAAGATTTTTAAACTGCCTTTAGTTTTAAGTTTTTAAGTTCACAAGTAACTGCAAAACATCCCTAAATATTGCCATAAAAGGAAAATTTCTGCTGAAATAATTACAACTTTTTACGTCTATCTGCGCACATTGACAAATTCGTTTTTGAATTTTTGTACGAAACTTATTTTGTATCGATAGTGCCGTTTTGGCGCTCACAAATGTAAATTCCGAATTCCAAATTTAAACGCAAACTGGATTCTCATTTGCTGAGTAACTGTGACACATAATGGACATTGTATCAGAAGCGGGAGTTTGCAACTGGTTCACGCATCGCTGATGTAAACACTGCATGTGTTTCATGAACTGTTGTTAAGGGTGAACTCTTTTGTGATATGTGGATCTGAATAGCGAGCTCAAGGCCAAAAGCCTTCTTCCCTTAATAAGGTGACTTAACTAAAACTGCCAAAGATACAGAGAAACGAAGGCCAACAGCTGCTAGGAAGCGCAACTCAGAGGCAAAGTTTCGTTGTGAAAAATTTGACACAAGTATCTGGTTTGTTGATAAGGTTGAAAATCGACATGCCGAAGGGGTTTTACCTCAGCAAGTTTGTTTTCCGTTCTTGCGCGCTCGTGCTAAGAGAAAAAAGGGTCCACTTATGTCACTAAAAACTGGCTTAAATTAGTGGATATTTGCTCTGAGTAGATTATGTCTTGGATTCTGAGACCTTAAAGGTAAAGCCACAGCAGAAAAAAATTGGAACCCAATTTTCTTCGACTATTTTCAAATAAAATAAAACGTTGTTTGCGCCTCTCACAGGCGAAGTCCGATGAAGTAATTAATCTTATGCGGCAAACAACAGCATGATATGGTGCACCAGTACATCCGTTTTGACAGGACAATGATGGTAATGGAGGGGAATTGGACTAAATATAAGCCTTTAATCACTTGAACAGTCTTTACATGAAATAAGCAAGAGGTGTACTTTAGGGTTCTAAAGCCACTCTCTTTGGGGTTGGCGGCTGAACGCTCGCGCACTGCAGGTGAGCTTTTCTACCTTCACGTCTGTCGCAAGTCTCGTTTTTGTCCTTTCAAATTGTTGAGTTCTTTAACTTAGGTGCATTTTATCCATGTGTTTAATTATATCTGAAAAGATGACTGTAGCCTTTATTCGAGCGTCTGGTTAATTATCGATGAGAAGCCGTAGCCACAGTTAGTAGTTAAGACCTGAATCTTGCGGTAAAGGGCGTTGCAAAGCTGCCTGTGATATGAGATCAAAGAGCATCGAAAACAACAAGGCATTGCAAACTGTAACCTTGCAGTCCTCGCTTACTTATCTTAAAAAACTCTGGCTGCACCCTATGATCTCATCGCAATTCTAAGTTTCTGAATACTTTTAATTTCCCTTACACCTGAGTTAATTGAGAAGTGTGCGCAAGGGACGTTTTTGATGTTAGTTGGCAGACGTTGACGGTCAGAATTCGCATGCCGACGTGTTCTCTAGACTTTAGGGTCCGCGGCTTTTCTCAGCAAAGCCTAGTCATGTTAGGAAGCGCAGTCAAACTGTCATATTTTTTATCACGATGACTAGAGTTGAATCCGATATAATAGACTGTAGGATCTTTTTGTGTCTGTGAGATCCCTACGACGGAACGTTTTTGATCCATGCAGATGTGCAAAGAAAAACCAGCCGGCAATTAAGAAATAAACACTGCAGTTACGTCACATAGATAAAAGTAATAATCTTAACTTTCCTCGATCCTATCTTCCCTGAGTTGAGATAGCGGAGATTAATTTTTGACAAGTTTTTTTTGCGGTCCTACGTCGACCCTTAATACTAGCAGTTAGACCCTGCCTGCTTCTCTATTTACGTTTCTTATAATGCGGCTAGTTGAATCATAGTCATGAAATGGTCACTTCATCTTCTGCACAAATTTAATAACCTTCGCAATTGAGTAAACCGAGGATCAAAAGCTCAGGTCATAAGCGTCTTTAAATTAAATGGCCACACGCTACGTTGCTATATTTTGCTTTCCTTCTAAATTATTCCGCCTATATTTTGTGCAGTTGGCATGCATTTGCGGACTTTTCTTTAGATCATCTACAGTTAGTGCCACAAAGAGTGGAACCCAACCGTGTTAATAAGACTTTGTGCAAGTCCTCAAGTATCCTATTAATTAATTCGGTTGTTATCTCAAATAAAGTGTTCTGTAAAGATCTGCCTATTTACCTGTCTGACCCATGACCGTCTTTATCATCAAATAGGGTACCCTTATTACAAGTAACCTATGGCTAGTCTTTTAAATCATAAGTAACATTGACCCTTAAGAAGTCCTGGGAGATGCCACTAGGGAATGCAATTTTACACGATCTGATAATTTGAAAATCAGAAACGACTAGGAACGCTTCTGTGTCCGAGGGTTTAGTTGTGGCACACGCGTAGGAGGCTTGCACTGCCTTTACTTCCAACACCTACCTTTTTAGATGGCAAGATTGAGTCAAGATGATTGGTCATAAATGTGAATTCCATAACTCGCAAAGCTAATTAAACAATGTACGCGTGCCACATATTGAGTCGGTTCATAGTTCCACACGAATTAGACCTCAAAAAGGATTGGTGTCGCGTACCCCACACAAATATGGTATCCTAATCACCACAATAACTTATCTTGTCAACTGGCATTAAAGCAGCAGACTAAGGCAGCTAGTGAGTCCGTGTAGCCCTTTTTCTTTACAACGTGGTCTCCGTTGTGCTAACTCAGCAGTGTTGCAGTCGGTTTGAAAAGCAATTTCGGGAAACGCAGCATTTGAAAATGCGAAAGTCCAAGGGGCCAAGAGAGATTTTCTACTTGACAATGCTTTTTGGCTATGCCTTAAGTGTGTCAAGGCAATGCGTAGTTTGTTGTCTTAGTGACTTAGGTAAAGTCCAGGAAAAGAACATCGACACCTTCATAATTATACCTCCTCCTAATTATTGGTGCAGTTAAAAACACCCTAATATCACACTGTATAATACTTTTAGCGACCTTACCTTAACAAACGGGTAAAATTTTGGAAAACACATAACTAGTCGCTTTCGGCCTTTGCGAACATACTCTTGTCTTTCATGAGTTATTACCTTGAGCTTTACAGGTCAACCTATTCTAGGAAAGTGCGAAGGCATGCACAAGTGCAAAGTACTTATAAGACTAGTTAGACGATGACCTAATATGTTTGAATCTACGTTTTTTTGGAGGATGACAAAGCACTGGCGTCGGTAGTTTAACACACGAATTGACCTAAGGCTAAAATTAAAGAAGCTTTAACAATGATCAACTATCAGGGAAACTAAGAAGTCTAAAAAGGCTTGGACGGGAGGTAAAATCTTGGAATTTTGCCTGGGTTGATGATAGAATAGTCCATTCTTTCAGATGAAGTCATCCTCTGACAGCGAATAAATGTGTGGTTGTTCGATTATCAATTTGTATTGTGATGATAAATGTCGGGCCAACGCGGTGGCCCTCAATCTATCATACTGTTTGTGCAACTTGCCTCCTACGAAATATAGCTTCATGCCAATAGTTTCTACAATGTAGTTTAAGTATTTCTGATCGACCGAAGTGGATTTGATAAGAAAAGTTTCGTAATTTATGTTGTTAGGTGCTATCAGAATGCTGTCATCCAAGTCTCCCCCACCTGTTGCGTTTTCCGTTATGCTGTCTAATTGACATCAAGATCCATGAACAACAGTTCATCTTAGGGTGTCTTTCTAGGGGGGGGGGTTGTTGGTTTCATATACCTGTTTTATCAGAAACCTCCTCAAACTGAAAGTTACCTCGTACCACTTAGGAAGCAAGTCTTGAACGTGGATGAGTTCATTACTGACTCGCACTTCTCCTATGGGCAGATAATTTGCATCAATGTGCGCTTGCCTGTCCAAAGCTGAAATCATGAAATCTAGAAAAGACAGGATATACCATTCCCAAAACGGTTCAGATATTTCCCCTGCGAGACGGTTAATGTTTATGCTGAAAAATTCTTCACTACTACGTTTGCGAGAATTAAATTTAGGACCACATAAGACCCAAACTACGGTAAGCATAACTCCATGACTGTAAACCGTTAAAAACAAATTACGCACAAATAAAACGGCCTTTTCCGAATATTAAATGGCTTCGTGTCAAGGTTAGATATTGGCATGTTTAACTGGAGCGACGTTAGACTGGGGATAATCACAGGAACCGCGACCGTCATCACACTGGCTGTCTTAACTGGATCCACCGAAACACTCTTCAAGCCTCCATTTTGGCTTCGTCTGTTCCACGCCAGAATCATGCTATCAGCTACTTTACTTCTAAAACTACACTTACTGGAGTGTTTAATATCAACTGAACACACTGTAATGCAGGCAGATGATGTAGCATAATTTCAGGTGGATAGTCTAAATGTTCGAAGGCTAACCACACAGCGGAGTCCTTTTTATCGTTTGGTAAAGTCGATCCTGTCGTTTTCAAACGTTAGACTTAATAAGCTGATTCCTGACGAATTAAATTGACTAGTACTTTTATGCGTAAGTTAACTGAGAGCAGACGGTAGAAATTATCATTATTATTTAGTTCATATTTGTTGATGTCATGTGAGATAGTTAACCTTGTCGTTTAGCTCGTTTCGGGCGCTGTAAATTAGTCAAAGCGCGGTTCTGCAGCTTCCCTCGGGTACACTCATAGGGTGAAACTCGTGAGCAGCGTGTTTGCTGATATTCCAACTGCCCCCTTTTCAAAAAAATTTCACTTTATGAAAGGTGTTATTTGTGCTATGTTTTGCTGCTATTATTGGATTGCGCGAAAAGGAGGACTACTTAGATATAATCCATGCAAGCGATCGAAGCCGTCTCTTAGAATCTGACAAAAAACTTTAGGACGCACCTAAGAATGGTCAGTACCGGTACAATTATCGTGACACGAGTAATCTAGATGCTACACTACATGAGGAGCCTGTACCCACAATTGACCATGGTCACTATTGTCATTGGTAAAAGTAATGACTTAGGCCCAATTTTAGTTGTAGTGCAGATGACCAGTGCAGCATACATCGAATTCTAATTAGTATGACAGCCCCTCAACTGGCTGAACATAATCTTGGACGCATATTATAACCTGGTGCAAGACTACCCCGTTGCCTGCTTGCCTATTCAATGGCTTCCACCATGTTTCCTTTGGAGTAGGCGCAGGACAGGGAATTATGCGCATGAGTTAGGTGTAAGGCAGGCTTGCATAGTATCTGCCTCGCTCTCTTCTTCATGACGCACCAGGACAATGCCGTGTCAGGACGACCGGAGTTGGGCTCGAGCGCAATGATCTACAAAACTGAACAACTCACCGCACACAGCATGCATCAGGCTTTCCTTAGGACCGCTCAGGCCTCACACCACATTAAAAAAGAGCCAGTCAACTACCCGAATTTGGAATTGGGTGCTTCGGCTGACGCGCACTAAAGATCTAGGTCTAGGCCTTCCGTGCAAGGCAGTAGTTATGGGCTCAGGCGGACTTTGCGTGGCCCAATTAAAACATGCCGTGAGTCAATCCACATCTAACTTTGCTCCAACGCCTCCACAGCACAGCGAGTTTTTGTAACCAAGTTGGTATCTACGCCAGTTTGACCGTCGGTGGGGACGGTGATTTGCGCGTTAATTAGTTTTAAGTGCTAGTAGACTCGCGCAGTATCTGCCGCACTCTTTCCTTCCTCGCTCATCTGAGCCCGGTGTCAAGACATAGTTAAAAAGGTCGGAGGTGGGGTCAAGCGCAGGTGGCTGGCGTGGCTGAAGCCGCCCTTACACTTGCCACCACATCCCCCCATAATCTGCACTTGTTATCGGTGCTTAACCCCAATAACGCCTACCGTATCCTGGTCTAGTCCCCTGTTGGTCCAGTTCAGCTGTCAGACGGTCCTTCTAGGGGCCCGAAGCTGGTACCTACACACATCAGCCTTCAGTACATCGAATCCCACTTAAATGGAACTCTCAAAGAAGGGACCGTTGCAGAAAAATGGGAAAAACCGAGTAATTATATAGTGGGTGGTTTTACAGGTTGCGACTTTTAGTGCATAAGACGAGTTTACAAGTGTGTCAGATGCATTGTAAAGTGTAGACCTCGCTGGCCTCGCTCACTCTTCATCCTGCATTTTCCAGCGGTAGGTGCGAGTCTCAAAACGGTAGATTTACCTTTATTTCTAAGCCTACATGTTCAGAACCGCTTTTAACACTTGTGCCATCGAAATAGGGCAGCTTTTCTGGCACTTGATGCATCAGTTTGCATAGGTTTTTTATTGAGTAGAAGTTCTTTGGAAAACGATAACACTAGATTTTACCAAATCAAACTTAATCACCTGTTCAAACTGTTTTTAAAAATGGTTGCCCTAGAGATTTTGTGTGGCAGGAGTTAACACAAAAGAAAAAGAACTATATTGTTCCCATCAGGTTCGCAAAACCAAGGAGTTGGCGAGCACTTCCATGTGCTAAGAATGTGTCTGAACTGGCTGAAAGACACCAGAGGAAGCATCAAATCCAAGGGGCACGCAAACCAACAATTATACTACACAATCAGCTTGTACACGCTAAGAATAGAGTTGGCTATTCGGATGGAAAATAAGTCATTTGTAAGATCCCCCGCGGCAATTGCAATGCAGTTTATTGTGGTCAAACAGGAAAGTCGGCCTATGCATTTTATGCACGTTGCGAGGCCGAGGCGAGGCCACTTGTCCCAAGTTGCCATGCGTACACTAGAAACTAGGAACATATTTGCATTGGGCCATACTCGTATTGTTGACCCTTGTCCATCTAAGAAAAGTCGCGAATTTTTAGAAGCCATTAACTCCAACGACTGGTGCATTAATCAGCACATCAAATTGGATGTCATGTACGAAAATCTCAAAGAAGCATGAAAAAGACTGTAGTCAATATAGAAATGTCAAAAACAGATTCAACTGTTAGCAACAATGAATCGGTATTATTGTTTTTTTTTCGAGGTAGGTTTAAAATGCTAACTGTTCTCTATACTCACTACACGTCTGGCAACAACCTGTAGAACCAGTTTCAAAAATTTACACAATCAAGTTTGTAATCGTTTCCTAGAGAACTTCCTCCGTTAAATTGCACTTCTCGCGTTAAGTGTTGTTCCATTCTGTTTCTGCAATTTCTTATCCTCACCTCCTCCACTCTAGGTATTTAGTAATGCCCCGACATCGTTATCAACCATAATCTCACAACCTTGGCAATGTTGGCATCTTCATCGAGCGAAGACGATGAAAGTTACCCCGACTCCCCTCTCCCCGGTAAGCCAAAGTTCATCGGAGGAGGATCCGGGAATTCCGGTCGGGGGTACCAGGTTCCGCTTTCAGCTACCCTAAAGCAGACCACTCTGGACACGTCCAGCGGTGCTGGGCCGGGACAGGTGTTCAGTAAAAACTATGCGGGTAGTGCACTGCCAAACAACGCGGCTTCTGTGGACCGACTGCATGAAACTACCACCATTAGGGGACGCGCAGGGTTATCCGGTTATCCGGACCAAGACGGGAGGCAGACAATAGGTGGTCGCCCCTCAGGGCGATATAGGGGCCTTCCGAACCAACGCAGCCTCGCTAGCAGCGAAGCCGACGCCGGCGTCCTACCCGTCAATGGACCCTCCGGCAGACTTCCCCATGCTCGCGCCAACAGTCGTACCTTTTCTGCCTCACGCTCCAGCCTTATGTCGAATGACTCTTCTTACCGAGATCGGGGCAGTGTGAGTGAACGGTTCTACGAAAACAGTCCAAGAGCCAGGTAGGCCTTTTTTTAACTTTGCCTAACTGATTGTCTTGCAGTTATACTCTTACCCATTTGCGCTGATTCAATGTCATCATTGCCTTTGCGACTGCTTGTACGCTTCCTGTGTGTGTCATAGGTCGGCGCTGTTAAAATCCCCCATATATATATCAGAGTCCTCGAGGAACCACACATAGAGAGGCATTTCAGCTACTCTCACATGCATATTTTTAGGCTGATTTATTTATTTTTAACTGAACGTAGGTTGGTAAATGAAAGGACTATTGGTGCCAAAACGGAATATTGGTTGAGTCCGCTCCCATAGATTGCCACCCTCCTTTATCTATGTTGTTTGCTCCCACTGTCTAACATCTTCCAGTAAGATCTCTTTTATTGTTGTCTCTTTTTTCGGCATGCCTTTGTGTTGTTATTACTTTGTGTTGAATTTCAGCTGTCCCACAGTGCATTGAGTGTAGTCTGTTTCCAACCTGAACCCGCAATCGATGTTAAGCCAGTAGAGGAGTACCCACCAGGTGATGTCCCGAAAGGGGGCGAGGACCTGCCATCTTCGGCGTATAGGAGAACTCCAGGGGGTCAACTGAAGACTAATAAATGACTTTTAAGCACGGTCAAGGCCAAATGTTTCCCTGCTTGTTCGTTGTAACTTCTGTACTTTGTTGTACATCTGTTTATATTTATCTCTCTGTATTCTCCTTCTTGCAACGTCCTACTTATTTTGGCTACTGCGTTGCCAAGTCCTTAGTGGCGTTCTTATACTTCCCCAAATAACATCTTTCGGCCGTGAGGTAGACAATAAATCCTTAATTCCATATCTTTTTACCCTTTTTAATATCAATAAGCTAATTAAGTCTTTCGGAGTTAAATTCCGGAAGACCAGTGATCTCGGGAAGTGGATGATGCGGAGGCACTTACAGCGAAAAAGCTGGTCACATTTCGCCATATAGTTAATTAAAAGGCAGGCTGTCAACTACCGGTACAACAGTGTCTGATCTGGTGCATATGCCAAAAACATACCTACATGGGAACGTGCCTCCTCGTACCAACTTTATTAGTTTGTGAACATTTAGCCAAGTAACGCAGCGAATTTTTTGCTTCAGTCTCACAGACATCGCTCTGCTAGTTAGCTTTAACCTTTGTGGGTTTTGACCATTTGTAGCCAACTTATTTCCATATCCCCCTATATAGATAAGCTCAGTTTGCGCCGCACTGTTTGGTCTCTCAGCATCTCGTACACTACGGAGCATTAATGACCGGTGCAGAGATATTCAGTTCAGTTTGCTGTCTTGGTTCCCGGTTAGACTCAGAAGTTTCAGCAAACTGCTTGTGTGAGACCCTGCTAGAATTCGACGACTGCTCGAACCGGCAGCAAAAATTACTCGTATCATGCTCTCGCCATTGTGTCTGAGTTTATCAGTGGATTTATGTGCGCCTAAAGTGAGTCGCGCGGTAGGTACGCTAACCGAATACGGTCAGGTATTGGGGATTCGTAACCTTGCCAAACGGCAGGGGGGTACTGTAGTGGCACGCCTGGGAATGGGTTCACGCAGCGTCAGACACCCGCGTCTGATCTCGCTCCGGTCTTCTCGATATCGTAATTACGTCGGAGGCTGACGAGGACGAGGAGAGTGAGGTAGATTCTGTGCAAGTCCACTATTGATATAAGTAAATTTGCGTTAACGTTATCATCCCTTCGTCCACCCTGACTTGCGGCATACGGTGACCTTGTTAGAATCGACGGTCGAACTATCAGCTTGATCCAGGTTTGAAATCTGGCGATGAGGACTAAGGCAGCGTAGCCTCCCTTGGTATTCGTCCTGGGCGTAGTCTTTTATTCACTTCCACGGTCTTAAGGGGATAATTCAGAAAACGGATACCCCTTATCACCTTAATATTTTCTCTTCCTGTTTTTTTAAATCATCCTGAAGTCTCCTCTCCACTAGACTATCAGGTGGACGGTTTTGGCGACAATTTTCTCGGTATCATCTGCTAAACTTGGCAGGATGTAGTATTTTTATTTTGTCCGACAGTGGTTTGGAATTAGCACGATCTATGCGTTCAAATCGAATGCGTCTGTGTGTAAACACTAGTGCGAGTTTCCCATTAGTCCAACCGGCGACCAAATGCAGGCAACATCTAATTCCGTTGTGTTTCCCACGCCTCAGTGCAGGTTTTTAAATTTCGGGAAAAGTTCCTAATATACGCCAAGTTGTTCCCTTTCAAATCCTAAAAGTAACAGGCGCGTTTACTTTCAATCTCGGAATGTAATTAGAGCGGTGTAGGAACCGACTCGGCCAAGGCATCCGGTGCGCATCTCGGCGTTCTCTCGCGACTTACTGGCAGAAACCACGCAGGCTGCAAGCGGAGTAAAATGATGTAAAAGATGAGGAGTGTTGACCCCCCCATCCCTCGTAGGAAGTGGGCAAAACAATGCTGTGCGCGTGTGCAGTTTGTGTCCTATATCCAGCTCACGTTTATCTTCCTAATCAGAAGGGTCCTCTTTTAGGAATTTGCCGGTTGTTTCGTGTCTGGTGTAAGACAGCCAGATAGAGATGGGCCATCGGGAAGGCAGGGCGGCGGGCTTGCCCCCGTCGACCGCCATCTTACGAAAAACTGAGGGACGGTTAGGCAGGTTAATCACGCTAAGGAGATAAACTGGCAATGAATAAATCAGTAAAATTACACTTCCCCAGAAGTGCAAATCTGAGTTATGAGGAGGTCAGGACACCACACTGACACCTTAATGGTGGACATTGTCGGATGCGACGGTCTAGCTGTCGTGTGAGCCTAGATCAGGTGTAGACTTTACACGCCTATACTGTCTTCAAAAGTAAACTTATGTGAATTGGGATGAAAATTTGCATTCTGACTGTATGCAGAAGTGGGGAAAAAGGCTATTCGACTGCCGAAATGATGCCCTTATTTTCGATTTATTTCAGAGCTTTCAAACTCGTACAGGCGCCTGTCTTCAGCGATACAAACGGAAATGGGACAAAAGACAGGTAAAAGGGGTAGGAGCCAGTTGAACGCCAATCTTGAGGTGACTGCGTAGGGCTTTGCATGCCGACGATAAATCGACTGACTATTTTCAAAAGTAGGCGATATTTCAGAATTATTACGAACTAATGAATGTTCAGGATGCTTACAGCCGAGTAGATAATCGCGAACGCTAGGCGTCTTCGTTCACATCCTACAAAACAGTATTTAGTAATTTTTTTATAGATTTTATTGCCAGATTATTGGAATTTCGAACTATTTCGGAGTGCATGAATAACACGAATAATCGCTCCGGCAATCAGTTACTCCTCCGAAATCTACAGCAGCTGACCTTTCTCAGGGAACGTCCATCGAATTTTTTGACGGGGTTTTTGAGTACAAGAGAGTAATAATGTGGACATGTACGATTGCTTATCATGTAACCTCTTTTTAAGGTATATTAATCAAAAAGGGATGCCGGCTTTTGAATGAGCTTATTTCCGCCGGAAATGTTTTATTTCCGATGCTCCAGTTCGTAGAAAACATACAGAAATGCGTTCTTTTACCCATTCGGCAGCAATTTTTATCTTCCTTAATTTTTTACTTGAAAGAAACGTATATTAGGGTTCGCAAAAAGTTAATAAGCTTTTCTGCCGCTGTGAAATTTCCCTTCATAAAATGCCTTAACTCTCCGTTTATAGATGCACCTAACGAAGTATAAAACATGGTCTACATTTATTAAAAACTTTGATGGGCCTTAGACGCCATCTTCTTGATAGCACAGAACAGTCTGTAATTTTAATTGCAGCGAAAATACACAGCATGCATGCTGTCTGGAAATTTTACGTGTCAGCGCAGTCGGAGATCTGATTAAAGTCTTCAGAAATTGCGAAAAACGTTTCTTGACATCTTAAAAAAGATTCATTCTGCGGATGTAACGTTTGAATAAGAACGAATGTGCTACCGAATAAATACAAGAAATAATATTTTGTCCTATATAAAGTATATTCAAGCTTGTGGTGACAGTGACACTCAATGTTAGCTATTGGTGCAACTTAAACAAACATTTATCCACTGAGTGCACTTTTTGCATTCCCCCGGAAAGCAGGTCAGGTACAAGTCGGCATAGTGATGTGACTGAAATATTTTTGGGACTATGTTGAACGAGAATTAGGATTGGAACTCCACCTTTCTGATAGAAAACACACTTCGGAAGTGCGAACGACATTTTATCAAATAAGGCAGCTATACTGTAAGCTAAAAGGAAAGAAAAAAATGTAGATAATCCAATAAGACACAGTTTTACCTGTGCATGACAAGCGTAAATGACATTCAGAAGGAGACAACTCGATCGCTGGGATAATACTTTTATTCGCCTGATGTTTCGACATCCGTTGCGGATTCGTCATCAGAGACATAGTCAGAGAGCAATAGCAGATAGGGACCCTATCTGAAAATGCCATCCATTGGAGAGGTCATCTTTCATCTTGCATTTTGAAGGGTGACTTGGCCTACTCATTCTCAGCGGCGTGCGACGCTTGCGCATTAACTATAACTATGACCCATGGTTATAGTGTATCCGATTCGTGCAGATCACCTACGCCTGGCAGTGGTTGACTTTTCCTTGGCGTATGATCCGTTCAAATGTCGAGAAACCGCCCACATGTGTGGTCGTACAATTGCCGGAATTTCGAGAGACGTCGGATTTATTAGCGCGCATGAATTGCACAATTATCCAATGCTATTTACTTGATTTAAAAACGGCACCAAATTTTTATAGTGAGCAATGAAGGCATTTTATCAGTAGCAAGTTATTTTTCGGCGAAGAGTGTTGCCACATTGCATCCGAAAGTGAGACAAAATACTTAATAACCTCAAGAAGTCTCCTCGGCACGATCCCCAAAGATGATGTATTAAATTTTCGTGATTGGCTTGAGCACAACCAATTTTTCTGTTAGTCAAAAAGCTCCTGCTGATTTTTATTTCGCTAGAATTTTCGTAGAATTTGGTGCCATTCGATTGACCCAATTGTGATAAATTCGCGGCCTCGGTGGGAGTCGAACCCACACAGCAAGGAAGGCTTTTGCGCAATCAACACTGTACCATTGTGCTACGAGGCTCACCGTGTGCCGTGAATTTAGTCCCACTTGGATCGATTTGCTTGCCCAGCTTTACTACACGTATCAAATCCAACAATACGGACGCAGTAGGCTGACTGCCAGGCAGGATTTCCTAAATAATTATCTAGAATGCACCAGAATGACTACTAGAATCACTTAATTGTTAGGGAGGGGGGAGTTGGCGGATTTGTTTCATTCAGTTGACCCACACAGCAGTGAGGGCTTTTGCGCAGTCAAAGTTCTACAGATTGAGCTGCGGGACTCACAGTGAGTCGTGAATTTAATCATACTTGGGTCGATTTTACCCGCCCAACTCACTGCTCGTAGGGACTCCACTATAATGGGACAGCGAGCTAACTGTCCAGGCATGATTTCCCAAGCAAGCATCTAGAATCCACCAGAAAGACTACTAGACTCACTTAATTGTTAGGGAGGTTTGGCAGACTTACTCAATCCAGTTAGCCGAATTATGAAAAATTCGCGGCCTCTGTGGGAGTTTATTAGATAATACCTCATTTGTGTGAGTGCCTGCCGTGATTTGCAAAGGCCAGACCGGATGTGTGGAACGGTTGGACGGACTAAGACCAACAACCCACTGTTCTATGCTTCATCGACTTTGCTGCCGCATTTGACTCTGTTGATCGCAGTTCGCTGTGGAACATAATGAGGACGGATGGCCTACCACCTAAGCTTCTCAATCTCATGCAGGTATACTATCGTGGCACTTCCACACAGGTGAGGACGCAGAACGGTGACACGGAAGCCTTTAGCGTCAGGACGGGCGTCCGCCAAGGTTGTGCCCTTTCACCAACCCTGTTCAACTATGCGGTGGACTGGATCATGACCAAAGCACTGGATGACTTCCCGGGAGTGCAGTTTGATCGCTCGAAATGGGTGACTGACTTGGCGTATGCTGATGACGTCGTCCTCTTTGGCGACAACTGTAATGCAGTTCAGCAGGCGTTGGACAAGGTCAATGAGCGTGCCTAAACGCAACTAAGATCCAAGTCATGCTCTCCTGTGTGCCCCCTACATCTGTCACTCCTATTGTTCTCGACGGCGCTCCTCTCGAAAAGGTCGACTCGTTTAGATACTTAGGCTCTTTGGTCACGGAAACGGGTCAAGGTGTCGACGAGGTTGTATCACGCGTCAACCGTGCCCGATCGGCCTTCTACCGACTGTGCGCTCCTCTATGGAATAGAAGGGAAATATCACTACGCACAAAGTCCCGTGTTTACCAAGCAGTGGTTCGATCTATCCTGCTCTATGGTGGAGAGACATGGCCTATGCGTGTTGAGGACATGAGGCGCCTTGAGGTATTTGACAATGACTGCCTACGCCGCATCCTTCGTCACCGACGCGTCGACCGAATTCGCTGCTCCGATCTCCGCCGACGCTGTCATCTGGACGCTCTCCCTCCACTCCTGCTTCAGAGACGACTTCGGTGGTTCGGGCATGCGTCCCGGCGTGATGATGGTGAGCTGATTCGTGAGCTGCTTGTGGCGACGCCTCCCCCCACCTGGCACAAACGTCGCGGCGGGCAGCTGAAAACTTGGACAGCAACGGTCAAGCAGGATCTGTCGTCAGTTTCCGGCCCATGCGTCTACGGCCTACGCCAGTGGAACCGTGAATGGATGGTGCTCTCGTGTGAACAGGCGCAAGATCGACGCGCCTGGACAGCTGTGATTCATGATGCAGTCAACGTCAAAACTGATGCCGGCTCAACCCGCCCGAGGTGAATGCCGTTACAAGTACAAGTACAAGTAAGTACTAAGACATGTCTCCCAGTTCATGCGCCCAATCCCCGTATAAAACGGTTGCCCAGCTCGGACACTAGAGTAACGTCCGGAGAGAGAAGGAACAGGGCATACAATGGCTACTTACTATGACCGTTATGGCACCCCCAATGAGTGGGACTTGAGCCGCCTCCTCCCCCTTGTTGTGTGAGATCCTGGGCCATAGGATGTGGTGGCAAGCCTAGGTGCATGCTCACGCCGCGCCAGTCAGCCACCTGCGTCCGATCCCGCCTGCAGTCTTCTCGAGTCTGTCCTGACATCCGGCTCAGGTGTGTGAAAGGGAGAACAGAATGCGGTAGGTACCATGCAAAGCTACTACCTACAGAGAGCACTAGTCGCCCTCTCCTACTGCGGAAGAAACCAAATACAGATGGTTCAAGAACCATTTTTTTCAGCCTGGCCAAACTCTGTCGGGCAAAGCTTTTAGTCTACTCCCCAGAGTAGCCTCGGCGTCTGCCCGGGGATGGCAACACTGAGCTCGTAGGGTGGACGTCGAAGAAGCCACCTAAACTATCTCATCCGTCTTGACCGGATAGCTTGTGGTATCTTAGCGATATTGCCGCAAGGAGCGTGGACTGTCTCGCGTGAAACCAGGTCAGGACACTTCACCCAAAGCATGACTCCTCGGGCAGTGAGGATCAATCATCTGTTTTCACTCACCGGCCGCGCACACAACTGTAGAGGAAGACTGACCGGTCAGAGTCCCGGTACACACGTGGAACTACTTTTGGTAACGGAGATATTAAGTCAGATGCATAGGCATTTTCCAATGTCAGTGAACACTTCTAGTAGAATCACCTCCGATGATGATGATAACGGCATCTCGACTTTGTTTATTCATCGACAGTTTCCTCACTCGGAGGTATTTTAATTTGGCTAATGCAAGAATATGTGTAGGCAAAGATGATAGTCCGGGGTTATTTTTGCTGTTAGAAAGGAGAGCACGCGGCTGCTACCGGAACGGCTATTTTATCAACCTGAGCTTTTTGACTTTTATAGGAGCCCATTTCCCGATACTACGGAAGTAGAACATAAATTGAGCGGTCTTACAGTGCCTGGTGGTAGGAGGTAAGGCTGCGCGGTCTTACGATGCGATGTTCATGTTCATATCTAGCTGATAACTGGGCCGCAGCGGTTGTCCGCGCAGGCTTAGCGCGCGGTAGGATGCCGAAAGCTATTCATCTAGGGAGGTTTATTGGGCCTGGTCAGGCCTATAGTTCCAAAAAAACGCAATGGTCTCCTCAGCGTTTATGAATATAAGCTGACCAATTTAGCGGCTTTATTCACTCGCGACGCCGCAGTCTGTGGGACGGGACTTCTAAGGAGATACCCTCCACGTTGTGGAGACCAGTCAGCTGGCAGTCGGGTACAGATTATACACCGTCAAGGTAACGGGGCCCATCTGGGAAATTCCGTAAACGACTTATTTGATATGGCGTCGTAGTTGAGCAACGTGGTATAAAGTTATCAAACGTTATCAAATATCCAATGAATGGGCAAACTGCGTCAACCTAAAATTATCGCAGTGGGCTAAGTAAGTTAAACTCTAGCAACTATGCTTTTCAGGCTTGGTTCCTTAGGAGAAGAGAAAACATGGGAGGCCAAAGTGGTAGGAACAGTTTATTCTGTACAGAAGGAGTGTAAAATAGGTTGCAGGCAATTGACCGTCGGACCGCATGACCAGCCACGAGGCGAGCCGGGTGTGAAGTGTCAGCGCCTAGAGCAGTCTTTGTACGAGTCGGCCTTGAAGGGTGATTGACCATACTGCTGCATGCGCAGTTCCTGGCAGCCGCCAGGGGTTGGACATTAAAATCACCTGTGATTGGCTGTTCCAGAGGCCGCAACAAGTGCATTTGTACTCGTTGGCAAGGGTGGGCAATGGAGTGAGTCATCAGGCAATCACATAGTTTTAAGGCGATAGTTAGCTGTGATCAGGGCAATAATATTTATTGGAAAAGCACCTGGTTCCAGTACACATTAGCGGAACTCTGGCCATCAAAGTTTAACGTTTTTTATTCCTGCCGCGCCGAGAACCCAGCCTAGAGCGGCGCATGAGTTTGAAAAGTATTTGAGACGAGCACAGGCATTCCAGTCTCCGAAAGTGATCACTGGATCACGCCGGGCAGTCTGTCTAGTAATTAATGAAGCTGCGAGTTGACTGCTTTATTATGCTGGTCGACAGATGATGTTGGTGCGTACTCGGAGCTGAAAAAAATGTTCACAATATGCCCCATTTAATCCTAAATAAGCCAGCAGACCATTGGTTGTTTCCACGGAAGATGGCTTTCTGATAGTTGCACTCAGACGTCACAGTCAACGTGGTGTATTTGTATGCAGTGGCAGAGTGGCGGATTGAGAGTCAGGCTGCAATGGCTTCCCCTTAGCAACACTTCTGCGGCCATTCGTTGCTCTTGACAACTACCCAACTGGGAGAGTGGCTGCGACCTGAGGATGGGAATAGGGTACGAGATCAATTTCTCAGGGCATATTTCTTACTAGAAACACTCTGAGGCCCTTGGAGCTATCACGATGCGCTAAGAACCGCGACATGGAAGATTGCCAACTCACAGGATAACTTGGACCTCACAGCCAGCCCAGTGTGTGTTTTTGTGGAGACGTAAACTGAGAGTCAGGCTGCAATGAAACCTTATTAATTCATTTGACCTCAATATGGAAAACTCGGTGGCCTCGCTGAGATTCGAGACGACGCCAGCAAGGGGAAGGCTTTAATACAGCCGACACTCTAGGCCACCACCGGGAGCCGTGAAGTGAATCACACCTAGGTAGATTTAACCTCCCAGCCTACTGCAACTTATGGAATCCACCAAATCTGATGCAGTAAGCTGATTGTGCAAGCAGGATTTTCTAAGCAACTAATCTAGAATCCACCAGATGACTGCCAGGCCCATTTAATTGTCACGAGGGTTTGGCAGGTTTCAGTGATTAATTTGACCCAAGGGTGGAACAGTCGACATTCTCGGTGGGATTCAAGCCTACGTCAGCAAGGGAAAAGGTTTTTGTACAGCCAACGCTCCAGCCAACTGGGTTCCGAGGCCCCCTTACTGGCGGCACACCCACGGACGGTTCTGGTCGCGCCAACCACCTGCGCCCTGTCTCGCCTCCGGTATTCTTAACTTGGAAATGATAGCGGAGCTTTGGACGTCAGCATCTACTTTGTGCTGAGGTCGAAGATTGCGCACAGTCAGAATCTGGGGACCTTGGTCCGAAATCGATCGCACCTTTTAGTGTCCAAGAATAACATTTTCATTGCAGTAACCTTATCCAGCTTACGTACTATTCGCCTCCACAATTGGGCCAGGGTGCCATGAATCATAATACTGAACTCGGACCTTTCGTGAGATTTCGCAGAACGTTTGAGTACAAGCTGGTTTCCAACAGCTGCTCAAACTGCCTACCAGAGGTAGTCTTATTGCGGTGGCTTACGTTGCTACGGAAAAAATCTGGCAGCTGCGATCTTCAGGTCTGGCTCCGTGTGGAAAGGGAAGAAATGACACGCCAGGTGGGAGGAATAGTGTGTTCTCCACAGATGTAGTGGAGAATAGATTGGAGGAAATTGACCGTTGAACGAGAGCGCAACTACTCACAAGAGAGCCGCATCCGCAGTGTGTGAGCGTGGGAGTCCTCACAGCGTCTATCGAGCGGTCTTTGTTTGAATCAGCCTTGAGAATGATTGGCCAGCCCCGATTGGGGTAGACCTAAAAGTGCGCGCACTACATTCGGAGTGGGATCGCTACAGCCTGTTCTAGCGTTCTGATTCAAGTGTCTAACCACAAAGGCCGCAGCAGGCTAACGTACTTAATGGCGATTCAAAGGTAGCTATATTGAAATCCTGGTATCCGGCTGTTATGCGACGGCATTTAAGGCAATTGGCCAGCCGGACCTCAATTATCCACACGCCCTGATAGCACGTTCGGTGCCGGTTCGTGACTGATTATTTCTCAGAACTGCGATAGTCGGCTTATTTCGCAGATAACCTTTGCAAAAGGCCGTCCCACTAGCAGCTACCAGCGGATGCGCAGGCAGCCAGGCTAACTCCTGCATATTTGATGCTACCTCCACCTCCAGAGTTTCGGCACAACTTTATGCAGTAGCAGCAGCAACAAAAGTCTCCTTGTGACCCTATAAAATGAGGGAGGGGGGGACGGGGGGATGCATTTTTTCAAAAAGCGCATGACAGCCTTAAACAGGTCAGTCGCCTTTATTCAACAACCCACCTGCATTCTGGCCTACAAGGCGCGAAAAGG
Source organism: Ligula intestinalis (assembly GCA_036362985.1). NCBI lineage: Eukaryota > Metazoa > Platyhelminthes > Cestoda > Diphyllobothriidea > Diphyllobothriidae > Ligula > Ligula intestinalis. Next base: position 17,113,055 of record JAYGXS010000004.1, on the reverse strand, counting down.
CAAAATCGACTGAATTCCCCCACCAACAGCCTTTTCGAGGGCAGTTTTTTTTGCAAAAGATAATCAGAAATCTTTGCAGGCAGTTGCCGTTGTTTTTGTTGTACCTCCCAGCTGGCCTCGCAGCGCACGTCTTTTTTAGCTTCTATACTGCCTCAGTGTGGGAGGGGGGGAATTAGCCGCGGCACTTTGTGTGTGTGTGTGTGTGTGTTTGTGTGTGACGTGAGGGCTGTTGCAGTCTGCTAAGGATGAAAAATTACCAAATTTCGTTTATGGAGGACTGCTCGATGGGTAACTTTGCCTCTTGAGCAGCTAGCTGACCCATAAAACGCTCCAAAAGTCTATATAGAAATATGCCTAGATGCTCACACAGTAATCAGCTAATTGCTGCATTCCCTAGGACACTGATAAATGCTAGGTGCTAACGCTTTCTTCATTTCAAAGATAACGAGTCTGATTCGGCAAAACCACGGCAAAGTTTTTTTCTCAAAAATGGACATCAGCCACTATAACTTTCTTGTTTTAAGAGGTTTGTGTTTCGTTGGCTGGCCATTTAATATAATGACGAAAATAAAATATTTTTCTATGCTCTCTATTAGTGGAAAGCGACATTATAAGCACAAGAAGAGGCATTTCAAATCAGATTTTTGTCGCCAAACGTGAACGAGGAAGACCTGCACTTCGGATATGGGTTCAGTTTGTTAGGATATTAGCCAGACCAAACGCTAGCAAGGTTTGGAGGCTTTCCTAAGGCGTCGAGTCCAGCCAAATGCCTTTTTTTGGTTAGCTCTGACCGCATACAGGCATGACTGTCCACGCGAGATGATCTTAACCTCTGCGCGCCACTGGTCGCAGTTGTCTCAATGCGCCAATCAGGCTACAGGCGAACGCGCACTAGACACTCTCTTCTAAGACACTGTCCCCCTGACACAGAGAGAGCTGCAGCCACACCGAAGAGCGGACGCCAGTCCGCTCCCAATGCTGGGTTTGCCCCGAGGCGGAAACAAGAGCGCGCTGGAGATCAACCCAGTGACAACAACCACCCGAGACAGCTCCTCCGGGTTTTGTACACAATAAATCAGCGTCCGGGTGGATTCCAGAATTATGCCCTTCATATTATGTTCTTCCTTGGGGATTTAAGCAGGGCGTAATTCAACGGTGACACACGTAAGATGTCATCGTTATAAAACTTGCGACGCTGAACCCGTCGTTATAACACAGTTGGCCTATTAACCAGGCTATCTCGCGATAGAAGTGAATATGCGGGTTACAGGAAGCAGTTCAAAAAAAAAGAAGAAGATGCGATCATTTGATCAAGAGCTTTATGTTCCTGTTCCAGTCATCGCATCTTTATCTCAAGACAGTTAGACCATCAATTTTGATAATATCCACCACAAAGTTGAAAAAGGGGCTGCAGCTTGCGCGTGAATTACCTTGTTGTGATAGCAGACTTGCGTAGCATCTACCACACTCTTCCCTCCCTCATGCACCTGATCCGGATCTCACTGCAGAGTCAGGAAGGACCGAGATCGGGGGTACGTGGATGGCGCAGTCTGAACATGTAACTTTCGCAACGGTGTTAAGGCTACTCAAGTTTAACCCTAACGGATGCGACCTTCTAGGCCTGGTTCCTTAGGAGATGAGAGAAGTCTTGGGAAACCAGAGCTGTAGAAAGATTGTATTTTGTACAGAATAAATAGGAGAATAATTAGCAGAAGGTTTGACTCGATCTGCTGAGCCTTCGACCGTGAGAGCCATATGAGAGTGCAGCGGCGGCGCGTCCACCCCGCGAGGGGGCAGAATGCAAAGTGAGTCTAGCGTCAGCCATCGGGGCGACTGCCGAATCCTCACTCAGTCTCGCGGCCTTGGTAGTGATTGGTTGGACCGCACGAAGGTAGACACTGGCGTGAGTGGTGAGTGTCTCATGCGCCAGTTTGCGTCTAGTCGGATGCAGGCTGAAAAGTACATTCGCGCAAGGGCCTGCTCTGAATGACCTTGTCTGTGGTGTCAAGAGTTAGGTGGGTGTCGGGCAGAAAGGACCACTACATACCTGCGTATGCCATCCTGCCTCATATGTGACATTTTGCTATGGATGCGCAGCCACCAATACTTCTGCCTTTGCCCCAACCTGGTCCCCCTGTTGTTCCAGCGCATATACCATACGGATTTTATGTCCTAATTTATTCATGTTTTCAAACTCTAAGTTGCTCAGAAATGGCACTTAACTGTGGAGCTTGATCATAGACACCTTTTTTCGGTCTTGCTAGCTAGCCGATGTCAATCCTATTGGAAATGCATACTGTCTTCGAGGTAAGAAATATGCGCAGCTCTAACACAGCCTTACTAGGTCGAGTTACAGCAGTAAGGGTTCGTGAGCACTTCTCAATGTCCACGGAGAGCAAACTACAGAAGGCGAAATTGAACGAAGCAGACCTGGAAGCAGCTGTTGATTACAAAACAGTACACTGAGCGCTTTTCTGGCAGAAGAGAATTTTTATTAAATTTTTGATGTCACGGACGGACAGACGGCCGCGCTAATCTCGCAGCTTCAGTAAGGATTACAGAACAAACATTTGTCCTTTCAGGGGAAAGGAATTGGAGTAAGTTAGGTGGTTTGTGACACACAAAGTGGAACTTAGGATAGGAAGCTGAGTGCAAGCTAGTTTGACGTGAAGATTTTTGGTAGTCAGAACCAGGACTAAGCAGAGCTGGTGAACCCAATTTACAGAAAATACCTGCGCGTCCATTTGCTTCCATTTACTTTTTAACGTTTTCAAGCGTTCGGCGAAAAATCTCTCAAAATTTTATAGGTTCATTTACCAGAAGAGGTCATCTAGATATTTTGTTCTGTTCAGAGATAACAGATTAATTGGACAAAAATAAGAGAAGTTTTAGTACAGCGAACAATCTTGTCAAGGCATAAAATGCAATGACTTCCTTTCGAGACTAAGTCACTGGCTGCTTGATCAGTTGCTTTGCCAATAGCAGTTTTTTTGGCGCCTGTGATTGGTTGACCCAGAAGCTGGCTAGGAACTGCAATCACGTGACCGCTTGTGTGATGCAACGCCGGGGGTGGACGGTTCTACAGGGGTGCCCAAAAAACGAGAATCATTTGCTGAAGGCGACTGGGGGAGACAGTGCCTCCTTCTCCCGCTAAATACGTTTACTAGACATTCTTTCTGTCCAGTCGGCCAAGTAGAGTTAACGAGGAGGCATCGTAGCATCGTAGCATCGTTTTAGTAAACAACCTCTGCTCACAAAATTCTCGGCGATTCGGCAACGAGAAAAAAGTTAAGAGCAACGTGTCCATGATGGTCTGTTTTTTTTCGGCACCAAAAAATTCAGGCAGGTTGAATTTGTTTCTCATAGCAACACGGCGAACCACCATTGCAAGCTGTAAGCACTAAAGCGGTTGCCTGAGGCCGTGAGCAAAAGAGGACCTGAATTATGGCAATCGAGGAATGGCTGCTACATCGTGCCAACACGCCTGTCCAAGTAGCGTTCAAAATCAGCCAGTACAGTGGAGTCCGGTTAATGTGGACACCTCCGTTCCAGGCCAACTGTCCATATTAACCGGTTGTCCACATTAAGCGAACTGACCCCAAACCAGTCGTTTCTACGTATAAAAAACAGAAATTTGCATCTGAATGAAGTTTTATTAAAAAAAACATGCTCAGTTTTGATTGCTGTGGTGGAAACTTTTCTCGTAAAGCTCCCCTAAAGTTCTTTATCACAGTGTCAAAATTCTCCACATCAAAACCTTGTTGTCGATGCCCCGTTTCGAGTACGGCCAATGCCGCCCTCATTTCTTTTGATGAGACTGGGGGCTCGACGTCTTAGTCTTCCTCTTCAGACTCTTCTTCCTACTCGTCTGGTACCTTCTTGGCATCTGCAACTGCTTCGGCGAGTTCGCTTGTCACCTCCTCCAGTGTTGCCTCCTCGTTGACTTCGGAATCATCGTCGATTGAAACCCACTCTAGAAAACTCTCGATCATGTCCTCTGCCACGTGTTCTGGGATCGGAATCGCGACTTCATTCTCTGCAACTTCCTCTTCAGTGGTGACGAAGCCGCCTTTCCTCCAGCAATTTACGATTGTCTCCGACTTCACCTTTTTCCACGAAAAGCTCAACATCTCCATGGCCTGAAGAACGTCAATCTTCTTCACAACGTTGTGAGCCAAACGCATGCCAATATCATCGTCTTCCACTAGGTCTTGGATGATCTGCAAAATCTCTCGCCGGATCGCGGTCCGAAAGAAGGCTTGAAGAGATCGAATGATGCCCTGATCACAGGGTTGCAGAACTGAAGTTGTATTGGGTGGCAAAAATCGAAGTGTGATGTTTCTCAGTCCTTCGACTCGAGTGTGGGCACTGCAGTTATCTGCCAAGAGAAGGATCTTGCGCTTCTGGCGCCCCATTTTGAGGTCAAGTTCTCGTAAGAATGTTCTCGTAAGGAATGTTCTTTCCTTTTAAGCACCTTGGCTGCTTTGATTTCCCGATCACAAGAAGCGGCAGTTTTTCTCCTTCCAGACTGCACGTAACCAGAGCGGTGATTATGTCCCTCGCCGTTTTGAATCCCTTTGCCAACTTCTTTGACTTCTGGGTCAGGTACGTTGAGTCTGGAAGTGCCCGAAAATAAATTGCTGTCTCGTCAGTGTTATAGACATCCTTGGGTTGAAACTGCTTCGTCAGGTCAGGCCAATCTTTCTTGAGGAAATCATCAGCTCTGGAGGTGTCGGCTTCTGCTGCCTCACCACGCAGAGTCGCAAAGACGAGTCCATTCCTTTTCTTCCACCTCGCAAACCACCCTACGGTGGGAGTGAAGTTGACTCCCGCTACTTCTGCGATTTTCGCAGCCTTCTCCATAAGCAGCGGACCATTGAGAGGGATGTTACGATCGTGGGCCCAATGATAGAACTGCAAAAGTGCTGCCTCGATATCCTTGTCCTTTACATATCTATTGCGTTTCTGTGCAGGGCCTTTTTCATCTTCTGAAGCCTCACGCCAAAGTTCCTCCTCTTTTTTCACCGATTTTCCCAACATCGACTTGGAAACTCCAAGCTCGTCGGCTGCCTCTCGAAGACCAATTCGGGGTGACTGCTTCTTAAGGTCATGGAACTTGTCCAAAACATCCAGTTTATCTGTTGGTGTTCGATCCTTTCGCTTCCCCATCTGCGAAAGAAGGGAAAGAAAGATTGCAGAAGTCGAACAACGACAGTCAAAAGCACTTCACTTTCTCGTGATCAGCCTCCACACGTACACAACCACAGGCAAACACACAGAAAAGCTTTGTGTACTGTTCATCTGAAGCAAAATTTTCAGAATAGGATGCGGGAATTCCCCGCCACGGGCGATTTGGACTGGATTTTTGACAAAATCTGTGGGAAAGCAGATAAGAGAGACAAGGGTGAGGATACGGGGGCAGGGCAGGGGGAGTGGGAATAGCCTATATGACGTATTGGCGGCCTCCTTCGACAACTGCACCTCCCAACTGTGGCGAACAGGACGCGGGAATTCTCCGCCGCGGGCGATTTGGACTGGATTTTTGACAAAATCTGTGGGTCGACCGACCGGTTGACAGCTTGGTGCTGTCCACATTAAGCGGTGGCTGTCCAGATTAACCGGAGGATTTTACTATGAAGAAATTCCGCTCCTGACCAACTGTCCACATTAAGTGGTTGTCCACATTACCCGTGTCCACATCAACCGGACTCCACTGTATTGGCAAAATAAAACAGTGTGAAAAGGACTTCTTACGCGCCTTACTCGTCCGCCCTAGTTACGGGCAACATCAACTTATCCCTACAAATGAAGAACCTCCTAAAAAGGAGTTTTCAAAACGCAGAAGAGGTTAAGAAAAAGGAGTCGCTGGTAGCACTTGCTACCCCTGGTTCGGAAGAATATAAAAAACAGGTTCGGGCAGTAGAAAATCAGTGGGCACAAGTGCATACCATCTAATGGAGGGTATTCTGAGGGACATTTGTGTTTTTAAAGTGTCCTCTTAAATAAAAACAAAATTAACGGAACAATAATCATTTTTGGGTGCCCCTCATGAAGCTGCATTCTGGTTAACGCATTGGTTGATGTAAAGGTGGCATACACAGGTAATTCACACCAGCAGGATGAAATGTGAATGCTTTGTTCTATCATGCAGTTCCGCTGTGGAACCCTTACATAGCTGTAGCCGTATCACCAAGTGCATTTTACTACTTGCGGGACACTACTGACAGGGCGTTAAACTCAAGAAGTAACCGGATCTGAATTTAAATCTCACTTTTTCCTACTCTGTGATAGGGTG
>JAYGXS010000004.1:17078041-17089251 GCA_036362985.1 Ligula intestinalis | reverse complement strand
CTGTTTCCCAGTGTACTAGCAACTGCAATGACCCAGCCTGGGCAATATAATTAGCCGCGCAGGGTGCGCACAGGCATACCATTTCTAGCCTGACGTTGACGAGCCAAATGGCTGAATAATTATCACGCTAACATCTAACATGCCTGGTGAAATTGTAACTATTAACGACTTGAAAGCCGGCCACCAAGCAATTATCGCTCCAGGGGTAATTATATACGTACTTGTACTTTGATGTTCCGCAGGCATTACATAGCTACTACTAGCATATGCAAGAGTTTGCTGGTGACGGCAACTAATCAATCAATGGCTATCCCAGTCTGCCTAACTTTTATGTATAACCTCTTCTGGTCTATATATATGTATATATGGCAGAGAGGAGAGACGACGAAATACACAGGCTTAGCCTCCCTCGAAGAAAATGGAGAAGAAAAGGTGATTCCCAGACTGAAGCATATTGCTACTGACGTTTCTGAGACTGCGTCCTTTCCAGCGTGAGAGAGGTTCCGATACTTCAATATGAAAATAATTTGGTGCATAAAATTGCTTCTTCTCTTCCATCCTCTTCCATGCGTGACAAATATGATAAAGTATCTGAACGTTGAATCTTCACGCATTGTGATATAAATCGTAATCTAACCTACCTGACAGGAGATGTTTACATACAAAGTTCAGATGCAAAAAAGAGGTCTATTTTTACACCTTTTAATGGAAACATCTGAAAAGACGGCGCACATGTTGCAGTAATCAAGCGAAGTGTCAGACTAACGACCTCTTTTCTGCTTGACTAAATTAAGGGTCGAGAAAATAAGCGCAGCTTGAGCAGCTAAATGCACCAAAAAACTGAAAAAAACTGTTAAGTTTGGCCGAGAAGCATTTCTTTATTTTGTAATGCTCCGCAGGTTTCTCGCAGTAAACCACTCTTACAGTTACCTAGGTTAGCTTGTTAAGTTACGGCCTATGAAAAGATAAACACAAGTTTACAATGACAATTTTGATAAATACATTTAACCTGAAAGCTGAAGGACACCTTTTTTAGTTCAGTCCGAAAGCTCCGCAAAAGTTTACGGCATCTACTTGTTTCTCGGGTAATCTAAGTGGTAATATTGCAAATGCTATTTCCATAATAAAGGTGCTCGAAGCCTTTATAAGGGCCAGCCTATTCACAGTTTATATTCTGAATGCTTCAGTTTCCGCAGAATAATGATGCAGTTCTGATGCAATTTAAAATTTTGTGCTAGTGGCTCGGTTTTTTATTGTTATTTTAAAAGCCCAAAAATTTAGATTAAAACTTAAGTCAGTTAGGTAACAATTCAAGTCATCTGTTGTTGTTATCAAGATAATTATGGCGTCGCTGTGCGTTAATCTACTGCACAGTCGTCCGCTTGACTTAATTTTACTGGCAAGTTTAATGCAATTGAGTGCAATCATGAATTTATAATTCATATAAAAAGTCTGTGAAAATGCTAGCCAGTTTACGGACTAGACCCAACACTTTCAACAGACGGTTGCTGGCAAGACAGATGAACACAGTCCTGTCCTCTGCAAAGGGAGCAGTTATTCTGCAGTTTTGTTGAGTTAATTCTCATCGCTTTGCCAAAATCTTGCTGCGACGATACATACCGCACTGAATGACAACCGTTTTTGAACCAACTCCGCATGAATAATTCAACGCATAAGCAGTTTCCAGACGTTTGCCTGGACTTTGAAATTGTTTTGAAAAGAAATTAAAAATCCCCCCATGGACGGATATTGTAGCCAAAGGAAGGTTCAGCGACTGCAAGACTGACTAATAATCAAAAGAAACAACAGTTTAACCACGTAAGCGGGGTCATGATCGCACAGACAGCCCTCGAATAATCCGCGCTCACTTATTTGCAATCGACATGAGGATGGACCTGTCAAGTGATTTTGGCAGTCACCAATCTGGCGATTATAACTATTGTATAATCCCCATTTACGAGTTTATTCTGTTCCAAAACTGAGTCTGCTATCTGATATCTTCGCCTTTCCACACGTAGCCAATCAAATTGCAGCAGTTCGGTGATTGGCTGCAGGCGACCGCGGAACCACACCCTGGGGGCAAGACGCAACCGTGGACACAAGCACACAAACTTACGCACGCACTGACAACTCGTTAACTGAGCAGAAGCTCGTTGATCGAAACAATGTTTCTGCTAGTTGCTTGCTGAAAAGTTTCGATCCTCTGTACCCCTCTTTGGCGTTTCGGGTCGAAGCTAAAGTAGGCAGTCAGACTGTGAAGGACAAACAGTCAGTAAAACGAAACTTGGAGGAGAAAGCAGAAACAGGAGCAAGCTTTCTGAATTATGTAAACCGTCAGCAGTTAGCACTCATCCATCCACAGGTGCGGAGCACTGCAAACCTGATTCCGGAACCTGTTAGTCAGTCAGCGGAAAAAACAAGCTCTCTTACCAGTGAAGCCTGGGAGCTCGACCTCTCTGTCTAGATTGGCTCTGGAAATGGGCAATCCCGTCAAACATTGACATTAACCATTCTTTTCAGTAGTTAAATTGGCATTTCAACGCTAACTTTTAGGTTGGAGAGTAAGACAGGCTGTCATCTGTTGTACTTCTTCTCAATCTATGCACATATTTTTAAATGTGTTATTCAGCGATGATACCCATGTAAGCATTAAAGAAGTCAGGTTAGGCGAAGGAACGTTTTCGGTTATTCAACATCAGACAGATACACTAATATAAGGGCGGGTAGTGTTAACAAAATTTTAGGCAATTCATCAGAAGTAACTAGGGGGAGAGGGAGGAGGGGTGTTAAGGGATCAAGGGTGCTCAGATTCTAGTCATAATTAGAGAGCAGAGCAGGAGAATGGGGTTCGATAATAAGTATGTTTCTACAATCTGACCCCTTTCATCTCTTAAAAGATCTGCCTCTCATTACTTCTGGCTGGTTAACTAAACTTTTGTTAATTTTGCTCTCCCTTACATTATTTAGGGGATTTTGGCAACTATGCTTAATTTAGTTGACCCAATTGTGAAATAATAACCCTAACATTATTACATCTGCCCGATGATGAGTAATCGAAAACGTTCGTTTGCCAAACTTGATTTCCTAAGTGCGTTATTGTCTGGAAACAAGTCATCAATAATTGCCAGATTTACAACTAACTCAGAAGATCTCCAGTCTTTTGCTCTAGATTCTCCTTCCTTCGTCTAAATGCAGTCTATGGTAGTTTGATTCCTGCTGCTTCTCTTGAGGTTGCGGTCCTTGATTAACATCTCACCCAATTTTCGCTGTCCTGAATGGAGTTCCTGCCGCTGAGTTCAACTTATCCATATCAAGATCGTAAAATTTTCCTCCCGCTAACCTCTTTTGTCTTCATAATTATTGTCCCTTTTTAATCCTTCCGGTAAGTTTTCGTTTTCCTTGTTAGCCTCGCCTTCGCCGCATTCCATTTCTGATCTTTCCTAACCTCGTGATTCAGATTAGGAATTGCATATAAAAATTACCAAATTCTTTCGAATTTGTACGATCACTTATAGACAGGGCTCATACTACAATGGAAAGTATTTGATAAAAATCATCGCGAATTCGGTGCTGAGACATTGTTTGCGGATGTGTCATCAAGTTCAAATGGGGATTTTTAGCAAAAATAAAAAAGACAGGAAAGTTGAGCTCTAGTTTTCGTCTGGCAACTTACTGTTTGCTTGACATGCGTCTTACTCGATCGAGTAATCTGTCCTTTTTATTCGGCCTTTCTAACTTGGAGTGTGAATTATTCTGACGTATACTGAAAAGTCCTTCTAAAGTACTTTTAACTGCTTTCAGCCTTTGTTGTCCTCCTCTTCCACTTCCTCTTCTTTTGATCGTCTTTGATCCAAATAGGTTTCTGATTTTCCAGTTGCCTTATAATATGGTGGTCTACCCTTTAAGTCCGCTCTGTTTTTACTATTAATCTTCCTCCCCCAGCTTCTTATGTGTAATCCGCTGTCTCTAAATCGGATCTAGCTGTATCCTCTTTATATTGTGCCTACTTCTCCCACCACATCACCAAAGTCTTCTTGTTTTTCTTCCTACTATGCTAATTGAAATTTGGTTTTTCATGTAACTATATACCTACTAACTCAGGTATATATATGAAGCTGAAAATTACAGAAAAGATTGAAGGCGTGACATACATTTAAGTGCTGGGAACATGATTTTTTAAGATCAGAACCAAAATTAAAATTACCATTTTAGAAAAAGAAAAGCAGTTACTGTGAAATTACAATATAATGCTATTCTACAAACGAAAAATATGCATAAATGTTTTAGAACAAAGATGTTGCATCGTACTCCCAGTTGTTTTGCTGCTGATAAGGTTTGGAACTAAACCGCGAGACACAACGGAACAATCATGTCCCTTGACATAATTGTTGAGCATCTAGGAATTTGGCTTACCTTCCAAATGATCTTTAATGAACCACTACCATGCATTAATGTCCTCGGATGTAGGAAGACTGAGGGAACACTACATACGTCATTTTGTCGTAAAACTACATTCTCCAGGGTCAGTTTACATCTTGGATGTAACCATCCCATGTCCCATGAGGGCAGCTCTGAAGAAAACTATCGAATAGAAACAAAATAGCCTTTGAAAGTTTTTTCCCAAACTGGATATCCTCCCGTCTTTTTTCATGACGCAAGCGAATATACGAGTTTGAAGTAAAAAGGTTTTTTCAGAGCTACGACAACTCAAGCGCTAAAACCATTGAACCCATAAACTCACTCAGATGTTAAGAATGTAGCCGAATTTGTCGAAAGGCAGCTAGGTCCTACCGGATACAACTAATTAGCACACGCACTACGTACAAGCTAAGAATAATATTGAAAATAAATAGTCTGCAAAATACTGTGCAACATTTGTGATGCAATATATTGTGGCCAATTCGGAAAACCTCTATTGATCCGCATACCATAGTTGGCACTGAAGAGATAATACAACTTTTCTCAGGTTGCCATGCGCACACACACAGTTACATGAGAAAAAACCCACATCCTTGGCGCCTGTCCTGTTAGGAATGGCTGCAAATTCCTGGAGGTGGTGCCTCCAGAGGAAGCAGGCATTTATAGGGATATTGATTTAGATAACACTTCAAAATTTCTCAAGATCATATGAAAGCAAATAAAATCGGATAAGTGAAAACAGGGGAATTCTATTCGTTGACACATAAGCCAACCGCAAAATCTTGAAGAAGACATCGTTAAATGTTCTTTGCACGCCTCCCATTTTTTTCTGATGACAAACTGTGCTCCTTTTTTCAGAAATGTTTGCCACAGGGGTTATGTCTTTCGCAGAGAACTTTTTTTCGCACTCTACATATAAACACTGCGAGCGGAAAGTTGTGCGAAATGCCGAAATTTACGAAAGATTAACTTGAAAACCGGCACTCACACCTGTACAAAAATTTGAAATACTGATGAACAAAACAAGGTTAATTTGCAACCCAAACAGAAAATGTGGACAGTAATAATTGTTTGTTTAGAAAAGTATAGTAAAAGCTATAAATTGTACCAATAAATGTGAATATAACCATCCAGTGAAATCATAACCACAACATTTCATTTATATCAGAATAATCTTTTTTCGTCAAATTTATTTATCTATGCTTCAGGTATAGGATAACAATTAATTTCATATCGTCCTTTAAAAACTGGCATGCTTTTGATTATTTTCAATGTTTGCATGCTTTCTTCTATAAATATAGATTCTGTTTGATGCTTATGTAAAACCTATAAAAAAGAACATTTAGCAAAACCGTGAATTTTTGAATATTAATCTTACTGAAAATATTCATACGAGCCATACTTCTAAATTATGCAAAACACTAAAATTCATTCTCCAGCAAAAAGAACGTCCACAACAGAAATCTACTACTGTTATGCTTTAAATCAATGATAAATTTGAGTAATACGGTATTTCTTTAAAAATCACGTTAACTAGCTGTGTAGTATGACGAATATCTTGGCATGTTACCTTTTTCCAAGTTTACTTCAAATTAAAGAATCGAGAATCTTGGCCAATATTTTTTCAATTTTTCTTAAAATGAAGGATAACATTTTGGCTGGAAATGAAGAAGAACTTATATTTCTCTTCATATTGGGGTACTTTTCAACATATCTGATTACTTTGAAGTCCCATTTAATGATTGCAGATGCAAAAAAGACTAGCCGAATATATACCAAGATTCAAATTGTTTAGCTTTTGTCTGTTCTTTTTCCGAATAACGCATATGTGGAAAGCATACTGTGCTAAAGGTATTTTGCCACATGCTCAAGATTCATTTAAGACTATTATTTGTCTTTATTTACGTCATAATATATAGGTGACAATGATATTATATCATACTTCAACATACATACAAGCTAAGCGGAAGTACGGTATAATATAATTGTCGTATAGAATTCACACTACGTGTAGTGCTACTCGTTTGTAGAATGGACATTTCCGTAAATATACTACGGTAGTTGACTGTCTTCGACGAAAATGTCCATCGAAATCTAGGGTCTGGCCCTTAAAAGTCACGTCCTGTCCACCTACTTCCATGTCATGCACCTAATAATTTCCGCGATTATTTATTTGATATGTATGCATTTTTTGGTTAACGTTTCGAATCGTCGATGTGTTAAAATGAAACACGATCAAATTTTTTTTATTACGTTCTGGGACAAAAGCCTTCAGTCCTAGGCAAAGAATACTTTTAAGAACGGAAAAAAGTCCTCGTTGCTAAAAACCAATGCAATTTCTTTAAATTCACCTCACTGGATATTCATCAACTCAATACTAGATTCTCCGGTTCTAGAAGAACTATATTTGAAACTTTTGGTTGTATTACTGTTCTCCCAGAGCCCATTCTGAAGCATCCACAGTATGGGAAATTAATTCAATATCAAGCTTACTTCGATTTCACCTAAACTCTGTCTGTTATCCTTAAATATTCTGTACCAGACAGAGAGTTTTCTTATGAAGAGGCCTTCTTAGGATCAAATCTATTCATTGAATCATAATAACGTGATCAAAGAAGTGGTTAACTGCCAAGGCCAATTTAAATCATGCTTTTATATGAATTACCTCACCTACAATATATGTATAATGTGACGGTTGGACCGTCGGTTTGGACGATGTGCACCACGAACTCAGCGAGCTCGGGCAGATCTATATAATAAATACAGGGTGTCCCAAAATTTTATACACATTTTAAAAACTGTAAACTTAGTATTTATTATAATTTCATTGATTTAAGTATGTAAAAATATTTACAAGTATCCTTTAATGGTTTCTCTAGTGCATATTTTCAAACATACGTGCATTTTCATCCAGAAATTGTTCAAAATATCACTCGCCATGCTGTGTTTTTCAGTCTAGATCATCATCACTAAGAATATGGACTAATCTTGGGATATATCTTTTCAGATAGCAACGTGGCATAATGCGAGAACATGCAGGGAAAAACAAACAAAAATATATTTGTAATATTTTTACATTTTTGGAATAATAAAATTGTAACAAACACCAAATTTACGATTATTTAAAATTTGTTCACATTTTTCTGGAGCACCCTGTATGCATACATATATTAACATGGGTGAAAATGCGAGGTCCATATAAAATATCCAGATCATCCTCAACGGAATACATGGACATATTTATTCAACGTCGCAGACTTTACCGTGAACCTCCGAAAACGATGTTGCACTGCCATTGACTAATAAGTTGTCCGGCATTTTTTTAACTCAGGAACACGTGCTCCATTAGAGCATTAGTTCCAAAAAACCGTAACACACGCCTGCCCTCTTATCAATTCCCCTGTATACTTTTATAGAGGTAAAACACAGCAGGGCAAATACTATGCAAACGTGGAGACCCTCTCCACTTCCTCCATGAGCCTCAACGTCTCCAGTCCGCCAGGTCGCGGACACAAGGCCAGCATGAGCAGCATTTCGAGTGCTGGCAGCGCAGCTACGCAGCCTGGCGCCGATGGTGACCACCGGCAATCCACCCCAGCCCGTCTCAGTCCCACTCCCTCTTCGGGTTCCCACACCTCCGGTCGTCCGTCCCTCCATCCCGCAGCCGCACATGCCCGAACCGCCCACCATCAAAAGCAGTCCCAGTCCCCCAGGGCGGCCAAAAAACCCGCAGAGATCAAACGGACACCCTCACAGGAAGAGGCGGCCAGACAGGAGAAGGAGGAGTCCGAAAGGGTGCAACGACTGGAAATGTGAGTACATTGACCTTCTTGAGATACCTTTCGTTAGTGATCACTCAGCTTCTTGCTCGAACCTTGAAAGATAAAAATCACAGGTTAAATGGAACAAAAAGCGTATAGCGGATTCTTGCTTAGCTGATTTAATCCATTCCGGCACCGAACGCCTCATGTGAAATGCTCCTCTGGTAAAACGGAACCAATCAAACTGCATCCATCCACTGATTGGTTGCAGGTGGCCGAGGACCCACGCCCTGGGATCAACGGTGGACACAGGCACGCACACGCACTGATTGCTTGTTAAGTGAGCGGAATAGTTGTCAAGCGAAACAAATGCTCTGCCATTGGCCTGTTCGTTAACTGAAATGCTTCTAGCTGGGGGTGTTCGTCACCCCAGGCCTCACTGCAACTAGAAAGCGCTTTTTTAATGTCCCAAATTAGAATTAGATGGCAACTCCGGGCAGAGCAGCGGTGTTGCGCCCAATAACCACAGCTAGTTCGTATTTTTTAGAGCTTAGCAGAACCACCGAAGAAACATACAAACACCGTAGTTATGCCTTTTAACACTTTTTTAGAAGAAAAATTTGTTTTTTGTTGCTAGAAAACCACCCAGCAGGCGGAGCCAAAGCAAGCTTTTCTTATCTTGCAATATGGGAGGTCAAGAAAGGGCGCTGCTTCACTTCAAAGCTGTCCTTTTCGCACCCTTTCTAGCCTAGGGAAAGTTTGAATTTAAAGACCACACACGTAGTTTAGTTAGTATGATGGAAGGGCGTAAAACAGAAGACCCAGTGTTGGCGATATTCAGAAAACACAGCTGGCAGAAAGTGTTGAAATGATATGGAGTGACCAGTTTAAGATGACTATCGTTCTTTTTAATAGTGTTTGGGTTGGAGATGCGTGACAGCGAAACAGACGTGTATAATAACACTGAAAACGAATTCTATTTGCTCCTAAACAGGCGTAACTTCCTAAAACTTGCGTTATAGAACAAGCTTACCCTTAAAATTATTTTGAGCAAATATAATGATGGCATTCAGGTTCTGAAATCTAAATGCGGCAAAACTACTTGATATATTTTAAATTGCTTAAACTGGTTCTTATGTGTTACGAAAGCTAATCTTGTGGTTTACTCTGCCATCGGAGTTCAATATACACATACGCAATTTGACTTTTGCTTAGGTTACCGTGTGGTTATGACAGAAACTAGGTGATTTGCAAGTATTCGTACCTTTTACTCTGAAGGACACTCATGGTGTGCGAAGTTTTAGAGAACCGACAGGGTTATTTGTTTTGAATAGAAAAGGAATTTTCGAACATATAAATATGGGTTTGTAATACAAAACTGTGTTGGCCAGGAGTCAAACAGGGCAACGTCTTCTGATTAGTACAGTACGGCAGATAAAACTTTAATTTTTAAGGAGGCTTTAGCTTCCCGGTTCCATCGTTTGGTTGTCCAGGTGACCAAAAGACAAACAGGAAATTGAGCAAAAAAGCTTTTTTGTATTGTTGATGATAAGTTAATCGCGAAGAGAACTTGGATGTGTTTTGCAACTAACTTCATGTCCGTTCTATTTTCACATCTGCGAAACATTCAGTGTTTAGCTATTTCAATATCTTACATCATCGGACGCGCTTAAGTGGTCTATAGACAGAACTTTAAGCGCATACTGCTCACAGACGTCCTGAATACAGACCTAAAGATCCCAGCTCATCTCCAGCACAAAGGTAACACCGAAGTGGAAGTAAGTTGGCTTATGCTGAAAGCCATTTTGGCATTTTTTTTACTTCCAAGAGGTCTGTCAAATTAGAAATTTAGTCAGCTGCTAAACTAATTATCCACAGATTTTCATATTCCAGGTGTTAACTTAGAACTTCAAGGTGTCATGACCCGTCTCGTAGGTGTGGGCCGCCATAGAACAGCCAGCTTATGTTCGTGTATATGCGAACCCAGCTTGCGTCCAGTCTGTCCCGTGTAATGTATGCGATAGTTTAGACATGGCATTCGATACACTACGTACGACTGTTCACTGGTATTCAATTGATCCTTGATTCTCATGACACGGTTGCGCATTGCATTCGACAAAACTTAGCCTTCTCAAAATATACACGCTCCTGGAATGCGAATATTTGCCTCAATTGGTGAGCAATTTGAATTTCTGGCTGTAGGTGTTGGTCGTGGGCTTATCCAGTTTTTATTTGTTAGCTGCTTAGACCCTCGTGTGGATTTTGGCCTAGCTTGACGGCAGTTAGCGTTGCGCTTCGTCTCCACCGGAATTCTCACGTTTGCAAAGTTTATCTACCTACATTTCCATTTGACACAGTACGGCTTAAGCATCTGGTTAAAGATCCCCTTCGATTTGATTTAAACTGTGCCCGAGATACTTTAAAAAATACAGTCATCAATAGCCTCTGAAGGCCATTCGGATTATTTCCCTACATTTCGTTCGAAGTAAGGAGCGTGCTTGCTGGCTGGATGAATTGTGCAGTGAGCACATCTGACAGGCAAACATTTTTGCATAAGTTTACCCGACATATTTGAACTGAGGAATTTTTGTGGCACTAACACCTCAATTGCTGAAGCATTAAACTCATTAGTGGATAGAGCCCTTGCTGACTGAATTAGGTCAGAGGATGAAAAGAGGATTTGGAGCGGTTCAGGTGCCTGACCTAACAAACAACGAAGGCTCCAAAAATCAAGCTTATTCGTTAAAAGATGAAAAATAAATCTTGAACGCCTGCGCGTAAAAATTCCATTCAAATTGCATTTTGTCTCAAACAGTACATGTGGGACAAGTGGCCAACGAAGCATCGTCCTCTACAAGCGCTGTGTTTGAGAATTAGCGAGGATCTCTGCATCGTGGGGCAGGCACAAGGCTCATGATTGACTACAGCCAAAAAACCTTGTCAATAAAAACAGTTCTCTTGAACAGGACTTCGTAACTCAGGTGGTTAGAGTGCTGATTATACTGAGGCCTCGCATTTACAGTTTTAGGT
>JAYGXS010000004.1:17045804-17073585 GCA_036362985.1 Ligula intestinalis | reverse complement strand
TAATTTGTTGGATATGACCTGCTGAACATGCATCAAGCGTAGCAGAATTGGACGTGATGGTTGCTCGGCCATCTGTTTCCCCGTGTGTGCGTTAGACGACCTGATAGCCTGTGTGTTGCCTGAGTGGCTAACTGCTTTACCCAAATTCAGCCTCAGCACGGAATATGGATTGGGCAAGTCGTTTTACTTGTTTATAAACTAGGGGCTAGTGAACCATGACTCAATTAATTCTAGGCTCACACGATTATGACCTCTTGTGAGGATTTCAGCCTCATCAGATTTAAATTTTTGGTTGGATTTCGTCGAATTGGGCACAACTTGACAATCGGCCTCAGTTCGTCGCACTGCTGCCACGCGTTCGGCAACTCATGTCTTGAGAAGTCTGCCAGTTCCTTTGAGGAAGTTGCTTCATTCGCACCTGCATCAGATCCTATCAACGACTCTAGATATTTCTTGCTGTGGCAGTGGGTCTTTCGGTTTCATCATATGACGCCTTCGCGTTGCTTCCGGCCTGCGTGCGACTTCAACACCAAGTTATGCAAGAAGGCGGACGAAGGCCTTGGAGACGATTTTGACGTAGCGATCGCTCGCCAAAATGTGGGGTCGGAACGATTTTGTGTCCCGTCTCGTTTGTGCAAGCACCAGTTGACAGTTCTCGAAGAGCCAAGGCATGATTCATGTCAGCGAAAACCATCAAATCAATAAACCGAAAGCAATTAACTAAGGCAGAAGATAACGGACGAAAAATAAAGTAAAGAACAGTAGAACACAAATGTTATTAAAAAAGCTGATAACTGCGGCATCGTAGAACTGTGTGCTTGTCCTTTCGTGTGTAAGTCGAGCTGACATACTTATATCTGAGGTGTCTATGATGAACTGGTTTAGGAAATTATTAATCATGAAATCAATTTCATCCAGCAGTTAACAATATTTTCTGGGCTACTCTAGCGATGCGAACACCATTTTTTTCAGGAGGATTGAGTTCCGGGCCGTTTACAGGAAAAAAGATTGCTTTACAGCCCGTAGGCTGAAAGGCTAGCTGTGTACTACATAGTTGTAAACATCTCATTTAAGCTGTGAAGAGAAAAGTAATTTTGCGAAATTACGGTGTCAATTTGACACCAGCGCCTGCCACTATAACCGAGAGCCTCCTTTATGATATGGATGAACGCCTTGCTATTTATGCTCTCCGTTGTTGGCTGGCATATCGGTCGCTCTTCGAATTGGATGATCATTCAAGCCATCAGGAGTCGAGGTTTCTTAAAATTTGCTGTCGATGCAGTGTGTTCTCGGAGGAAGGTCTATCCCAAATATAGTCACCTAGTCCAACCACGTAGGCTTATCTAAAAATCAGAACTCAGGATAAAAAAAGACGTTTTTCTCGCTTGCAAGTCTGCAATCAATATACTTCTAAACAAGGAAAAAAACGTTCTCTGATCAGTTTCCTACTTACAAAATGGCTTATACATTGCATTTTGATAGATAACGAATTAAGTCACCCTTCTTCTATAATGCACGCAGCGAAAACTGGCAAATGTTACCTGCGAATAGTCCAAGAGGGCATATTATTATACTTTTTTGACGTGAGACGAATATACGGGTTGTCCTGCTTGCCTGTGGACATTTTTGTCCAAATTGTAAGCACGCTTCTATTCCGTATTATTCCCCAGTGCAACCTGGCTGGTATTGAATATATTATGCAAAGAATGATATGCCAGCCCTTCGGCAATAATAATACGGTCTGGCAGGAAGGGCTTTGGCACGGTAATCAGACGGTGAGACACAGAAAACTTACACTATGTTGCGGATACTCAAGGGCTATATCTATTTGCGCCTACAGTGCGGCTTAGAATTTGCGTAACATGCCAACATATCCGGAAGATTGATACCCATTCGCTAATCGGCATTGAGTAAGGTTGTTATATTAACTATAAAGTAGTCTATTATAAAATCATTTTAGTCACGGTAAAATTTTGGTTTTTGAACGATTTTCCCTCTGACTACTAACAAAACCCATGCATTGTAAAAATTGGCTGCTTAATTGGTATGCATTTTTATCACTGATTTTGACTGCCTTTATAAATTCAAATATATTTTATGGAGAACATGCACGGAAAAATTCTTTTTTTGTACCTCTTTTGTAAAAAAATTACGCCTTCTTCAATCTTTATACTTAAAGAACGGGCATATTTCGGTTTTAAAAAGTATTTCTAATTACGAGCCTTTTTCCGATTGTGAAGTTATCATTAAACATCACATCCATCGATTTATTAATGCTGCCTATAATGTATGCAGGGTGTTCCACATGTGTAGCAATACTTTATGAGAACTATGTGACTTCTTCCTCAAGCCCTAGGCAAAGACAAAATTTTCCTCAAATAGGATGCACAGAGCATGCAGTTTTTAAACCTCAAATCCTAGTTTAGTAGTCAGTAGATTTAAAAATAATTCGGCCATTTAGAAACTTTTTGAAATCAAAAGGTACCCTTTCTTTAACTATACAATTTAAAGAAAGCGTGATTGTCGCCCAAACGAGTACAAGAAATAATGTTTTCGCATATGTTTTCCATACAAGATCTTTGAATTTATAAAGGTAGTCAAAATGAATTATTAAAATGCATACTACCTAGGTAGGTACTTTTTACGGTGCAAAAGTTTTACTAGCGATCAGAAATAAGCTTGTTAAAAGCCGGCATCCTATCGTGACTAATAATGACTTCGGGATATACTAAGCGATAATCAGTATAACAACCTTACTCAATGAAGATTGGAGAACGAGTACTTGTCTTTCGCATATGTCGGTATATTAATCGAATTCTGGGCTACACTGTACTAATGCGCACTTTTGCAAAACGAAATACTGCCAACCAAATTTATTACTATGCCTTGGGGAAAAAATATCACCAATTTGTGAAACATTGCTTCTTACTATAAATTCGGCCCCTGTTTCGGAAAGACAATGCAATTTCTTTCTTCTGTCTTCACCTGACTTTTATTGACGCAAGATGTTCCTTTTTGGTTCCCGAATAGATTTCTGAGTAACGTTTGTTTTTTATAGTGATTTTTTCTTTATAACTGTCCAAAGAATATCTAGTTTTGCTAAGTGTCATTAAGCAGCGTAGACAATGTCTCCGATTTTCGCACAAAGCTGGCCCATTGGCCCTTAATAAAATTGCATTCTTTCTGAGTTCAAGGACTCTGAAACTCACATCCGTTCAGCGGACAAGAGCAACAGCAGCAAATATAAACCGCACTACGCACGTAAATGTAGGTTGCGACATTTCACGAGTACTCATCCAAAGCACTACTATCTATCGCTCACTTTTATTTGGTTATCAACTGCGAGACACAATACATGATCAAATATTTTGTGATTATTTGTCAACTATCTGCACACGTCTTCAAATAATAGGCATGACAAAACAATAAACACACTTCTTATATTACATAAATACTTGTAGGAGACAGAAAAACATTCTCTGGGAACAATTGTTTATTTTTCCAGTGCTTCAAACTCTCATGCGAGCCCATTGCCGAGGAAAAAAAAATGTACAGCTCACTGTCATTTTAGCTCAGCTCTGTCAGGAGTGACTTTGAGCTCTCCCATCGATTTTTATCGCAACACCAGATATTAATCAGGAAGATCAACATGCCTATTAACATAATCTGCGTGCGAGTGCAATGCTTACAACAGCAGGTGTGAGAATCAATCGTTCAACTGACCTAGTATTCTCCCGCCTTCTAAGTCAAAGCCGTGTTCTGGCGTGGATGCTGGAGCGGCAGCCATTCATAATACATACCTATATTACGCAGATACCTTGAGCACTTAAATTGCATTCAATTGAACATATTTTTTTTAACTGCTAAGTAAGTGAATGTTTTGCAGAGGAATTTTTTGTTTCTTTACAAATAATTTGATAAATAGCATTTTCTTACTATATTTATGCTGTCATAGCAATCGTATTTCAAAGAGCAAAACTGACTTAGCTAGTCTTTCTTACTTGTTTTTCCGCTCTGGAATCATGCCTATGCGAAGGTACGTTTTGTGGAAGCTATTGACAAAGAAAGTTTCTTACATGGAGGAACATAGCATTATTATCTTAAATGGAACTTTTTGTTATCAAAATAAATTTATGCAACACAGAAAAAAAATTAACTGGACGTCTAAAGCTTATAAGGACCCCACGGCAAACGATACTAAGCTGACCGGTTGCACATGGAAAATTACTATAATCAGTTTCGTCACTCGGATTAGGTATTTTCGGAAACACTAGAGCAAGACTTTCAGTCGTACATCTGTGTAAGGCATTTGTAGGCATTGAGCAAGTTCTACTCCATAAGACCACTTTAACAAAATCCTAAATTATATTCTGGTTAAGGCGGCAGCAATTATTGTAAAAATAATATTTAACAAAAAACAATGACTAGGTGGCTACGTTTAAATTAAAAAGTGGAAGAATGGCCAAGTTAACCAACAGGAACTGCTGACAAGTTTGGATGCCGTGACCTAAAACATGAAACATAGAAGTCTAATGCTGTGAATACAGCGGTGAATAGAAATTGAAAAAACTAAATCTGACAAACTGTTTTTGCATCAGAGGAGGTGGACGTATTGGCTCAACGTAGCAAACACCTTTCAAACCACCGCCGCAACAAAAATGTTGGAATTTTGTGTTTATCCTTTAAAAGCTTAATTTTGTATTTAAAAAGGATACAAGATACTCTTTTAACTCAAAATAGCATAAAACTGCAAGCCAACTCACTAATGCACCATCCATATTTTGCCATATAATTTGAATTTTCAGGAAATTTCTTATAAAATATGTCTTAACTGATTGTCAACACACATCTCCTTAACAGAAATGGAGCTTTTCGTTTTTTTTCGTTAAATTTTTATCAAATCTATGCTACTGAAAGCCGAGCAACAAACATACACATCCTTCTAGATAGTTTGTTCTTGGTTTTATATTTAAAATTCGTTCCAGATATCAAACCTACCCATTGTTTCACCTAGAACACAGGCTAGTGTGCTAAGCATTGCTAACTATAAGTGAAAAAAGTTCTTTTCAAGGCTATGATCAAAGGAAATTAGAATAGCCGTCTTAAGCAGGTATCTCTGTGGCCAGTTTAAAGCATCCTGCTGTGGGAATGCAGGACGCCTCTTGGCTCGTCAAAAAGTTTGCTGGATTGGGTTTCTCTATAAGCAATTTTACTCATTTTTTGATTACTACGCGTAAAGTATCTGCATTCAGACTACCTAGACAGTATTCAGTCTGCCCTTTAATTTTTGGTCGCATTTTGTGTCCTTCCACGCATAACATCACACACACTGGTTTACAATTAACAAAAACCTTATTCCGTCTTTTACTTCTAATGTGTCATTAATATAAAGGCGCAGTAGATGCTTCTTTAAATAATACTACTTTATGTTTATGGCCTGACCAATGCCGCTTTTTTGGAAGACCTTTATGCTTTTTATTAATAAGCTTTAAGGATGAAAGTCTACGAAGTTAGAAATATAAAAATAACTTCACTGTCATCCATCGTTCACGAGATTGCTTCAACAGCAAATTAGTAGAAAAAATATAAGATAAAGACTACATTTGTGTTGGGAAGAGACACATAGCTGACCATTATTTTTAAAATTTGCATATAAATGTAATGGTCCGACAAGAATTTACCGAAATTTTTCTTATGCACGCTAACTGTTCTTATTTATACTCGGATGTGCAGTTTAGAAATTTTTATAATATTAATTACATAGTTGCTATAATTTTTTATAGTTGTGGTTTTGTATAGAGCTAACTACGAGAGTCAAACCTCCAGAAATCTGTAATAAGTAGTCGGTAGTACTAAGGGATATATGGGTGCAAAAATACGAGGCCGCAGACGAGAAAATAAAAGATATTAATCGAACAAAAACGGAAACAGTAGGTAAAAATGCTATAAAATGGTAATATATAGTAACGGCACAATGCCCAATAAATGAAGGTAAATAAACAGCAAAAAATAAAGTTAACAAATGAAGTTCATAAAAATGCTAACGCTTAAAATAAGTAACTATTACCGTTGGTCATGGTATACAGGATTTTGCGGTCTGATTTTTGTGTTCAGTCCTATGCTAGTCTGTTACCTCCTTAAGGAAAGGTTCGTTATTACTGGCTACCGTCAAGGCCATAACGGCTCTATTTTACCCTTTTAGATTTTTCTATGCAGTGATCGGTTATCCACAATGGTAAAGGGCGGCGGTTGCTCCATGCACGACTTCCGAGAAGTTTTTCGACGAAACATTGAGTGTCGGATACAGTGTTTGCCAGACATTGAAGGCCTTGATAAGGCAAACATAATAAGCGCCTGGATTGTAAAATTTGACCAAATATGCAGAGGTGGCGTCGGACCATCAGCAGCAATTCAACAGCTGCAATTTCCACAGCCAGAACTGATACTAACAAAAGAACATCTCTACGATATGTTTCAGAATGTTCTGAATGTGAAGAAGTACGAGCATCAGATTCTGTTCAATGCCATGCAGGTAAGTCAACCTATATTTTCGATTTGTTTGCAGTTTTCTCTTGCAGTAAGCATTTGCGGACAAATTGCCGCCAGCTTTTTAAATTTAATTAGCAGAATTTCCTGATAACTTGATGATAATATACGTCCAATTAGAAAACGTAAATGATAGATCACTGTGTTGCGCATCTTATCAGATGCTAGCAGCGACGCCTTCAGGCACCTTAAATAGGAAATTTGAAGTTTTGTGGCACTTTGAGAAAATGTAGCAGTGACGAAACGTCTAAAAAATTCTTTCCTCATTTTATTGTAACGTAAAGAGTTTCTTTAAAGTGTTTAAACTTGAAGCTACATCAAAATTTGGCAGTTAGCTGACAGGATGATTAGGGTAAGGCTGCATGCAAATTAGTCTCGGAGATGGATGTTTTGACGTCATTTTTAGTTCATCGGTAAACCCTATAAGAGGGCATTGGTGCTAATGCTGATAAACGCGGACTGCTTCATTGTACCCAGTGTAAAAAAAGACAGACAAGAAAAGCGTTAACTTACCAGAGACTTCACTATGGCCAGACCAATAAGCACGGAAAAAAATGCTTTTGCAGCAATAGACAATAAATATTTAGCCTGATATGTAGGACATTTTAAAACTATAATTAAATATATAACGCATAAGCTTCCAGAGAAAAATCAGGTGCATTACGATTATACCTACTATATGCAGCATTACTCAAACACCATCTGGGACTTTAACTGGGTGCATATGCGTAGCATTTGCATCACATTGGTTATCGTAGTATCACAATCGTCTGAATATTGCCATGAGAATGTAACAGCCAAAAACCATTCGAACATCCAAAAGGATAAAAAAACGCACATTTAAAAGGGGCGCTGACCTACATTAGATTCCCTATCTCAGTAAATGTAAACTGGAATTTTTAAATATCATTTAAATTCGAAAAAAATTAGTTAAGTGATGTTGCAACACTGATGGTTGTACAGCCTAATCTCGGGAGATTTCCCTCAGGTCTGTGGATGCTGCCTTTTGCCCAATCTTATTTCTAGCCACCTACACAAGTATATTCTTCAAAAATGGCGATTTAAGTGGTCGAAGAGTTGCCCATTGATTTTGACTGCCGTTGTAAATTAAATCAGATTTAATAGAAATCTTGTACTCGATTGGCCTTAACTTACACCTGCTTCAAATTGTATACTTTTAACAAAGAAATCCTTCGGATTCAAAAACGTTTTAATCATGAGTATTATTAAAGACTTTAGAATGACCATTCAGGACACATC
This sequence comes from Ligula intestinalis, assembly GCA_036362985.1. NCBI lineage: Eukaryota > Metazoa > Platyhelminthes > Cestoda > Diphyllobothriidea > Diphyllobothriidae > Ligula > Ligula intestinalis. The sequence continues at coordinate 17,065,779 of JAYGXS010000004.1, read as the reverse complement.
GCATCCATAAAAATATTGATGTTGCCTATAAAGTACACAGCTTGCTTCAGATATACTGCAAACTTATATTAAATAGATGAACTTTTCCTCACGCCATAGGGAAAGATGTACTTTTAATAAGACCGAATCAATGCAGTTAATAGTTTGGAAACCTTGAATTTAAGTTAAGCGGATGGTATGGTTTATAATTATTCGGCAATTAGAAACATTTTCAAAACCAAAATACAGCGTTTCTTGGTATACAATTTAAAAAAGACGTCATTTGCTAGAAATCGAGTACAAGATAGAAAGGTTTTTTGAATTCTTTTTAGAAATTTTTTTTGCAGAATATTCTTCTAGCAAGCGACCAGAAAAAGGCTCATTCAGAATCCAGCTTCCTGCTGTGACTAAAATCCTCTTTAATAAGTCTGTAATATAATGAACCTTACAATCTTACTTCAGTTATTTGCTTGAATCTGAAAGGCACCAGAATTTTATTTAACGTTTCATGAGATAGGGGATCCACTCTATTTTCTGAGGATTGCCTTAGTACTGCGTGCAAGCAGAAATAAAACTGTTTCTACTGCTGTTTGCTACTCATGTCGCTGATGATGAATCCGCGGCGGATGTCGAAACGTCGGGTGAATAAACGTATTGTCCTGGCGATCGAGTCTTCTTCATCTCAGGAATAAAATTCTTTATTTTCTCTTTTGGTCATTTTGCTGTGTATGCGTAAATTGGTTCTATTTAAGACTAATATGCAAAGTTATCTACCACAGTTTGAAATTTAAAGTCAAAAGAGAAACATTGAGACTTATTACCATGCTACACTGGGAGGAATGCGGCAGAATAATCGTAAAGCCGTGTTTGAATTTACAGGTTGCGTTTGCATGTAAATTATTTTTTGTTGTTTTACTTCCGAATGCATTCCTTAATACACTTGTAGAATACAGTTTACATACTGGTTACGTTACTGTTTTGTTGTGAGACCAGGTGCTTAGATCAAATACTAAGCATCTACGAATATTATAAGGTTGAGCAACAGAACAGCTTAAAGCCTGCGCATTTGTAATGTTGGTTGGTATCGATGTTGAACATCAACTTTTTTTGCTTGCCATCCAACATATTTACGGGGCGTTTTTTCGCTCATACAAATAATTAAAATATATCGTTGCTTTTCCTCCTTCTCGATCGTCTGCTTTTTCTAAAAGAAGGCTTCTTAAAGCCCATTAATTTTGCTATTTCTTATATACTTTGCTTTAGTTCAAAACAGATTCATACGAAGGCCGAACTTAAGTACTAATTGGCAACAGGCTTGAAAATTGGTTGCTAGACGCGTGCAGTGCGGATAAAGTTAGCTTTACCTTGGCACCTTATTATCTCTTTGCAAAACTTATTGAGCGCTCTTTATTTTCAGCTCGACAGTGCTGATGAGCAGGCCGCGCAAGTGCGGAGAGAACTCGATGGGCAGTTAGCTGCAATTGAACAAATGTCTCGCGTTAGTTATTCTCCTGTCAATGTACAATAGTCTCACATGTATCGATATTATTAGAAATCTAAAAAGTACGCTTAACCTCTTTTCCACGTGCATGTGTTGAGTTGTACGTATTTTGCTTAGTTGAGTTCGACCACTGTACCTTCTGTGCTTAAATGCTCAGTCGGATAAAAATATTGACGAAAAGTTAGAGTCTTTTCTCCTGCTGATCATCTTCAAACAAAACCAAAGGACCTTAACATATAGGAAGGCTAACTTGCAGTTTCCGTTTTGACGGGTATTTTTTGTTCCACGAGTGTCTTCAAGTGGCACAAAAGTTCAAAACGAAAGTGTAAAGCCTGAATTCAATCAAAACATAAGCAGAAAGGTATACTTAGTCACATCGGAGGTTTGCCTTGCCTAGTCAGTCTAAGGTTTATATTTTTCCAAATTTGAAACCAGCCTAGACAGCAGGATTTATTGAATTCAACAAATTTCGCGACGGCTTTTTCAAGTGCATCCCATCAGTTGTACCACGGTATTCCACAGCTAAACGCCTGCTTGACAGTGATCACTCGGTCGACTTTAAACAGCTTTCTGAGTACTTGTTCGTTTGCGAACAAATCGAGTCCCGCACAACTTAAAAGCGGGCCACATACCTGTGCAGTGAGCTAGGCCACGTGTTCAATCTCCAATTACCTTGGTAAGTGAGCAGCTAGTTTTAATGATCACTTGGTTTGCGTCAACTCCCTCACTATATTTTCTCGCTTTTGGCTGATTAAAAGTAATTTTCTTCAGTTGATTGTATTTTAAACTGAACCATGACCCTTGCTGTCATGTATTGATATTCTGTGAAATTTAAGCTACTCTATGCTTTTAACCGTTATTTGACTCAAGCAGCGATGGGATGGAGTTGAAAAGCCGTCACAAAATTTGTTCAATTCAGTAAATCTTGCGATAACCGGAATCAAACTTTTACTTGTTTGAGCTTTCGGGCTCCTTCTAGAGTCCATCTTCAGAGATAAAATGCGTGCACGAAAAACAAGCAACAATTATATGACGCAGGGACCAATCAACCGTTATGGGGGAGGAGGAAGGCGGGAGGGGATGGAAAAGTCAACTGATAGTAACATCGTTCCGGAGACGCCTGCGCAGCGCAATGTATACCGGCGCCAGCTCTATTAATCGATTGACTGACTTCTCATCCGAGGCCCAGGCTTCGATTAATTCACGGCCTGTTTTGTTGCCAGAGGGCACAATTAACCTCGCAGCTGTTTTTCATGTACGCCTTTAATCTCTGACGATGGATTCTCGAAGGAGCCCGAAAGCTCAGCTTAGTAAAATTATGATTCCGGTGATCGATAAACCTTCTACTTTTCTATCTACACACGTACCTGGGATGCGAACATTTGCCTCAATTCGTCAGTAAATCTTGCTGCCTACGCTTGTTTTAAATTCGTACTTGAAAAAAATTGCTTCAATTTTCCCAAATATTGAATAACTTCCGTTCGCTATTGTTTCTGCAAAGAAAATCTAAAAACACTGAAAATTTTTCAAAGGTTTTTAACCAGATGAATACTTCCCTGTTTTTTACATGTTCCACCAAATATTTGAGTTGTAATGCACATCAACATATTTGCGTATTTAGTATCGTTGACTAGCAACTGCTTCAAATATTTCGAGGACACTGCTAATCCTCACAGGATAAATTACCGAAAGTAACGTTTTCATAACCTGAATGCAATTTAAAATTTAAAAGAGGATATTAGAAATGTGAAAGCTTAAAAACTTTTACTGCATAGAGTTTATTTTGAAAGAGGTATTTGTTTGCTACAAAACATGCATATAAACAATTTTCAAAATTACCCAAGATGTAAAACTGAAGTTCCATGGCTGCAGAATTTCCTAAAAATACAAAATAATTAGGAAAATGAAATAAAAACACATTGTGTATACAAAACGGCTGTTTTCCTAAATGATCTATAGGAATAAAACAAACATAAAATTGCAAGGGTCCACCGTGGAGAATCTTAATTCCTTCATCAAGTTTCACGAGCTGCGCTACAGAGTGTATTTATTATATGAACTAGCCCAAAAAACGTTTTTGTTTTTAGCGGCCTGTAGACAAACAAATATATATTCAAAATTAGTGAGTATATTATGTATGTCACTGTAGATCACACTTCTGATATGATCAGCGTACTGGCCAGTTCCTAAAGCGTTTGGCGCTACCTCTACTCAAATCTACCACTTATCTCCGATATCATAGGTATTTTTCCATGAACCGTTTACAACCTCTCTCTACTTTATTCAAAAAAATCTAATATATACCCTTCTACTTGGTGAAATATTAGAAGCGCTAGAAAGACATTCTGTCCAATAAGCTCATATGATCCTGTTGGTCTTAAGCACAAATTGAAGCAAAGGTTCGCATCTAAGGTACGTGTAAAGATTAAAAAAAGGGGCCGTGTTGACCACCAGAATTATATTTTTTTAGTCTGAGCTTTCGAACGCAGGGTAATATATACGAGCGCTAGATCGAAACATTGGTTAACTGAGTTGTCATCCAAAGTCCAAGCTTCAATGCGTTCTCGCCCAGTCTTGCTGCTGGCGTGGGCAATTATCCTCACGGCTGCGAATTTGAACTCGTGACCCTTATCGTAGGTGAGGGCCGCCGCTTGCGAAAATGCGTCACCCCGTCGAACAGCCAGCTTATGTTCGTGTATGCTTGAACCCAGTATGCGTCCAGTCTGTCCTCTATGACGGTTAAGTGGCTCCTTCCCCCTCTAAATGTTGCTTGTTTTCGTTGACGATTCCTTCTCTGACGATAGACTCCTGCAAGAGTTCGAAAGCTCAGATTGATAAAACTATGATTGCGGTGATCGACACGGCTTGCTCTTCTCCTCAACATTACGGTAAGTCTTGCTTTGCTATTATTTCCGTATGTGTTAAGTTACTTATTATTCTATTTTCCATGCCCACTTCAGTCTCGTGCAATTCCGAAGCTACTGTTAAAATCCATGGAACCCCTCTACATAGAAGAGCTTCGGTCAATGGTGGGCGAGTTAATGCTTCGACTTGAGTCCGTGCCCGTCACAAAAGGCGCTGGGGGCTTTCAAAAATTCAAGAAACAGGGACGAAACCAAACTGGAAATCTCACCTTACGCGACCACAGTGAGGATGTTCCGGAGATTAACGTCAATAAACTTGACATTCAACTGACCTTCAATCTCGAGGTAGGTATTGACTGCCTTTTTACATCAGTTTCCGATAATGCTATTATTATTTGCATTTCTACTAACACCACACTAACACCATTCCGACTAATACTATACTTCTTCAATATTCTGCAGATAAGTTGGTTGAACAAATAAACTCATTATACTTAATCATTTCCATGCTGCTAGAGACTGGCTCTTGGAAGCAAATCGAAATTTAATGATAATTGCAAATGCTTCACTGAAATCCAGACTATTTGTGTCCAATATAAATGTGTATTTTGTCAGTGTATACATACGTTAAGAGAGCTCCTTAAAGGGCGTGCGAATTCAAAAGCTCAAAATAATTACTAGAAAATCATGGATGTGTGAACATAAAACGAATGTTTACAAATACTGGAAGTTGAATATGGTTGAGAACTCCCCCCTGAAACTCAGTCTAACGGTAATTATATTTATTCATAAACCGGCTAAATGGGCTTGTATAACATCTCATCGCTTGTTTGTTGCCTATTGTAGATCGTGGTTATACAAGTCAAAAACCTTAAGCACCTCCCGCCTACAAAAATGGTCTTTTGTACCATGGAAGTTGAAGGTGGGGAAAAACTCCAAACCGACTTTGCGGAGGCTGGAAAGGCTTCGTGAGTTTCCTCATCTATCAACTTGACACAGTCGATTTTATAATTTGTCGTCTTTTATACGGAATTCAACTTCATAGAAGACACCTCAGTAAAATTATAATTTAGCTGAACTGATTTTCTGGAAAGCTCAGTGGCATCGAAAACCGTTACAGTAAGGGCCAGGCTCGACTACAGCAAACGCTCTAAACACCGAAGCTATGATTCACCCACCAGAAGCCGTTATTTGAGCCATGTTCGGCTCAAATTACCCGCCCAGCTTACCTATGGAAGCCGGCACTCTCGATACAGTAAGCTGATCACCCAAACGTAATTTACCGGGCAACTGCGCTCGAATCCACCAAATTACTACTGGCCTCACTCGATTAATTTGCTTTTTTAACCAATTTGAATAAGTCGTGGACCTAGTTGTGAAAACAATTAACGCTCTTCTTGCTCACCTTTCTGCTAAAGACAACGGGGCACTACCTTGGGTTAGAGCCATTTCTTATCGAAATAATTATGCTGCTGAAATAGATGACATGTTTGGGGAATCGTAAGTTTTGGTTTTGGCAGCCAAACTGTGAAAGTTAGCGAAAAATTGAAAGTGATTGACTTCGTCGATGTATTCACGCTATCATCAACAATATGCTTATCTTCAGCTCTTCCGTTACAGTCGCTAGCACCTTCCAACTCCCTATTCTGACATCGACCACTTCTCATGATTGACCATAGACGCACTTGTCCAGGTTTGTCAATTTACGGCAGAACGAAGTGTGCGCCATCGGAGCTCGACCATACCTGTCATGATATAAGTTCTGAGGTCATGAGCCATCGGTGTCGTGTGAGTCTCCAGATTAGAACAGGGGGGCAGCATAATCGAATGCGTGACTAATGAATAGGTTCGGTCAAACCCTCAAGGCCGTATACTCCTGTAGAGTTCAATGAGTTAAGTTACCTGGATGTGGGGTGCATTCTTCGCATTTCGGTTGGTATCGAGATATGGAATAAAACACAGAGTAACGTTGACTCCATCTCTCAGTCAAGGCAGCTTCAAGAACCCAAATGTTGGGCACTCACTGCGTCATAAGGACTTTGGCTACGATTTCATCGGAGGTATCAATAATAATGAAAACAACAGATTACTGAATTAATCCGTCAATGATGCTCAGAATCCAGGAATTGATGAATAAACAAGGGAAAAGGTGCATGCAGCTGAAGGGGACATCAGAAATGGGAAATGTATCCACCAGGAACTTCACGGATTAACATCTTTTTCGCCAGCTGACGCAGGAGAAAGGAGCCTGTCAAATAGTAAACTTCGGTGTTGATGTTGAAATATACGAATTGGTCGTCAATTGATTTTATTCTTAGTTCGAACTAAAGGTTGGGTAGGATTTAACTGTCGTTAAAGTCCTGCTATCGCATAGTTCCAGACACAAAGAAAATTTCACTACAAGCAGAAAAAGCGCAAATGATGGTGCCAGCACCGTTAGGAATGAGAACTTCTCGAAAAAGTTGAGAATCATCATTTTGGTGGAGTCGTAGATTTTCCTGGGTTTCAAGGCTAAACTTCAAATCTGTACGGTTTTGCCTTCTGTTATGCACCTCCATGCTTGATAACGTTCATTTAAATGAACACAGAAAAACCGGAAAATAAAGTCTAAATGAAAATTTGCACGAGGAGCCTATCGAGCAGAACGCGTCTTCACGGTAGTTTGTGAGCAAAACATTTTCATACTCGTCAAGAAACTGCCGATTGAGCAGGAAGATTGCCAGTCTTAAGGTTTACACGCAGTTTCGGATTTGTCCAATGTTACGTCTCTTTGAAACGAATCACAAGGGATGCTGAGCATTACAGACGGTTTGCTGGAGAGATGCCTTGACAGCAGTGTGAAAAACATCTGTCAGACAGTCGGCAACTGGGGTTAAATTTTTGGCGGTAGACCACTAGGTTCTTGAGCGACTGCAAGATAGGACACACGATGGTGACCCTTTCCAAACTGAAGAAGCGATTTTCTTGGTCGATGATGATCGGAACAAAGACATTTGAACTGGTATTACCATTGTACACTAGAGCTTTTAATTCATTACTGGGCAACAGTAGCTTATGTGGTCCCCCTCATTAATTCATACTCTCAGCATGTTGTCCTACGAAAACAGTGATTATAAGGTTTGACGGATGGGGAATTAGTACACGCCATGGAATGTACTTTAATAACTGCTATATGCATTTTAATTTGATAGCATTTATAAGTGCTGTTAATTTATGCCTGTAGATTTTCCTAATCTGTATTATCGTGCAATATATTGCAGAAAAACCAAATTATCAAATTGCAAGTTTCTTGAAATTCCCCAAAAAATAGAAAGGTGTTTAGGCAGTCGTCTACTTCAACTTACCTGAGGTCCAACTTGCCGTTCTGGAGTAAGATTTGTATAGTCCGCGGCGCAAAGTGCCGTGCACACTTTAAATATACATGCAGAACAACTAACAACCAGCGCCGTGGAAAACAACTTCGACTACATTTTTTCACTTGACACTTATAATAATTTCCTTCTCCGTCTATCCTATTTCTCCACCCCGAGAGCGCTATAACCACCATTTTCGTAGGACCAAATGCTTGGACTAGGGGTATATGAGGGGGACTACACAGGGAACTTTTGCTCATAAATTTTCACTACATGCTCCCAGAGATCGAGATAGGGCGCCCCCAACTCTATTTGTGGGCTGCTGCTATCAATGCCGGAAGAGCCGCGCCGTTCAACCGACGGCTAAAGGTGAACCTAGTGCTCGCGGGATCAGAACTCACCGCCAATAGCTCATGCGTACCAGCGTACACAAAGTCAACACAACATAGGTCGTGAGTGCTTAACCATTGGTACACCTTTTAAGGAATAAACTTCTCAGCTATACTATCTCAAAGCAAGTGGTGAAAGTACGGGGTGCACAATTGAATTTGACCTTTATTTGGTAATACCCTGATAATATTAACCTTTGAGCGAGATATAAATATAAACTGTGTGAAGCGAAAGATCCTGACGGAAGAAGCCCGTTTAGTTCAGATTCTGGCTGTTGAGCAGACCATAAACGCGATCAATGGAGCGATACTTACTTCGCTTGACGTTTCGAATCCCCTCTCGAACGCATCATCAGAGCAATTCAGCATTAATAAATCACGGCAGCTGCTTGATAATTGGGTAGTTAGGGTGGCCCAAAACATATTTATCGATCACGAAGCTGTGGTACTGTCTGAATTCAAATTTGTAACAGCCCCACGAGTGGATGAAACCCCCAGGAATCAGTGCCTCTTAAGGTCAAAATTGAAGTTCAAAATGCATCAGTATGTCACCTCCAAGGATGGCAAAAACAGCATCAGTAAATGTGAAAGTTACTCAAAATATCCAATTGAGTCGCAGGTTGCAAGATGCATAGAGGTGATAAAAGCAAATATATTTTTTTCTATTGAAGCAACTGCAAAATAAAGAAATAACCGTGTTGATTTGCGATTATAACGCATAAATGAGACCTTGCTACGTCCAATACAAAACTCAACAATGGATCTGATGCTGTTGGGAGATAAACTTTCAGAATCGGACGGTCAGTGAGAACTGCGCTACTAGGCTGGATTGTTTTCCGAAGCGGCTGGAGACATTACTGTGCTGCTGCTCAGACTTTTGGTTAGATCGACACATAACTCGGATGGTGTCGGCGTCGAAGTCTGAAGAACTCAGCCGAGAGATCGTGTTTATCACGGGCCTCATCTGGTAACCCTTGTTACAAGACTGGCAAATGTATCGCAGGGTGTTATGGAAGTTAAACACTGACAGCTGCTATCTTCGGGCCGGTTCCTTTGGATAAGGGAAAACTTAGGAGGCTAGAGTGGTAGGAACAAAAGGACGTACAAAATAGGCAGGAGGAATTCGAATATCAAACCAGCGCACGTCCGTTCGCGAAGGAGGCCGGTTTGAAGTACGACTTCGGTGGCAGTCATCCCATTGGAAACAGGGAGCGGTCTTTGTTTGAGTCGGCTGTGAAAGGTTGTTGGCCAGACGGATTGGCGTAGCGGCCAGTGCATGTGCACCCGTTGACCGCATGAACCCTTGCGGGTGATCGTCCACGCGATATGAATCACTATAAATATACAAGGAACACCCGTCGGTTCATGCGTTAATCTTTTTCAAGGGCTGATGCTGTGAGTCTCGCGAACACTGACAGAGTTCTCAAAGCCCCTTGTGGAACTAGCAGGACCCTTTGAAATTAAAGCTGCAAACGGGAAGAAGAGGGTGATTTGATCTATTGAAAATGTGTTTACCAATAATCTGCTGCATTCGCCTAAACTGTTATGTGGGTTTCGATCATCTGCTGTCCTGCTAAATAGAAATTGTTGCAGTCAATGTCCTCCACCACCCCAACGACTCTCTTTATAACTTCGTTTAGACTCTTTCTAAGGCATTTTTGAGACTAGTTGGATAATAAGGTCACAAAGCTCCTTAGCATACGTCTCAGATGGACTGAAAGCAGCATGATTGAAGGTCGTTTCTTGGCGGGAATGGTAACACTCTGTTAAGCCTGCATCACAGATTACATACCGTCTTACATTTAATCAAATTTTGCCCAAAAACATTTTCATAGCTCCAGCCAGTGTGCGCTTACCTTCTCAATTTAAAGCACAGGCTATCTTACTTAAGCAACTTTTAATTAATTTTCCAGGCGAGGTGGAAGTGTGCTTCTCTATGGCGCTTTCTGAGAAACCAAGTTTGAGCAGTATGTTGGCTATTGATATCCTCTAATTTGTGAGCTGCGTAGGATGGAAGTTCAAGTTAGGTCCCAAACGGCAGGCAAAATCCCATTCATGTGTAATACGGGGCAAGAAGTAATAAAAAATTATGCATTTTGGGCATTATAGAGGAAGGAAACTTAAATAAAAAAGTAGAACGCATAAAAATAGCAAAATATGAATATTTATTTCAATAATCTAACGTTTGACAACAAAGAGTGTGTCATAAGTGTAATATGCAAATAGACAAAGATAGGAAACTGCTCAAATTTGCCGAACAACACAAAGCACTACGAATTGTAAAGAGAAAGGAAAAGTGAACCAAAAATAAAATATACCCCACATGCTACTAATGGATCTACCACTAAACTACAAGGTTAGGTAAAATAGCTAAAGTAAACTAGCTAAAGTAAACCTACTAAACCTACTAATAAGCTTAATTAAGAAAACTAAAAACTGACTTAAACTAAAGTCATCTAACTAAAGAAAGGTTTACTTAAATAAGCTAAACTAAAATTTTAATAATGCACTAAAAGGTAAACTAAAGTATGAGTTAATTCAATAAACCAAACTAATTGATGTTAGGCAAAGTGAGCAATTAAAGATTTTCACTCGAAAAGCAACTCCATGTGAGGAATATATCTAAAACAAAACTGACACATAAACTGAAACATAATTACACTAAATAAACTAATAAGACGTTCTTAACTAAAATAGGACTGTTAAAAACTAATAATAAACCAAAATTATCAAGTTGGTTTGGCAGATTTGCTTAATTTGAGTTGACCCAAGTGTGAAAAACTCTAGGCATTTGGCTGGATTTGAACCCGGGCGTTTGTAGCTTAGTGGTAGAGCGTTACCTCTGGCAATGGCCTTCTCTGATGGGCGGGTTCAAATCCCGCCAAACGCCTAGAGTTTTTCACACTTGGGTCAACTCAAATAAACTAAAAACAAAGCCAAAACTAAACAGGAAGATAAATTAACTATTTCTGGCGCGTTTTGTTTTGCCAAAAATAACGTTTTTAAAACAATTTTTGAGACTTCATTAAACTTTCACCTTCCTAAGTCTACCCAGGTCGTTCAAAAGAAGCACCGGCAGATTATTTTAGTTTCCGGAACCCAAAGTTCTACCAAACATTAACCCTAATACCATTTAAAAATGAGTTCTTATTGCTTCTTGTAATAATTTTTGGTATTTAGGTGGGGAACCCAAGGTGATTTCGTAACCAACAGTCCCCTTCCTGTAGTAAAGGTGAAACTTTACGCAGAAGTTTCCAGTCTCCTGAGTCTTGAGTCCGGAAAGGAGCTGGCCCGTGTAAGTTAAGCACATAAATATTAATTTTACTATACTATGTTATTTATTTTATAACAATTTTTTAATTTATGAAGACGTTGGTAGTTGCACAGACAGCCTTTTTGACTTCGAAGAGAAAAGACACAACTTAACATTACAATTTTTAATATTATGAAATGGACGTTCACAGAGCAGGATGCAAGATACAACCCGTCTCCTTGCGTCTATGTGCATAATGCAGAACCATAAGAAACATTCGCATAGAGACCAATTATTATACAGGACGAGTGGTAGCAGCTGAGACAAAAGAGACTGGACTTATCATTCTAGGTTCAGAAAAAACTCTTGACCACGATCGAGAATATGCCCGAGCGCAACCAGCAGGGTAGCTGGTGACTCACTGGTAAGACGGTGGCCTACGCGACGGTCAGTGATCAAATAATCACGCCACGTGTCTCCGACTCTGCGAAAGAGGACTGGCGATTTTACTTTCATGTGATTCTATGTCTTCCGCATTTAAGATATAAAATAAAACACCATCCTTATATCTCAGACTAGTTGGTCTTTCATGGTTTTCTTTGGCGATGAAGGGTTAAGCTTTTCTCGAGCGGTGCGCCGAAAATCGATAAACGTGTAAAAACAAACAGAGTGAAATATAGTCAGGCGTGGACCTGACATTCTATCAAAACATGGGTTACATGCTTTGATTTTTTCTTAATTTTTTTTACCCAAAGTGTTGTATTTGAGAGCTATTTTGAAAACTTTTAGCTACTGAGTTCCCCATTTACCCTTCTATTTAGCACGAATAACAAAAATATTCAAATTCGATGGTATGCAGTTGCAATTATAAGAATGACAGACATATATCGGTTAAGAAAACTTATGCTTGCCCGTATAAGGAAACGAATGACAACTTGGCTAAAAAAGTAAGGATATTTTAGGAAAAACCCATCCTTAAGAATGAAGAACAGATTGACAGCTAGGACTGTTGACAGCTTAATCCTACTTCCTCGTCCATGCTAGACTTTTTTTTATAGCAGTTGGGAGATGGACGTCACAATCTTTCTCTGAGTTATAAGCTGGAAAAAATTTGCAAAGGTAATCTATTTACAATAATAATTTTATTCGAGCATTAGCGTGAGCAATAAATTTTGTCATATATATTAGTGCATCATTTTGTGGTTTTATTAAATTTTTTAGATGAAAGGACAATTAAAAGGTATTTTAAAAGGAAGACGAGCTTCTGTCTGTGACTCTCCTTTTATCTGCGGAATATAATTAGCAATTTTTAATCTGATTAGAACATAGGCGTCGCAGTTCTTTAATACGTAGTTTTGCACAATTTAATAAACTGAATGTTCATATTAACGTTCCCTGGATTGTTGCATGTCCCCAACAAAGAACAAATGTTTTTGAACAGTGTTTTCCGGTACTCCAGCCCCAGGTCATTAAATGCGTTGGGCACTCGTAAACCTATGAAAAATGTTTAGTCACGCGTCCTGTTAACGGGGAATATACTCTGATGCATGGATGTAAACAATGTTTTTGCGCGACTCAAAAACATTAACAACTCTTAGATTTTGCCGGTAATTTCCTGGTATAGTTGAAAATTACCAAGGGAAACTATTACATTTTCAATTACTAACGTTTTTAGAGGTTCTGGACACTAAAGCTTGCCAGTTGTATTTGAGTGCACATTTATATTTGACGATATATCCCTATAAGTGCAATAATGTATGTAAATATCTGCAAACTAATCGTAGAGCGTTTATGGTCTAAAATTAAGAACTCCAATGTGCTTCCCACAATGTCGCATTAATTGTTCTTCTACTTGAGAGTTTCCAATTATTTTCTTTAGCTGTAAGTTAATATGAAACGCTTTTTTTCAGAGAGATGCAATGAATTTCTCAAGCTTGGCTACTAGGATGTTTAAATCTTTGGTCGCATAGTGACAGGTTTAACTTACTTCCTTTTGCGTCTTTTAGCTTTAAGCGCGTTGGCTTATGAGCTCTTTATACGTAACGACAATATGCGTGCACTAAATGATTGCGTTATTGTTAAATATCTTTACGGATATTTACATTTAACCCTCGCCCTTATTCAGAATTCATGCATTTACCCTCCAAATTCCCTAAGCAGAGTACTCATCGAAAGCTAGAACTTGTTCGTATTTTTAAGCATGTTTCGTTTTAAAATTCCACCCTAGGTTGTGATTAATCCCATCTGTAGAAACAATCGCAAACAAGAGTGGTACAAAATGCAGTCGTCGAAAAACTGTCCTGACGAATTGCAGATGCAACTTGCCATCCGCATGGACAAACCCAATAATTTAAAATACTGTGGATACTGTTATGCGGTTGGTCGCGCTGCCTTCAGGAAGTGGAAAAAACGGTTCATATGTCTGATTCAGGTAACTTATGTTTTAAAGTATTGAATATTTGTAGCTTAGAACCCGCAAAGAGGCAGATGTTAGAATTACCGTTCAGATAAATAGATGCATGTATGGTTCTTAGTTAATCATAAGTAATGATAAGCTAGTCGGAGCCATGCACAAATGGGGTTGAAACATGCGCAGGTTGCATGGTACTTAAACTTTCTAGTGGTCATCTGCGTGCCTGGCTTGACACTTCACCTTTGACTCATAATTTGCCGTGATTTCCTCGTCTGTGCTGGAAGCGCAATGATTTGGCGTTTCCATATTGCGTACTGAGACATTGCCTGAACAAGATAATCAGTCACGTTAAAAGGGCTGGGCCCAGCAACATGAAATCGGACAACAACGAGCATAATTGTCGCGCAATTACAAAGCCCGCATCCAACACGGACGAGGAAATAACGGCAATTAATGGGTCGAACGTGAAGTGTCATGCCAGCACCGCATCATTTAATACTCCAAGTGGTGGTTACAGAAGTGTATAATTACCGTATGCACGCAGATGACCACTATGAACTATAAATACCGTGCAAGCTGTGCATTTTTCCACCCTATCTGCGTATGGCTTAGACTATCCTACCATTAACTATGATTAAGGATTCCCGACGGAGCCCGAAACGTCAAGAGAATAAAACTCTTGTTCGAGTAGTCGTATATCCTTCTTCTGAATAGTATGGCCTCCCATGCAAATATGGCTGAATATTTAGTTATAGACAAATTGGCAAAACAAAGGAGCTTGCACACACACAAAAAGCCGTATTTACGTCTGAACAGCAATCGGAAGCTAAACTCAAATTAGGACTAATTTTCTTTTATCTTCACAGGTTTCGCAGTACACCTTCATAATGGCCTCCTACAAGGAAAAGAAGTCCGAACCTTTGGAGGTTATGCAGCTTGACGGTTTCACTGTTGACTACTGTGAACCTCAGACAGGTAAATCTAGAAGCAGACGTGGGGTGGCTACGTTTGCACTCAAAGCAAATATGCTCTAACTCTTTGCATTTGCAGTTAACTATACGTTCATTTTAAAGGTTTACGCAGAAGAATTACTGTAATAGTTAATATTTCAAAATGCACAAATGTGCGCAGGAGCAGAACAAAGGTAAATGAAAAATAAATGCTTTATCATAAAGTAGACGCAAGGGAAACAAGTAAACATCCGATGACTAAGCGGAAAAAAGTAATGTATAACATCAGTAGACCATCTTTTATCCTAACTTAAATTAACCACCTTTTCTAGTGGCAGACAAAAGCGAAAATTCCATGTTGAATGGGACCAAAGAACCCCAATTTTCTAGAAGAACGCAATGAGATTGAGAATACTGCTCGTCGACCATTTTAAACTCTGCTTGGGCAATAAAAATGTTTGCTGAATGCAGGAATATTGTATCTACGTATAAATAATTAGCATTACGGTCAAAAATTAGGTCATATTCTTCATTAATGCTTTCGATGGTAAATTTTAAAATTCAAAAAGGGGAGGCATAGATTATTTTGCAATCAATATTTATCACTGAGGATTAGTAAAGTAACCTGACTGAAAAAGTATGATGAAGGAATGTAACAGATGTAAATCGCGAAAGTATTCAAAAAAGAACCGTTATTCAAAACAAAACATTGGTTTCGTACAAATTATCACGTAATGACTGACATATAATGTTTAAAACTATGAATTCAGAAACCAACTCTATTTCATGCTGCCCAAATAAAGCAAAATAGACTGTTTTTTGAACAGGGAATTTACTTTAAATTGTAGAATTATTAAAATAATTAAACGCAAATAAGTGGTTCCTAGTTGATTATTTTCCTCTATATGATGCAGTGGCCCCTTTGTTAGGGAGAAACGGTCCGAATTACTATGGTAATTTTGACTATGTTCTAGTTAAGCGAAAGATCATCTCTATTTTGCATAGAAACATTTTACCTTTTGTGCGGTTTTGTGTGCTTTTTACAAAACTAAATATTCGATGGGATCTGATTTTACGGTATTGATGACAAACAAACGGTCCAAATGCCGCAGGCGGAGAGACTAGTTGTTGTCAAAATACACATATATTGTAAACGCAAAGTTCCTTTGAATCAATTTTTATTTTGGTTGTGAAAAGCAACGTCACCTGTGAAAATATGGAGTTCATTGAACGCAATTCTGCCGGACAGACCAAATGTTTTATTTTGATAACAAGTAGTTTAATCCTCTTACCGATTTTACTCAGAAAAAAGTCTGCAATATGAATTTGGTAAAAAGTCTATACAGACATGTCTACAAACTATACTTATCGTTATAGTCAATTTGGTTCCTGAGGTTTACTCATAGGCTCAGTTCTGTTGATAATGATTTTCCATAGATGAACGTAAAAAATTATAATAAGGAATAAACAGCTTAACTACCGGCGTGAAAACTCTTCTGCTGTAGTTTAAACTCACGTTTCTAGCTGGTGACAATCCCAACTGATCATGGTCCTTGTCATGTGGCGACATTGAGGCAATGACAGCACATTTCAGATACTCATTAGGGATTTGTTTAGTTCTTTGGATTCCCAGACCTTTAAAGAGGACAGGCGTCAAATAATTCTAAATGTTGCTTGCTAAGGAGAAATATAATACGCGTTTTCAAATCAGAAGTTGCATGCCGATATTCGCCACCCTTTCTGAAAAAAAGGTTTTTCATAGAAAAAAGCACCGCGCTCATGGTCTTGAAATGGCAACATTACAAGCAATCACTAGCATAACGGGAAACGCAAGTTGATTAAAAATGTCCATTTTTCCTGATTAAACTAACTTTGAGGCCAGTTATTGACCAGAAAAAGTACACTGTAGCTCCAACCTTTAATTTCCAAGAATGAAAAACGTTAATGTCCTCTCTTTTGATTTGTGCGGGTTCACAAGTTGTCTCGCGTGCTGTTGGTTAATTAATTTACGTGTTTTTATTTCAGTCACCACATCTATACATTTAAGATAGAAAATGAAAATCGAGCTACCAAAACTGCGTGTGCTCTGCTTTTCATCAATTTTCGATACTACCAAAAATCACAAAAATACTAAATTATAGGGAACTTTACCACCTTGAGTTTGAAGAATCAAGACACCTTACGGTTATTGTAAGCAAATAGAATACTTTTCAGATAAATAGCCTTGTTTACTCTCTCTGTATCTGGTCATCTTTTCAGTTAATGTTGTCAACTATTTGCCAGTAATGAGGATGTTTTTTCCTTATTTTTCGAACTGTAGCCTGTTTATCAAGAGATCTTTAAGGAAAGATAATACGTAAAGAAAAACGAAAAAATGTGTAGCTTTTGAGTATCGTGAATAGGATTTGAACTTGAAAATGTGATAAAAGACGTTAAAAGAGTACTCGAATTTATGCATATATTCATCATTCAACAACAATATCACGCCTTTCCTTGCTCCTCTTTCTGCGCGCTCGTTCAGAGCTGAGCACCATGGGAGGCACCTTTTTCTTCAATTTGGTAAAAGAGGGTGACAACATGATCTTCGCCACCGACGATGAAAATGAACGGCAGCTCTGGGTGCAGGCCATCTACAGGGCAACGGGGCAAACGCACAAGCCGGTGCCTCCCGCCAAATCCGCACTGCCACAGACACAGGCAAAACCCAGTGCCGCCGGCGCGAGTAGGGCAAATGCTGGGAAGACTGGTAAAATGGGTGAGTTGAATACAGTAGGAAAAAGTGTGATTTTTTTGTGAGTAATTCCTTTCTGGACGCAAATGGCAACGGGGCATATCTTGTAATGACACTTCACATGAAAAAGCAGCCCTAAAATTTGGTTTTTACGACGGGCATCCCCGATACGTAAATGTGATCGTTGGGACATGGATTTTATTTGCCTGGCGTTTCAAAATTCGTCGCGGCTCCATCCTCAGTGGCATCAGAAGAAACGGGTTATTCAAGGTGTTGCAGGACTCATAGAATTCGGTCACTATGCTTCTGAAACTCTACGTATGAATCACCTGTTTCTGTTAATTTATCTGATGCTGGACCCACGAAAGGTTTTGAGACCTAAGGAGAATAAACGTCTTGTCCCAGCGATCGCATTTACGTCTTCTGTGTTTCTTGCTGGAGCTCGTATGTTCGCTTGTAATGTCGACTGCCTGTAATATTCTCCTGCTTATAATATAAATTGCTCTGCGGAGTTGGTGGGTCTCGAGAGTGAGCCCGATGGCAGCACTTTACGAATGAGTCTAATAATCCATTGGTGCGAGTCCATCCAACATCGCTTGTCATACTATTCAGATTATCTAATGGTTAGGCTAGATTTAGGCACGAAGGAAGCCTTTGTATGTAGGCAATTGATTGAGTTCCAGCTGTGCGTAAGAGTTTGGAAGGGAAAGATGAAGCATCGAACACCGGATCAATTTGTTTATTCGTAGTGGCGCCCAAACCGACGAATACTCTGCGAAGTCAGCTTGTACACCCCTAAAGATAGGTTTGGCTATTCGGACAGAATAGAAGACATTTATAAGATTACTTGTGGCCGTTGGAAAAAAGTTTACCACGGACAGACAGAACGATCAGCCTCCACACGCTTACGCGAACATCAGTGAGCAGTAAAGGGGCGATATCAGTTGTCCGAAGTCACCATGCACACATTAGAAACTGGACACTAATTTGCATGGGAAAAATCTTGCATTGTTGGCTCTTGCTCATAAAAGCAAGGCCGTGAGGCTTTAGAAGTCATCAACTCCGGCGACTCCGGCATCAACAGGCACTTCAAATTGGACGTGACGTACACCAACCTCAGAAAAGCATGGAAGAGATGGCAGCCTACCCGGACTAGACGAAGCAAAAACCAGACACCCCAGACTGCACGATTAAATGCGGTCAACAATTCTTTCCCGACCGACCGTATAATCACATTCGGGTGAGGATTATGAACTATTACCCCAACCCACTATATAAGTTTATGTTAGCCATCATTTTGGATTAACTGTTTCTTACAACTCCTATCCGGCCGGTGAGCCAGTATCGAAAATTCACCCAGTAAACCACCGTTTTCCAAAATACTTCTTCTACCAAATTTTTTAATTTTTCTGAACTAGGAAAAGTTTGTAGGATTCTGTTTTTAGAATAAGTAGTAAACAGGGGACACAGTTTATGTACGGTACGAGCCAATTAATGTTCATTTCTGTAGGTCTGGCAGTGACTACACAGGGCTTTGTATGCCGCAGTCAGGTTGACGCAATGCTTGACTGGGTACTTACTCTAGGCCTAGATATCAGTCGATTCAAAATTACTCACAGTTTACCCTTCTCTCCCCTCATCTATTTGCAATGACCACAACACCCAGCCCTCGCCATGTGGTTGTTGTAAAAATGATGAATGTTAACTATAAGAAATTTACAAGCCCTGGCCGAATTCTATTTTAATCATCAATACAATTGTACAGACCCCCCAACGATGAATTGCCTACCATGTCGACTTTTCAATTCTGGAATGGGTTAGCTCCAGGAGGGAGAACAATTTAAAGTTGCAAGAATGATGATGATAGATCGGATTTTTTTACGTTTTGAATATTGCTTCGAATCGCATAATACTTTTTTTGAATCATGTCCTGCAATTTAGTCAATTTCACAGGAATAAGGGGCACGCTGTGTATTTTAAACTTTAAATTCGAACGCATTCTGTGAATTGGCTTTCAAGTACGTTTCACATATGTATTTAAAAAGCGTTAAACGGTCATTAAAGTTGATCGCAGAAAATCTTATTTCGGAGCCTCCATCATATGTAGCTCTCGTGCGTTTGACAAATAAAGTAGTTTTCTCACTACTTAGACTTTTTTGGGTATTCAAAACCCACGCGCCGGGCAAATTAACCTTATAAAGAATAAAAAGCTTTACGCCATTTCACCACCACGGGTAGGTCGTTGACTGTAAATAAACGGTCGGGAGCGCAAATAAGTAGTAAATTCGGGCTTTACAATGGAATAAGACAACAATAAAGTACAATCCAGTGCAAGTCAACAAGATACTTATTAAGTAAATTTGTGAGCTTTCGTATTATACACAGAATGTTTCGATGTGATTAACCAGATGTATTAGACCAAAAAAGTGTATCTACCTTGTTTCAATTTAACTTTATTGCCTAATTAAAATGCATATATTATGTAGACAATAAAAATCATGCCGAATTCTTTCTAAGACCGAATTATTGCATTTGGCTAGCC
>JAYGXS010000004.1:16868234-17045794 GCA_036362985.1 Ligula intestinalis | reverse complement strand
TAGATGTATGGCGCATAAAACACTTTAAGTTTGAAAAAATTACCTATTATTTCTTTTTACGTATAGTTTTTGAAAAAGTTGGTCTAACCTGCACGTATGACCTACAAGAATCACATAGGCAGACTTAAAATGTGATCGGTGCAAAGAATCAGTTCAAGATGCCATATTTCTTGAAGAAGGCCTTAAACACTTTCTTGTTAACCTTAGGCACGACCAAAGTGCCTGTCTCTAAATGTCAGATACTTTTGTTACTGTGCTACTTATTTAGAAACATGCTAAGTATTAATGCAAAATTGATGATTAAATAGAGAAGACATACTGAAACAATGGTTATTTCTATATAGACTAGTGATAAACAGAAAGAAGCAATGTATGGAAATAAAATTAAATGAACGTACAATTGGTTGAAAAGCGTCATAAGTAGTTTAATTTGTTTTCATGCAGTCTATTTTGCTGTCCGGCATGAGTTAATGTCACACTTTATTTCTCCTACAAACTGCTTTGAAAATGATCTTAAATAATGTAAAGATGCATCACTCAGTCTATAGGCTTTCAAATATTTAGATTGTAACACTATGAGCTTTAATAAATGTTTTTTACATGTTCATAACTGCCTGTTAACTTATTCAGACGTAGATCGGATCCACAAACACGGAATGGAACGATACATTGCCCTAGAGCCCTGGCGAATGCCGCACGCCGAACTCTTCCGGATATTGCAGTCCCTCTGCCTGGAGTACCGCATGAAAGATCAGTTTGTTTCACTAGGCTGGTTCAATCCCTCCCAGATGCTCGTTCTGGACGAATACTGTGCTCGCTACGGTGTCCGTGGCTGTCACAGGCATCTGTGCTACCTCACAGATCTGTTGGATAGAGCTGAGCGTGGGATCATGATCGATCCGGCCTTGATCCACTACTCCTATGCCTTCTGCTGCAGCCATATTGCCGGCAACACGTAAGTTCACTGTACGCCTAAGCTGAATGTTATTTCCGTTCAAGTGAGTTTCGCTTTGTAAGAAGGAAACTTTAAACAGATTGCATTATTTATTTTTTATGCCGTGGTTGACCCATGTTGGGCACGCCTCCTAGGCAAAGTTGAACAAACTTAAATTCGAGAAAAGTGTATTCGGCAGATGAGAACACACAAATATCTATATAAATATTCAGCAAGTACAAAAAACGTAGAGGACTGAGAACTGAGGACCTTTTACGATTATACTAAAACTTACTCCGAACGAGTTGTAAATTAAATCGGTGTGCATCTCACGATTGCTGACCTTTAGTTTGCTTGAAATGGTGGGATTCTCATCTATAAGCGGTAGTTGATTTCCACAGAATGTGCCTTTTTTCTACTAGAAGTTAACTTTGTCACTAAAAATGGAAAATAAGAACATATCAGGCCGGTTGTACACTAGACGTATTAGGAACACTTTTTGTTTTATTTGGTGTTTTGTTCTTTCAAGAAGTGTGGAAAAACTGCATGTTTCGGTCCGAACCTGATTCCAGGGCTGTTCTAGAATTCTTTCTGTTGTTTTCGCACTACGTGGAATAAAAAGCAAACTAAAATGTGGGATACATTTTAATATCTAGGTAATCTCAAAGGTACTAAATTTAGCCATGCATGATTCAAGTGGACCAAACTAATTCATGGACTTAATCAACATTTATGCAGTAGACTTTAAAATGTGCGCAAGCTTGCAATACACATTTTGTCGATGAAAATAGCTGTCAGCAAAAGAGACTACGTAAGCATTTCAACCTGCCCGACTAGAGTGAGATAAAAGCAGATCGATTTTCAGTTATATTCTCATACATTTAGTCGCTGCAGATCACCGAGTCGATGCCGATGGAGGCTTTCGGGTTGTCTACCGGACACCAGCGAATCGTCCTAAGGACCTAAGGCAGCAGTGGCTATTCGGCTAGCGAATCCATCGCTTAGTTCGCCCGTGGCGACCCCCAGGTGAAGATCCAAGTCACCTCCCCCTCCATTGACAGTCGTGTGCACACCTTCTGTTTGTAATGCAAACAGCGCCAACACCCTTCCCTCAATGCCCCCCGCCACCTCCTCCTCTTTTCCGGGTCCCCAGGCCATGCGGGCTGCTGTGTGCCCAAGGCAAATGTCAAGGGGTGTTGGAAGACACAAACACAGGTCGAGGCTTGGCTTACCTGTCTTTGAATAGAAAGAAGATCTTCGGAAAATCGAGTTGTACTCGTGTTCCTTGTACTGTCTTGCGCACGGTGCGAACGTCCTGGCCGGGTACATACGCACGAGGGGCGTCCGGCCTTCCGCAATAGTCGTCCAACTCCTGATTGGCTGTCGGAGTATGCCCTTGCAGTCATGGCCCCGTGGTGACTTCTGATTGGAGGCGGTGCTTCCCAGACCGGCCGCGCCCCAGATCTGTCGCCCAACGCGGATTTAGGTCGTTCTCGCTGACTAACTGTTTCCGTAATAATACTAAGAGTTTGACTTCGTACTCCTATTATCCACAAAAAAATATTTTGGGGGCTGAACTTTTTTGAATCGCCGAGGGCAGCACTTTAAATCCCTCACTAGGAAGTGAATTCTCAAACGTCTCACAGAGTAGACCGAGTGCCATCTAGGTGTCACAAACCGCTCGGTGATTTACCTGGCTGGCAGGCCTCTTAAAAATGCCCGCGGTGGTTTCAATCTCGAAAGGTACGCCTCGAACTTTTTCCGATCACACCCTCCGTATATGGGTTGTCCCCCAGTTCTGTAATTCTTCACGTACACCATCTCGTCCTCCTCAGAGCAGCGGCTTTGATATCCGTGCATCTGTTTTCGGATATTTATGTCCCATATGGTAATATGGACCCAGCAAACACTCTGTTGTGCTTTCATCATCCATGGCTGCCCTGGAGGAGCCCAATAAGCTAAAAGTAATTTGTTGCGATGCGCTAGATACAATCTTTAATTCCGCATCTTCTTCATCGCCCTCTTGATCGTTTCGATAAATCATTCAGTTCGAATATTCAAGTTGAAACGGAAAGGTGACGATGTCTCTCTTCCGACAAAAATTTCGGAAGAGAGTGGACGTAACCTGCGCTCCGGTGTCAGTTGCGCTTTCTGTGGGAATAGCGTAACGTGCAATCCATTCACTCCATTTCCCACCAGTGGCTTCCGTAGTTACGGAGTTGATTTGCAGGAATTCCAGCTACTTCGACCATACGTCCATGATCCTTAAGAATATCTTGTTGTAAAAGGACCCGGCATGATCTAGATGCATGCACCGGTCCACAGTCTTGTAACTTCTGGTCATGGTATAGAAATTATTCTTGGTGGGTTTTTCGCAAAATGTCCCCGTGGTCAACAATTCATTGCAAAAGCTTCGACGTCAGTGTCGTGTGAATGCATTTAACTGCGTGCCACCTTGTTCATGGTCTCATATCCAGAGTGCAGCTTTCGTAAAATTTGCTGATAATCTCGGACACAGGGTAGTACTCTACCGTTACAGACAATACCTTCGCCTACAATGTAAAATTGGTTAGTGCGATTTTTGAATGGTCTTATCGGTGACTGGACTCCCTTCTCCTTTGACCAGCCCCGCAAAATGAACTCCTTTACCCGCCATAAGAGCGGATCCGTTGTGTAGTTGTTCTGATGTGCTCGGTCGTACGGGTAATCTTTCGAACCATCTCTTTAATTCATCCTGCTTTTGTGCCATTTGCTGAACGACTACGACATCTTCGCTTTCTTCAGGCCCCCAGATGATGGAAACAAGGCATTGAGAGCTTCAAACCTCTGGTGAGGTATACAATGAACCCTGTGTGTACGTGCTTGGTTAGGTAGGGATGAAAAAAGCTCGATTTCCAGTTTGATTCTCACACATTTAGGATATCCAAATCACCAAGTCAAATCCAAACAGGTCTTTATGGTTGTCTGTCAGACAACCTTAAATTATTCTAAGGGCCCAGGCCAGCCAGCGCCAGCCTCAGCCAAGACAGTGGCCATTCGGGTCAGCAAATCCATCGCTTATTTCTCCTATGGCGACCCCAAGTGAAGCTCAAACGCCCCCCATCTCGTTGACGGTCATTCGTACTCCGTTCGTCTGCTATACAGGCTGCGCTCACACCCTTCTCCCAACCCCACCCTTTCTCTAGGTCCCACCGGTCATGCTTAGGAATGGGGGTAAGACTAACCTCCCTCACCCACACTCCCATAAACCCTTTCCATGTTTTGAATATTAATTATCTAGAGAACACATCGACTTCTCAAAATAATTCCTGGGACCCGCATGTTCGCTTTACTGATAATCTGTATACGTAATAGAAGTCTTGCCTGCCTCTCTGTAGACCTCCATTATCATTGGTGGATGGCATCTGTTTTTAAGTCGATCACGGAGTGTGGGCACACACACGCGCGCAAGCAGGGCATGCGCTCCTGTCCAAAAATTAGTCACTAGCACCGCCCGCCTTTTGCGCGCCTTTAGCACGCCTTAAGCGCGCCAGTCTGTACGTCGATCACACAGGGTGTCACAGGGTGTGCTGGGGTCTCTGTGTTTGTCCCCTGTATCGTTGGTGGCAGGCGCCTGTGAATACGCCACGGGGGGTGGGCGGGGGTGGGGAAGGGGTTTCATACTCACTGACCTAAGCCCCTTGACCTACTATCATTTGGACCCTCCCCCCCCTTTTGCTTACGCTAGCTCTTAGATTAGATTGAATTGCCTACTGTAATGCTCCTGTGGGGTCATGGTTGTGGGATAGCCGGTATACACTGCGTAACGTCGAATGCCGGTGGTAAGTACGGTCTAAGGCAGGTCTCAACGGAACTGTCAGAGTCGTCACAACGCATACATACGATAGAAGACGGTAAGACTGTGAAGAAGGTTAAGCATGTACTAAGAGCAATAAGGGGAGAATATCTAGGGGAAAAGGGGTGTACATGAGGACAAGTTACCGCGTCTGGATAGAGAGTGTTACTGTCAAACGAGCTACATAACCGGTGGGGAGCACAGAGCACGTTGCAACTGCAGGTAGAGGATTGGAAGCCGGAGTCGTTGGATGGGCATAGTTTCAGCCAGTTGTGGGGAGGCACGATGAGAGCCAGTTGGAAACAGGAGAGCCTGTATAGAACGCCTTATAGAGCTAATTCTGGGACTGTGGGAAGGGTCGGCAGTTGAAAGGAAGGGACACCGGTCATTTTCACTCACTCACAAGCTTCACATCGTCATCCCAGGTTCGCGCGTAAACAAGTCGCACCTCAGTCGAACAAACCCATTCAGTTTCCTGGGATCGTTACACTACCACATAAATCCCTACACTTTCATTCTAACCTTTACAAACTATCATTATGGACAACAGTGATGCCATCAGAAATGTTCTGAACACAAACAACCCTACAAACGATGATGAATCGGTGACTGCAGATAACGTTGTGAACTTACTTCTTTTCTACCTAATGTTATTTTGTTCAGAATAATAACCTATTTGTAGGTTCTACCTCATTAGGTAGAAAAGGAATTAGAGCATCCGCGAGAACACAAGTTCAGACAATGGAACAGAAGAGATTTGCCAATGTTAATAGACGTTCGCAAGAAACACAAGCAGAAAGACGGCTTCGCCTGGAGACTAATGCTATGCGTCAGCGATATCGACGCTCCAAAGAAACCGAAGATCAAATGCTTCACAGAAGACATAACGATACGATTCGCCATCAAACTAATCACTCCCAAGAAACCGAAGAGCAAATGCTCCAACGAAGGCACGAATACGCGATTCGCCATCAAACTAATCGCTCCCAAAAAACTGAAGTCCAAACTCTACAAAAAAGAGAGCTAGGTAGAACAAGAGATTCGCAACTTCGGCAAAACGAATTCCCTAGACGTAGAAGTGCGCGTCTGGCTATGCAAGCATCACAAAGAGCGAATCAACGGCCCACCGATGTTGAAAACCCAAGTTCGCAACCACTTCACATACGGTTTGGCGACCCTGGCCAGTGAATTGCTTCCATAAATGTTCAAGTATGGAACAAAGCCTCACTCAACTACAACCCAAGTCTCGGTTATGCGGGAGATGCAAATGTTTCCAGTGGGAAGATGGTGGAAGTTTGCGGACATTGTCAGATGAAAAAATGGACTGGTGAAACAAATGACATGTGCTGTTCCAACTGCAAAGTTCTCCTGCATAACTTCCCTCATCCACCAGAAATACTCCAAACATTGCTTGCAGGTGATGCTGACGACTCGAAAAATGTTCTCTCAAACAGTAGAAAGCACAACGGGGCGTTTAAAATGACCTCTTTTGGTGGCAGCATTGTTCATAAGGTTGGATTTATACCAACCAAGGTGAAAGGCCAAGTTTGCAACCGGATTGGATCGTTACTACCTCCTCCTGATGGCAAGCCGAAATTTCTACAGATATACTTCGTGGAAGACATCAACCTGCAGGCTCAAAGCTGATCCTGAGTGTACCTAGACTTGAAGCATCACATAATATTTTCCGTACAAGCCATGCTACACCAACGCAACAGTTACGTTAACAGTTTCAAGTCCGCCTTGGAGATGCACTCTTCCATGCCGATAAAAGTCCTCGTGGCGAACATCAACGAAGATTTACTGCTCCCACGTGTAACGAGGTGGCCGTCATCATGTCAGAAACACAGCGTGGCAACAGGGATATTGTCTTGAGAAGAAGAGACGATATACTGCAAACGATATATGAGACACATCATTCATACGACGCTTTGCAATACGCTCTCATGCATGTTAATGATGAAGACGGTTACCACTTCAAATAGGCATCCATAAAACAGTAAGTTGTAAAGCCTTCTACTCATATCACCTTATGATTAGAGAGCGATCTTACAACAAAATTTGTCGATTCAAATAGTTGTTCCTTCAACTCGCTGTTGATATGTTTGCCAAAATGGAAACAGAGCGACTTTTCTATTTTCGCACACACCAGAAAGAACTTCGCGTGGACAACTACATCCACCTTAGAGAAAATATCCTTACTGATGCTGTTGATAATGCTGGTCGTGGTCAACTTTTCATCTTGCCGTCAAGCCACACTGGGTCTCCTTGCTATATGCATGAGAAAACTCAAGATGTGTTGGTTTACGTTAGACATGTTGGACGCCCGGACCTATTCC
Source organism: Ligula intestinalis (assembly GCA_036362985.1). Taxonomy (NCBI): domain Eukaryota; kingdom Metazoa; phylum Platyhelminthes; class Cestoda; order Diphyllobothriidea; family Diphyllobothriidae; genus Ligula; species Ligula intestinalis. Next base: position 17,038,686 of record JAYGXS010000004.1, on the reverse strand, counting down.
TTACGTTTACCTGCAACCCATCATCGCCTCAAATTGCTGATGAGCTGCTCCCCGGTCAAATGCCAAAGGATCACCATGATTTGTCCGCACGGGTATTCCAGCTTAAGTTGAAAACCATTGTAGAACACATCACAAATTGAAAAATTTTGGTGACTTTCAGTGTCATATGTACACTGTAGAGTGGCAAAAGAGAGGACTACCCCACGCTCACATTTTGGTCTGGCTAAAGGAAAAACTGCACTCTTCGGATGTCGACAAATTCATATGCGCAGAGTTGCCTGACCGGTTCGTTGACCCTGTTCTGCTTGAAACGATAAAAACTCAAATGGTGCATGACCCATGAGGTCAGATAAATCCCAACAGTCCTTGCATGAAGGATGGTAAATGTACCAGGATATATCCCAAGCGATTCCTAGGTGCAACTCAGACTGATGGCGATGGTTACCCTCTCTACAGAAGGCGACAACCTGAGATTGGCGGACTCGAAGCAGTTATCAATGAAAGGCAAACCGGTAGGGTGGTAATTGATAACCGTTGGATTGTGCCGTATTGTCCCCTACTGTCGAAAGTATTCAACGCCCACATCAATGTTGAATTTTGCAACTCAGTGAAGTCCATCAAGTACGTCTGCAAGTACATCAACAAAGGTTCTGCCCCCTTAACGTAGTTCCATTACTGGCATCGCCACATGTTCTGCATCACAGCTATGTACAAAGAGGGGTTCAAAGGTATTTACCTATATTTCCATAATAAAACTGAATTGAACATAATTATTTTGAGAGGTTGTCATATATGGTTTACCCGCATAAGGGACAACAACATGCGCTAGTTATCCATAGATTTGATGTGGCCTAACGACCAATTAGCTAAAACACGTTTACTAGTTGACTGTTAAAGCAGAAAATCACGAAATCCAGTCGCGCCGTCAACACGTTTTACCACCTGGCTATTGTACTCTAGGGTATATAGTGAGAACCTTCCCGTGTCGTCACTTCACTGGTAATTGGAACACCGGAACCGTATTAGGTATTATGGTTGGCATTATTCGGGTTGCGCGCCGATACGAAAATGCCGAACGTGAGGAGGGACGTGGTGGCATGCATAGAGAGCGGCTACGGCTGTGCCAGCGACCTCGACTGTCACCTGGCACAGGGGAGTGAGGGTAGAAAGAATACGGCAGGTGCGGCAAAAGTCTACTACTACTTAAAACTAATTCACGTGCAAGTCACTGTCCCTGAACCATCCTCTTGTGGAGCATAGGGCGGACATAGTTGAAATCGACGTTCGAATTGCGATTTGGAACTTCTTAGACAATAAGCATGTACCGCGTCGCCCTCTGCCGTTCTAAAAAATCTTTTTTTCTGAGGATCTTCACCTTATGCGGGACACGATCTCTGAAGATCACAGAGGAAATACGGGGTTTCTCTGACTGCACTATCACCTTATACATCCGGATATAATCTTCAGCGGAGAAATTTAAGAAAACCTATATGTAGCTTTTCTTTTGGTCCAATACCTTTTATTAAACGAGTGTTCAGCCCTCCTAGAAATGCCCCTTTTCTCCTATATAAGTCTAGGCTCTTTAGGGGCTATTATTTGCCTCCAGAAACAACAGTCACTGCTATGGGAGGAGTTCGTCACGTTTCTGGGCCATGCGAGTGGACTTTGCTTCATATTGTCTAGGGCTCCGAATCCAGGCCGCTGAGCCGCTCAATTACTATGCTTCAAAGACAGCCGCCTAATCATCCACAAGATAATTGCTTGAGGGCGGTGGATCTGTGCGTTGAGATGCACTGCTTTGTACCAGAAAACACCGTTGCCTAATTGCCATATCACCAACGTGTGCTCTGAGCAAACGCCTGCCTATGCAGCTTCGGCATTCGACAAAGCCGCACCAACGTCCAATTTCAACTAGCCTTCCCCTTCGTCAAGCGTGCCTCGGAAGTCGCCAGCTACCGTTCCATTCCACTCGGAGTTGCGCAGGGACCAGAAGCAATTATCAGCTGCCGATTAATTAATTGCAATCACTCACTGCCCCGGCACGAGAATTCTGCATTCGGTAACCGTATCCGTGTCTGAGTCAACCAATATATTTTGTCAGAGGGACTGGGAAATGACTCTGGAAGCGGGTGTTCAAACAGAGAAAAACAGTGAGGAGGATATAAATACAAGCGAAAATGCGAGTCTAAGGAAGTAAATGAGGGGGGTCAGATATGATCGTTGGGCCAAGAACTTTATTCGCCTGACGTTTCATGACAGTCGTATGAGCCGCGAGTTGCCTGCACAAGTGCAATGACCTGCGCAACCTTTATTCGGTGCTGAGGCGCACTTTGGCCAAGACAATTCGTGACTCAGGGAGCGCAGCTGCGAACGCGTCTTTTTCAGGCCAGCACCAGAGACCCAGATGGCGGAGCAATCATCACACACAAGTCCAATACGGGGGATGAACGCTCAGCAGGTCACGATCTGCATGCCGGTCATCAGGCAATTAGCGCACAATTGGATGGCTTCCCTCGATCGGAGGAAGCCGTTAGTCGTCGTTATTAGTCAGTTGCTTAGCGTTTGTATTATAAAAGTATTGCAATTCCCTGTGTACGAACTACCTGTTTTTGCTAGTATCTCTGAGGACAGATCCGCGCCCAAATCCTAACCGTCAGGCAATTATTCTAGTGATCGCATGTGCTTCTTCTTACTGAGTAGCATAAGCAACGAGTCATTTGTCGCGGCCCATTTGATTGCTGTTCAGCGCGATATAAATATCGTGAGGCCCGCAGTTCATCAGCATTTAGAAGGGCTCCTGCTCACGTTAGGACCTCATAGGTTTGACTCGTAGTTGCTGTGGCTCTATTGACGAAGGGAAGACAATGTTAACCAGCGATGAAGCCTACAAATTATCAATACATTTTTTTCATTAGACGAGGGATGAATTTCAAAACAGAACTATTAACCATCGAAAACCATTTTGAAAGCCGAGAGCAAGTTTATATGTTCTGCGGAGATGGAGTAGATGCGATTACTGGAACAAGAAGTTTGTTACCCTGACGTTTCGAATTCTCGCTCGACGCATCATCAGTGACGGTGGCAGATAAAGGTAGTGGGGGCTCAATGAGTGCAGTCACGACTGCCTCAGAGGCTGGGTTCGAGCGAGAACCTGAAACGTCAGGCAAATAAATTTCTTGTTCCTGCAGCCGCATATTATCCTTTCGAACTGTCTTCTAGAACTCGCCTGTTCTCTTAAATCACTGCATCTTCACATCGCTTCGAGTTCGCAAATGACCGACCAACCTGCGGCTGTGGACTTAAAAGGAGAGGCTCGTTAATTCTTCTGATTTTTCAGGTAAAATTATCGCTCAAAGAACCTTACCTAATAAGTAATAAGTACGATATTCAAAACGCAAAACTACAATCCATGCCTAACTTATCTAGACCTTATAATGATAAGCTTTTCGCATATGAATGGAGGACGTGTTGTCCGGTGAGACAGTGGAAAACCTTGCTACTATTTTCTATGGCATTCTACTCTAAATATTTGGAAGTTTGGCGCAAAACGTTCGGTCATATCCAGCTTGTATGCAGCACCTTTTTGCGGAGTTCTTTGATCTGCAAAACTGAGACCTGTAAAGACCCAGCTTACGGAATCTCACAGAACACAACTAAAGTGGATTTATTGTGGAGAATTCTATTTATGAATTGGTGGCATTCTCCTTTTGTTTTTGTAAATCCACGCTCTTTCTGATAGACAATATTTTATATCGTCTCACGCTCCTAGGCGATAAATTATGAAATTTCATAGATATTCAAAATGCGATAACTTGAAAAATTGACATCAACTTCCTGACGGGAGCCATTTATCAAGTTATGATTCATGAACGTTTTCAGAAAAAACCGAATTCAGTTAATATTATCATATGGCAATTTTCATATAGTTCGGCAAATCCATATGATAACTGTTCGGACTCTTGCATGTCAATGAAAATTTAGCAAATCTTAAAGACTGGAGTGTAGCCTATTTTCTATTTCAGCAAACCAGACCTTAATGTAGGAGTGGGTGAGTCTTAGCCGAATAAAAGTTATCACTCGTTATGTACGAAGTACGGCTTTGCATTTTATTAGCCACAGAGTGAAATATATAGTTCTTTCAACCAGTTTTATTCGATTATATTTTTTGGTTTTAAAATGATGAAGTACGCCGGCAGACCAAAGCTCAAATTTGAAAATTGCCTTTCAGATTGCGTGACCTACAGTTAACTCTTTCTTGGTGTTGCGAGATCCGTAAATGTTGGCTAGAATTTTATGTTAAGCCACCTGACTTTCAAGGGTAAAATTTACATCCCAGTTGCCCCTCTTTCTCTGACCATTTGAAGACAAGATGGAAAGGTTCGAACGGTCCTCGCGGATGAACGCGAAATGTTTGTCGGAATACGCGCTCGACTATCCGCCTTACTGGAAAAGCAGATTACCGAGTTTCGTTATTACTTTCCCTTTGGACTGCCCGAAGGTGCTCTCAAGCAAACTCTCGGCCTGCTTGAAAGGGTACGTCCGCGAGTTTTTGAGTTCTCAGGGACTGAGTAATTTTAAGCTTCTTTTTCATGTTAATCGCATGTCCGCTTTTCCAACAATTTGTGTTCAGAAGGAGGAAAAGCGGAAACGTAAAATGCTAACCTTCCAAGCAAAACGAACGAAAGGTCCTTGGAATTGTAGCATGTGACGCATGGCACTGCTTATAGAAGCCAGCGTACTAATTTAAATCAATCCGCTTCGAGCACTTTTCTTGTAAGTACCACTAGACAACATTGTTTCCGAGCAATAAATGTACCCTAGAGAGGAAGATACGGATAGATCTTAATAAATGACATATCTCAACACTACAGCAAACGTATAACAGATACGAAGCATCGATGTCCTTGCTAACTTATTTCAGAGTTCCTCGTTCAGTTTATGCAAAATCCAATTCAACAAGAGAAATAAATAATTTCTGACCAAAACAGGAAACTTATTTAAACAAATGCAGGGCAAAGAACTTTGCTTTAGGAAAATAAGAATATTTTCATCGTTTATATTCGGTTTTGTCATGTGAACAGTTTTTCGCGAGAAACGCTTCGTCGTCTGTTCTTCTCATAAAAAGACAATTTTGGGTAGCGGCATTCTAAAAGAGGGTCTACTTTGACATGTTGAAATTGGATTACTTTTTCGAAGTTTTTCAATTACTTAAAACATCTGCGGTACATTTGGTAAGAAAAGGAAAGGAAATCTTGCTCCTAGCACAATAAAAGAATAAGAATTTCACCACATCTGGACGTTCTGAAATACTGTAGATCGTTAAAACACTCAGTTAAATCTTACAGCAGCAATAAAGCATTATTACCTACGTGCTCAAGCAGTTCCTAGTGTCGAAAAATGTATAAGTTCGCAAGCATAGATGTGGTTGGCGTTTGCTTTTAAAAAACATTAAGGCGTCAGATATACTTTATAGAAACGCCGTGCGCGTTTCCTTACAATTGATATACGATAATACTCGAACATTCCCTTTTCGCGTGTGTAGATTATTCATGTGCGTACACTGAGAACGTTGATATAAACCCTCCGAACGCTTGACGAAATATACTGTTTTCTCGGTTCCTCTGTGCTCCTCAAAGGATCAGCAGAGGACTATTTGTTTTGCTTACTCTAAGGCTTTGGATAATTTATGCACGCATTTTGGCTGGGAAATATTTTGTTTTTGAGTATCGGTATGCCTAAAACAGACGTAAGAGGACTCGTATTAACAGCAAGCAGTTTGCAGGTCAGTAGGCATGATAACAGGAGCCGCCCGCAGTATACGTAGCTTTGCGTCAAATTCTAGGAAATTAGGTTAAGGCGTAATGTGATGTCATAATTATGCCGACTTGAGATTATAATCAAATTTGGGGATGGGGTTCGGATTATGGTAAGGGTTATGCTTCAAGTTCGCATTAACAGTAGAGTTGACGTTTACGACAGGACCAGGATCAGTGCCTTATCCGCCCCGCTGGAGGCTTTTTGTGAACGCAAAATGAACCGTCCGCTGAAAGGAGAAAGCAACACCGAATCACATACACCTACGGTGTTTCCAGCTAAGGATATATTAGTTAACAGCAATGGTGGTGAAAATTCAATTCATAGATGGTGAATCAGAAGGAGGAAAAGGTTTATTAGATATGTGACGTTTCGGATAGTTGTTCTGTCTACTCATTTTCAGAGAGTGAACACTCTGGCTCCCAGTTATCTCTATATGCCGTTCAATTCTTCCGCCTGCGTAGTCTAGCGAGCCCGACTGGGTCGCCGTTTGTGTCTTTCGCCCCGCTGTCGTGTAATCTGTTTGTAACTTGGGGGCCGATGTCTGCTTCGTTCCTCCCCTGCGCGTTAGTCATCTGCGTCTCGCCAGGCCCCGTCTCGCCATGCCCTGTTTGATACACAGGGATGTTGGCCATAGAGATAGTTGGCGGGCCCGATTGTTCCAGGGCGTCACTGTCTCTTGGAAAAGGATATTTTTACTACAACATAGGGGCAGGCAACTTTATGTAGTCGTTTACCGAACAGTCAGTCAGTCGAAATCCAGATTTCTTGAATCTACCTTCATCTGTAATCCTCAACTCCGTCCAAAATTCCAATGGCGTACAAGTTGAGTACGTGTCTCATCTCTGCAGCATGGATTGTTACTTCCGTCTTTAGGTACAGCTTTCTTAAAACAAGCTGATGTTCATGCATTCGTGTTTGTAGCTGCTCGCCAATTTCTCTTATGTAGTTGCACATCCCACAGATGCAATGAAGGCATTAAAACAACACCTGCTTTCTCTTGCTTCGGCGTAGGGTCTTTCGGCCACATTACTTGTTACCGGATTGTGGAGGCAGGCCTGTGGGCAACTCCTATTCCGAGAGGCTCGAGGGACCTAGCCAAGGTTTTGGAGACCGCTTTCGTGTACGGGATGCTCCGCCACTACTTCTCCGGGCAACGCCCTTCAGTCCACTTTTTCGCTAACATTAAATTACATTCACTGAACGCTGATGGATAGCTGTTAACTCTCAAAAGCTCCCGGAGGGTCTTCATCTCGCCCCCTTTGGCGGCTAGCGTGCTGCATTAAGTTTCTATCCGTCGGTGTGGCGGGCGTGTACAACGCTCAAAATGAATAGACGAAACACCTATCCGAAACGTCAGATATCAACTAAACGTCACCCGATGAAAGCTCTTTCTTCTTCTGATATTGGTGCACGCTTCAAGGCAGCAGCCACTAAAGTTGATTTCACATGTGTTGCTACTGGTGCGTACGGCATTCTGCCATCCATTTAAGGGGAACTTACGAACCTATTCCGTCTTTTCGAGTAGCAAAAACGTAATCGTCTTTCCGCTGAGGAAAACTTTTGCAAACTGCCCTTACTGCTGTTGCACAATTAAGGCTAAAATGGTAGTTAGCTTGCAGTTCTAGATACTCCACAGTAGTGACCACCAATATCCTCCACTCATGACACTAACTGTGAACACCGTTCAATAAATATGCACATATTTGATTAAAACATGTACCCTACGATAATCAGGGTAGGTAGATTTTGTGTCATACCTTAAAGGCCTTTAAAGTAAACGGTTATTTAATTTGTCAAATGGTGGTTCTACGTTAAGTGTCATAAACCTAGTTCAAGTACTGCCAGAAGGCCGAGATAAGAATAACGGGTAATAGTAAAAATTGATTTATTTTAAGTTTTTGTCTCAAGTAGAAGTCGTCGCTGACAAGCCAGGTTGCCATCTGAGAGCTTAAAGTCATGCTTGAGAGGATTTCGACCACATGCATAATGACGCGTAGGCGTTTGCAGGGATAAAAACCACGAAACTCAGGTAGCGTGCAAGTTCAACGGGTATGGGCGATATGTTGGCGACCTTTAAATGTAAACGCATTGAGAAAAACCCACTAGGTGCAGTTTCGGTAGTCAGATACAATCTCCACATTATAACTCTGCCCTTTGCCCACGAATGCAGTGACTCTGGACGGCTATAAAATTATGATGGAAATCTGCTCACGGTTACGGATCCGACATGCTTACATGCCTGATTCCGATTTATTTACCAAACCAGCCAAATGGGCAATTAAATATCGCAGTAGGGTTCTGTATGCTGAAAAGCAAAGTTAAGCTGAGGTAATTATGCATGTCACGATAGTCTCTAGAGACTTGCCATATGCAATATTTTTGCTACGTTGTTTATCATTTTCGTTATGCTCTGTTAGCTGAACATTGGCTTTTGGTCATAACAAACCCTCCTGCAGTGCATAGCTTAGATCTGACTGTTGGTTGAGTTTACGGCGGGAATTTCAAACGCCCTTGATAGTAGAATAGTTCAACTGCGGCGAATGCGTCATTTTAATTAGTTCACACTAGACCTTATAATAAGTTATCGTGTTGCATGTGAGTGTGAAACATGATACAGTATTTAGTTTAGGAGATAAAAACTGAAAGTTGCCTTCTTATAAACTCCTAGGACAATGAGCCAACATCTGGCCCTAGGATATGACTAACTGTTCAGCGCTCATCTAAAGAATAGCAGTTAACAAGGATAAGCCTGTATGATGAAAGGTGGGCATCCATGTTCAGATGGGTAGAACACAACGTAGTGTAAATGCTGACGATCAACAAAAATCAACAACTGCTTCACTTTAGTTTGTTCGAACTACAAGGCATACTCGAGCCCCTGGACGCATAGGCTTGGGAACAGAACACATCCGGCTGTAATCGGCTAATAAGTTCAAAACGGGGATTCATAGCATTAATACGTTTTCGGCAAAGCTTTGGCGAAACTGATTTGTAGGGTCCCTCTAGCAATGTATCCCTCTGCACGAATGCTTAACGTATTTTGTGGTCAGACATCCAATTCTTGGCTAGTGAGCGCAAAATAATGCGTAATTGTGGCGGAAGAGATCAAAAATATCAAATTAAACAAGATGATCTTTGTTTTTATAAACTCAAATAGAAAAAATTTCGATCAGCATAAACTTCTGTTGCACACCATATTAATGCTAATTGAGGGAAATTCTACCTTATGTAGGTGGACTTTAATGAAAATGAAAATTCGTCCTCCTATTGGTGAAATTTAACGAAAAATTTAAAGTCAGGTTACCGAACATTTAAAGGTAACTTTTTTTATAAGTCGACAGGATTTTGGGGCCTCTAAAATTAATCCTGTCAAATCTTTTGAAGTAGACGTGTTACCCGTAGTAATTAAAATAATGCTATCTATTTTTTCTGACTAGGTTTTATAAATTTATTTTATTGGTTCTCCTGCGCCCTTGTATTTCGCCACTCGTATTGCCCCTATTATCACCGGCCCTTTATTACAGCACTCTGGGTTTTTTTTCCGTGGCGATCCCTATAATAGATTGTTAAACGAGGTTAAGTCAGGGATCCACCACATTGAAGCCCTTACTTGTCCATTGGCATATGGAGTGCCATCTGATTTGCTTCGGTGGAAAGATTCATCGGAGAAAAGGTGTTGGCAGCCAAGCTGGCTACACTTCAAGGCGTCCGGTTATAACTTTAGCACAGGAAACTAAATTTGAGTGATCATTTCCGATTACATGGCACAGCGTGGACAAGGAGTTATAGATCTTCCTGTTTACTGAATGGGGAAAAGGCGTCACTTAAACAAGGAAAACAAGAACAGCAAGTTTTTTCTTTTTCTCCGTCAGTTCTATGAAAGAATATTATGTAAATGTATGCACACCTGACCATGCCATATATGCTCTTTTTTGGACGTATAATATCCCAAATCTATTGAAATGTAAGGGCGTTTTAAGTGCTTATTTCTCGCGAAAGCACTTTCAGCTGAATTATTAATGAGACTTATGTAGACTCATTTATGTTTCAGGTTCTCATGAAGGACAATGGAGCTCCTGCGTCATCAGAAGAAGTCAGAACGGTTATTAAGAATTGCCTCCAGCAAGCTGCATTTGTCAACTACTCCAGGCTGTCAGAATACGCTTCGATTGAGTGTAAGTGATCGAAGTCGTACTCTTAAAAGTTATAGAAGCTTGTTTGCTCTTTCCATTATACTTTCCTAATAGAAAATCGGTAAAATAATATAGTTAAGGGTCAGAGAAAAGTGCTTGTATGCCGCAGGAAAGTGAATGGCACTGATGTACCCCGCTTGATGAACAGGACCGAACATTTTCATGCTCGCTAGAACTCTGGGCCTTGGATAAGCGAAATCACTTATGTGGTGATGAAAAACTACTTACTGCGACGTCTTGCCGACAAAACCGGAGAAGAATAAAGGATCTATATTTGGTTAGCATGCTCTGATTGCAAACTAGGCTTCTGATGTTAGGACCGCAGACAGTTAATGATCAGAAATATATTTTAAATCAAACGCCTAACTACAGCAACTTATAACTATCGAGCTTTCTCCTGTGACCAAGACAAATTGAGTAAAGTAAATGTGGTCTAAAGTAGTTCCGACCAGAATCCGCCGTACGCTTGGTGGTCTGCGCTAGTGGTAGATTAAATGCATTTTAACTTTTGAGGTAGAGAAGAGCCGAATTAAAATCTAGGGTGGTTAAATTCGGAAAATGCTTAAGACTGTTCAGTGACGAAAAGCAATGACCAATCGTTTATCTTCCTCATGGCTTTCGCCAAGTTTGCCCAATTACTGAGGTTTAACGTTTTACTTATTGAACGTAACCCCGTTCGAATTTCTCGTGAAAATAAGAAAATTGAATGTTATTTTTATTGGTTTTATTTATTTCTCATTATTATTATTAATACTGGAAAAATTTCTTATATTGGCAATACTTTTACACCCACTGTTACAGGCGCACAGGACCCTTCTGGAAAACCATCTAGTAAGTGCTTGAAAAATGTATATACAGCTTTAAAATTCAGGTAGATATTATTGGCACATTTATCTTATGGAAAGGTTACTTGGGAGAAAATGAATTTTATATACCTTAACGCTTTAACGCTTGGGCAGCCAGGTATTCTCCAACCGACGAACCGTTCGCTTATAATATTCAGTAGAGCTGAAGAAAGACAACCGACAAAAATTGCCAAACATACCTGTGACTGGGGACTGTCGTAACCAAACTACAGGCATCTAATCATTTCTCAAAAAGCTACATCCCAAGATATGCTGATAGGTTGCGGGTTGCGGAGACACTCAAGACTATAAGCATCAAAAAAGCCAGCGATGAAATGACGACATGCTTTACTGTCTTTTCCTGACTATCTAGCAAAGAAATTATCTGCAGAACTGTCTTGTTTTAATGTACCTTGAAGTGAGGTGATGCATGGCGCTTTTTCGCGAATCCAACCTACTCACGTGCTCCTCGTGATGGAATTTGCAAGACTGTCCCGCTCAAGAAGAAGAAGCAAAGGTCCGCTCATCCACGACACATGGGATGTGCAGAGCTAATTACTGAATTATTAAAGCTTTTATTAGCGAAATAAGGGGCTAAGGGAGCCTGAGAGACAGCGCCTACGTACTACCAAATGTTGAAGATACAGAAACATTTTCACGTCAGATTACATCAAAAGTCTAGATGCGGCGAACGTCAGAGTCTAAAGTGCTTTGGCATCAGGTGACCAACCGTGGAACTAACTCCCCTCAAAAAAAACACAGGAAATCTATGCCCCTGATATGTATTCCCGTGCACCTATGTGTGATTGAGTAGATTATACCGGTGACGAAAGCTGGCAGTCAGGACGAAACAGTTTTAACACATTAACCGTCATCAGCTAGTTCTCCCCCAATCCCGGAAGTGGGAATTCAAACTGAACCCTTGATAAATTACCTTTTGTGCGTTTCGTAGTCCAGAAATGGCCATTCCAGTCCAATTTTCTCCTGTGTATTGGTAACGAATCATTATTAAACTTAAAACGACTGCCTGCGCAGGCTCTTACACGAGTCCCAGGGCGCAATGAAACGAATCTTTCTATACTGCTACCAAAGCAGTGAGCTACTTTCCCACATCAATGCATGGAGCATCATAAATGAGGAACGTTTTGTTTGAGGCTATGGCCACTCAAGAGCCAAAGGCAACCGCTTGGCGAGCACATTCATGCGTGAATACTTTAACTGCGCTAGCTACGAAACAGCTGGTAAACGCCAGATACAATTAGCATGGATATATCGCAGGGGATTAAGGGATTTAAACCCTAGCAACTGCGATCTTTAGACCATGGTTTCTTAGGAGAGAAGTCGGTGGAGGCCAGAATAGTAGAGCTAGTTAATTCGGTACAGAGGAACAGAGAATAAGCAGGAGGCAGTTCGAATTCTGAGAACACATCTTTCCGCTGGAGCGGCGTAACCCGAAGTGCGGAATTGTTAAGAGGGCCCAGAGCGAGCATTCTATGAGCCAGCTTCAGAATGCTGATTGGCCCGACCATTCTGGGGTGCGTGCGTGCGCCCCATCCGCCCGAGGGCAAATGTTACGCCTCGCATGCGGACATCGGCCATCGTGCTGGGTCGAGCGACTGGGCGGCCAAGATTGTCCCGGCGATATTACTTCTGTGGCGTCTCGCGTTTGGAGAAGGTAGGCTGCAGAACCGCTCCAGATATCTGTAATTACCCTGTGTACCGATCTTATACACCCTAGGGACAGATTTGACTACGTAGATGGAAGATTCGTTGTATACTGAATTCCCTGTCCCTGTAATATCACCGTCTATTGTGATCAAACCAAGAAATCTGTCTCAACTCTTATAGATGAACCTCAGTCAGCTGTGATGAAACGTGGAGTTCGATTTTGAGGGACCCCGAACATGGCGAAAGCGTGTGTCCAGGGAATCTAGTGTAGGCGACATTACCTCCTGTCTGCTAAATAGTGGTTTTGGATACAGCTGGAGCCAGATTTCTTATTGTGACCACAGTAGTATTCATTACAACTCGCACATAGTTTTCTTAAGCAACACGTATTTTTTAAAAAAAAGTAGCCCTGTTCTTGAAGCACGCAGGTTCTGAGTTGCAGTCGTAGCGTTTGTGCGCTAATTGTGTCCTCGATTTTTCTCAGCTGTCTATCGTTCAGTATGCGCATGTATGCATAAAGATGTTTGCGAAAATGAGGCTGTTCGGAAAAGAACAGCATTGCACAGGTTATAGTGGCTGACACCAACCCGCTGTCAGACCAAATGGAAGCTTTTTAAGGTGAGATTTTCATACTAGAGCGCTTGACGTGACAGGAGAGACACCAACACAGACTATTGGTGTGTGTGAAGAGTGGACACAGAGGTATGGTATTTTTTTTCAGGTGGAGGGCAAAATGAGTTACAACAACTCGTGCCGAAATGGAAGTAGGATGGTTTATCATGGAGATTGTAGTCCCAAGAAATGGGCACTAAATTCAGAAAGGTTTCTTGGAAAAAGAAAACTGTCGACGCCCATTCCTCAGGTGGTCTTTAGCATGTACTAAATAAGCAAATTAGGAACCCATTTAGTCCTGCTAAAGGTCGATACTTATTCAGTTTCTGTGCCAGGTTTTGACTGTGGTAGGTAATCCTGTTGTTATGATTGACTGTTATCTCTTCCGATTATCCTTGTTTATTTCGTACATGGTGTCCCTTTCAATGTGTCGATACTTGCATGACTCACTTGAATCGTAATTTTCGAGTACTCTTTTGGAATAGGTCGACGCCAGCAGCATGCGTGCGATCTAAAAGGAATTTGTGACTAATTTTCATGTAATGAACGCATTTTAACCGGGACCACGCCAAAACAAATTATGTATTATCCGAATACTAATTTCACGCTATAAAAACGGGTATTAGGAGATATAGCAAAGCGTTTGAAGCAAACTTCGTTGACTAAATTTAAAATCTACAATGCCCTCGGAGTACGCTAAGATGACTTGCTCTTTCGACTAAAAACGTTGCACACATCTAAAAAGTGAATAAATAAAATTCCTCCAAATACACATAAGTGCAAAGAACTGTAAAACACAGGCTAAATTTATAGAATTTATGCATAATTTACGAGCTATCCTATTTCGTGATTGAAGCAATGGTGTCGTTCAGGTCGATACCAGTAGAATTATAAAATTCTATCTGGAACAATTCATCCAGACATCTGCCAAGTATACTCTTGCGACTGTTTCATTTTGACTGTTAGATTTCTATTTGGAAGCTAGCAATTAAACAGCCCACGAATTATACTAACGACCCATGAGAAGCCCTGTGGGACCAAACACAAGTGCGGTCTTTCTTGTCGAGGCCACAGTGCAGTGATTGGAAGTTGTAGTTTCAACAGTAGGGTAGCGTAAGTTATGGCCACCCTGTGCAGATGACACACCCAGTGCCCTTAAAACAAATGAATTGGAAAAAATTGCAGCCGTAATCCAGTCGACATTGCCAGGAAGTAAATGCCCACGCGAAAGCAATATTTCACATATGTCATGGTACACATCAGGTTAATGTAAAGTCATACCGTACTCTGAGAGCAGTTACTTAATCTGTCATAAACGTAAAACTGACGACAGTCTACCAGATCGAGCAGGAAAAAATGTACCATTTCTAAAATTGATGCTTCAGTGTGATAATGTGCGTATATGTGGGAGACAGTAGTAGTATGCTAGAAATAAGAATCAGGGTAATTTTAAGTAGGTTTCGAAAATAATTCCATGGTTAGCCCCTTGCAAATTCGATAACGTGTCTTAAATGATATCTTAAGAGGCACCAAACACGAGTGGTAAAAAATCATACGGTCTACACGGTGATGATCCTGGGAACCTTTGCAATGCCCCCCGTTGGAACCCCTTTTTTTCTCCTAAATCCCACGCATTACCCCCACAAGAGCGACAGTTTTTCTCCGAAAAATCCCTGAGGATTTTTTTCACTGTCTGCTCCTATTGTCATCCTATGACGCAGGGCAACTGGCCTCATCAACAGTCTGAGAAACGAATTTCTGCAACCACCGCACATATGTACAAATAGGGCACTAAAAGGAATTTTTCCTACATATCCCTCAATATACTGATACTGATACTGATAAGACTGCACAGAGAATGGTAGTTAGAAGGAGAAGAGGCGTTCACCGGGAGAGATTTATTTGTTATCTGACGTAAAGGGGTAGTTTTTTCGTGTACCTATCCACAGAGATTGAATAATCTGGCTCCTAGACTCGCTACAGATGTGTAGACGAGCCAACTACCTGAAATGTCAGGTATTGAATAAACCTTCCTCGGTGAACGCCCTTTCTCCTACTGACCTGTAAATCGAATTTTCACTACTATTAATAGTAGTTATTTTCATACATTAACAGTCCCACATATTCTTGAAAGTATTTGTTTCTGCCAATTCCAATCCGCATTTTGGCAGCTCTGATGAGAGCACAGACTAGAAGCCCGCTACCGTATGGCATGACAAAGCAAACTGCAAAAACTGGCTTACTCTCACTATACCAATAAATTGTTTGCGAAGCCTGATTCGGTTAGGAACTAGGAACAGGGCAAACAGATATTATATACCAGAAGTTTAAGACCACCTGCTATTTATAGACACAGGCTTTAAATTTGGAACACGCTTAGTGCCAAAAGAGAGGAAGCGGAAGGTTAGGCCTGCTATGTCACAAGGATGCACCAGGATTACATCCTTAAGCGCAACGTACGAAATAATAAATAATAAATAATCAAGTTGCTTTTGCCACCAAGAAGCCAGCAGTTTGTAATAAATCATATTTGGAGATGTGCACAAGCTCAGCAAATGCAAACTGCGCAATAATGCAAGCAAACTATCTCTTGGCTACGTCTCATATAAATAACCCACAAGAGGTCGATTAGGGCTCAGTAAAGGGAACTTTCACAAGTAGAAAAATGCATTATTGCGGGATAATTACGGCTGATCGGTAATTCGGGAACAGAATAGTCCTCCCCCAGTCGTTTGAGAACCATCTAACATTTTAGTCGACCAACCTATAGCGTATTCACGATCACTCATTGTATTCTGCTCGGCTAAAGGCAAACTTAGTGACCCCAGAGAAAGAATAAATTGGCAGCCACACCGCCTGTGTCACTCAGACGAGCACACTTTTGTGAACATATCTATCGCAGGGAGTCCTTCACGTAAGCCCACCTTTTTGACGATGCTGCGTTTTCATGTGAGGAAGTGGATCCGACAAAGCAAAGGGAGACCGGAATGGCCATTTCTGGTTTATTAGCCGTCATTAGCCAGTCATACCCAATCTCGAGGGTTGGCACCCCCGAGTTTTGAACCTGGCACCTTCGGTCATTGTGCTCAAGACACTACCTCTAATCTACAGGTTCCCTGCTTTGTCGGTTGTGATGGGTCGGCGAGCCAGCCGATATGTTATTTGTAGCAAGAAAAACGTTGGGGCTTCACAAAAGTGGAAAAAACCTTATAACGTGGTCTGATTTTGCAAGACTTGGTAATTGTACAAAAATCAAACTGAAGAAATCCAGAGCCGTGAAGTAATGATTGACATTTTAGGAACGCCATGACCATCGGCGGGTTCCAGTTCCATCAGCAGGCACATGGTAGGCTAATAAAAGCTGCTGCCTCCGAATATACAAACAATTGTGCGTTCATAACTGAATTTGAATATATAATTGTCATTTATCAACTCCACATGTGAACTTACGAATAACCTAACTTTTGGGCAATAAAACTAAAAAAAATACATTGTTAATGCATTGTTAATCAAACTAGCTGCCCTCCGAGCAATGCATAAATGAAACACGCATGACCTTATTTCATAATAACACCCATTAAAACCTTATTCGACTCAAATAGTTGGTTAGTCGCCACGCTTTCGATAAATATATTTCTTGGGAGGTAATTGGCCTGCAGGTTACGCAAGAGCGGTGGCTTAACTGTTGTCATTGCAGGGCAGACAAAATTGTCCAGCTCTTTATACTGACAAATTAGGTTTGTATCGCGAATCAAGCATACTTCCTCAGGTCGTTGTGAAAAATTGTATTTAATTATAAATAAACCTTATTAATTTATAAATGGGTAATTTAGTCAATGCATTTCAGCCATCGTTTTACTCATCATGGATTTTACTAGACCGCCCGAATAAGTCATGATCAGTCAACATGATCCCCAACGTACCCTGCCGACTTGCGCTCTTACGTCTGGTGGCATTGTTTCCCCCTTCATATGCCGAGTTCGGTTACCGTACATACGACCATCCTTCGAAAATTTTCTCCCCAAAAATGAATAACACTCAGACGATCATTGATACTTGACATTCACATTTATCCTATTGTCCAAATCAACGCCACCACACACCAGTTTGTGTTGATAGTACGCGACTCCAGCAGCTGTCAGTACACGTGGAGTTTCAATGAAATTCAGACTGCGGTCCACGTCTCCAACATTTTTCTGACCATGCCAGATGCGGGAAGGCTCCTTACCACACATGCGTCTTTCTCGCCATCACAAAGACTTTGGTTACAAAAACGATGGCAGCAGTTGAAATTACCTATTTGAGATGGAAGCGAACGAATTGCGACGAAGTAGGACGTTTCCAGTAACGAATAACTGGGAGTATTCGAAAAATGAATGTGCAAACAAGGGTCTGTTTGGAGTCTGGGTGCAATCGAAACTCGCATTCGGTCGTAGGGAGCACAAAATGGAAATTATCTATAACCCACTTTAACGTTTACACGCAAGGACCACTGATTAATGCAAATGGTTTGGTTTTGTCCACACCCTGCTCCACCAACTTTGGGCCTAGGAATGGTATCAAAAGTCTGAAAATCGAAATTGCAGACGTAGTTCTGATACTGCCGGATAAAGGGTTGTCTGGTCATTCGCTATGCGAATCAGCTTCCATTCTTCGCGTTTCAGTCAACAATAAGCAAAAAATTTAAGGATTACAAGCAATGCATAACCAGTTCATTGAAAGTGCGTAAAGACATTGATGTTGAAAGTTGCAATGACCGAATTGAGGAAGAATCCATTGAAATACAACGAAGTACGTCGTTTCACTTTCCTCCGGGGATAAATATCTGGGAGTATTCGAAAAATGGATAACCACACACGAGTATGCCTGGATTCTGAGGGCAAGAGAACCTCTAATTTGCTCTTAGGGCCTAGAGACTACTTATCACCAATAAACTTTAAACGTATGCAGTCATAAAGGAGTAGAGGGTGCAAGTGATTCGGTTTAATTCAGACCCCATTTAGTCGACTGTAAGCCTAGGAAAGGAGTCAAAATTAGAGGTTTGGAAACCAACAAGGACTAACTGATCGTCTCTGGTGATAAATTTGGACATTAACCTGAGTAGCCGCCCCTATCGAAATGAAATTCCATCAGTCGTATTTCATTTTACACTCGGTTAGCTAAAACATAACATTTAAAGCAAATGGGATATTATGTCAAACAAAGTTATTTGAATCTGCAACGACAATAACCAGATAGGCTAAAGACGAAGGAACAAAACCTAAAACATTCTAAACTAACTTGAACTCAAACATGAGGAAGGATAATCTTTTTATTTTAAGTCAATTACCAATAAGTTCCCTAATGCGACTTCTATGCGATCGACAAACTTGTAGCATAGCTTACCTTCTTAATTTCGGTGAAAGATAACGTCTGTTCGTGGTATGCATCGGCATATTTAAGGTCCGTAGTTATAGGCCGAATTTGTAGGCCATATTGCGGCTGAAACCCGTCAATTACAGCATAATATGCACTTGCTATCAACGGACAGACTGTGGTATTATCTATACATTATTGCTGATTAAAGTGAAAATGCGTGTCCCCGGACATAAATGAGTAGAAGAGGCGATCTCGGGAATAATGGGTATAATATCCTGACGTTTCGAAAGCGTACAGGCTTGCATCGACGGAGGTTGGTGTTTGTACACGCCTCACAGTCTTTTATAGGTGTTACAACTGACTTCTCGTTCGCTCTCCGTCTATTGGCGCTAGATGCCCTGCTGGGGCGGGGCTGGAGATCCGTCATCGGCCTGCTGACCAGGGTTTCTCGCCGTCACCTCGTCAGAGGGGGAGGGCAGTGTTCGCCTGCCAGCGGTCATTGCTCGCGTCTGCATCGATCGCGTCGGTGCCGCATGTCCTGCTGGATCCCCCGTTGGCACTTTCCCGTGTTCGTCCCGCCGGCGGAATATCGAACTCCGCCATCAGGGTTTATGCAGAGACCGTTGTCATGTGCAACTGCGTTCAAGCCCGACAGGAGGTCTTGTTGGTTCACCTTGCCCGCGGCGTCGCTGACAGCTGCATTGGTGTCTGGGGTAGGTGCCTTGACGCCTGTATTCTAACCCCGTGTGGGGTTGCTAGTCGTCGCGACCCGTCTGACTTCCTGCCGGCGATTTCGTTGATTGAGCCGCACGCGTAACGCCTGGTAAGCCGCCGGGAGAATCGTACAGTGGTTGATGGAATTTGGTGCAGTGTGCCATGCTTCAAGTGTTTCTCTGGTTGTCCGGTCACTTCCTCGGGCTAGGATTTCAGCGTCATCAAAAGCGAAAGTGTGTCCAGTAGGCGAACAATGTTCCGCCACCAACGAGCATGGATCCATCCTGTCGACTGCCCTTGCAAATGCATCGTAGTAGTGCCAACGGACAAGGGGCGCTCCATAGTGGTACTTGATAAGTCTGAATACCTCCAGAAGGCCAACGTTCTGCTCGATGACCAAAATGCCTACCGCTAATGCGATGGAGATCCTATGAAGAAGATGGTGACACAAATCAACACAACACTCGTGGGACTAGAGAATAACGGTGCCATCTCAAAAATCGAACGACTCAATATCAAACCAAGTGATTCAGCCATGGCAAGATTATATGGACTCCCAAAAGTGCACAAGCCCGGTGCTCCACTTCGGCCCATTGTTTCTATACGGGGAACACCAGCATTCAATCTGTCGAAATGGATGTTTCGGCGTCTGAACTGTCTCTAAGGAGGCTCCGACACAACGGTACGCTCAACCGTATAGTTCTTGGAAAGATTTATGGGGTATGCCTCAATGCAGACGAAGTCACGGTATCGTTTGATGTTACCTCACTCTTCACATCAATCCCTCAGACTTGCGATTGAAACTGTGAGTGATCTACTTGAGAGCCGATATGAGGAGAGAACTAATAAACCTACACGTGCGCATCTCATCCACCTGCTCAAGTTCTGCCTCAACACGTACTTTACCTTTGAGGGCACAGTGTATGAACAAATCAAAGGGACTCCGATGCGTTCGCCGCTATCTGGTTTCCTTGCTGAGGCGGTTCTTCAAAAGTTAGAGACACTGGTGTTTACGAACCATTGACCAGTATTTTGGGCGAGGTACGTAGACGATACCTTCGTCGTCCTCAAGCGTGAAATGGTCTCTGAATTTCACACGATGCTGAACTCCAATTTTGCCGACCTTCAGTTTACAACAGGGGCTGAGAGCAACAATTAACTGGCGTTCCTAGACGTTCTGGTCCACCGCAAGACCAACGTGAGCCTAAAGACGACGGTATACCGAAAGGCAACCGACAAACCTCAGGTACTCAGTTACCAAAGTAACCATCCTCTGAGCCACAAACGCAGCTGTATGCGAACGCTTTACAAAAGGGCAGAAACACATTGCAACAAGGCAGGTAACAAAGTGGCTGAACGTAAATATCTTCGACGGATGTTCATCTCTAACGGTTACCCTCGCAGCTTCCTAGAACGCAGCAGACAACCGAAACGAGCTGCAAGACTGGCGGCGGAACAACCGACATTATGGAGAGCAATGCCAAACATAGAGAATGTTTCTGAAGCAGTCGCTCGTCTGTAACAACCACTGGGTATCGGCCTAGCCCACAGATCCGAGGCAACAATAAGATGAATGGTCATGAGAACAAAGGCCCCTCTGTCCCGCAGAGAAACAGCAAACGTCGTCTGTCGCATCTAGTGTAGTTCCTGTGAGGCCAACAACATTGGGGAGAGCGGAAAGCGACTACAGATGCGTATGAGCGAGCACGCAAGGGCAGTCGACAGGATGAATCCATGCTCGTTGGTGGCGGAACATTGTTCGCCTACTGGACACACTTTCGCTTTTGATGACGCTGAAATCCTAGCCCGAGGAAGTGACCGGACAACCAGAGAAACACTTGAAGCATGGCACACTGCACCAAATTCCATCAACCACTGTACGATTCTCCCGGCGGCTTACCAGGCGTTACGCGTGCGGCTCAATCAACGAAATCGCCGGCAGGAAGTCAGACGGGTCGCGACGACTAGCAACCCCACACGGGGTTAGAATACAGGCGTCAAGGCACCTACCCCAGACACCAATGCAGCTGTCAGCGACGCCGCGGGCAAGGTGAACCAACAAGACCTCCTGTCGGGCTTGAACGCAGTTGCACATGACAACGGTCTCTGCATAAACCCTGATGGCGGAGTTCGATATTCCGCCGGCGGGACGAACACGGGAAAGTGCCAACGGGGGAAGCCAGCAGGACATGCGGCACCGACGCGATCGATGCAGACGCGAGCAATGACCGCTGGCAGGCGAACACTGCCCTCCCCCTCTGACGAGGTGACGGCGAGAAACCCTGGTCAGCAGGACGATGACGGATCTCCAGCCCCGCCCCAGCAGGGCATCTAGCGCCAATAGACGGAGAGCGAACGAGAAGTCAGTTGTAACACCTATAAAAGACTGTGAGGCGTGTACAAACACCAACCTCCGTCGATGCAAGCCTGTACGCTTTCGAAACGTCAGGATATTATACCCATTATTTCCGAGGTCGTCTCTTCTTCTCACATATATATTTAGCGGTATCGGGGGGTATGACAGCATTTGTGAGTAACTTGATACAGAACTGTTTCGGGCTTATTAGCCTTCATCAGCCAAGCATAATCCTGAACACCAGCTGGTCGGACAACTCTAACAAATGCACCTACCGACGGCGCAGTTTGTCCACCACTGTGGTCTATCAGATGGGTCATAAGCATTGCTGATGAAGGCTAATAAGCCCGAAACCGTTCTGTATCAAGTTACTCCCAAATGCTGTCATACCCACCCCCTTACTGCTTTTATGTCTTGGCCGGAATCGGCCTGGTAGGTGGTCACCCGTTGGAGACCTCTGACCACCACATGAACTTTGTTTAGTTCGGAAGCCTATTCGATTGGTGTTCGCACATTTCTGAGTGAATATATCGATATACGTACATTGACGATGTAACTAACCAAATTAACATTCCAGGTACCAGATCAAAGGTTACTGCATAGACTGTCTCTTCAGCGACCAGTTATTTTTGGCGGGATATGATTCTGAAATTCAAAAATCCATACACTACAATGCTACTTCGTACACTGCGACAACAAATAAGCCTCTACTTCATTCCAAATTATTTCCGCTTCTTCTAATAGGCATCTGCTGATAACTCTCAAGACGCTTATCCTATAAGTGAGAATTAGTGTAGCCTTGGCTCAAACAATGATTGTAGCTAAGGCTACACTACGTCTGCACCAACCTTGAAGTTGAATATGCAGTTAGGCCTAAAATTCGTGTAGCATGCCAACGTATGCGAAAGATGGATACTCTCTCGCTAATCGGCATTGACTAAGGTTGTTATACTGATCATCGTGTAGTCTATTCTGAAGTAATTTCAACAACGCTAGGATAACGGCTTTTTACCGAGCTTTTTTCTGGCCGCTTACAAAATATGTGTAAAAAGTGGCTACTTAAGTAGCATGCCCTTTTATAATTGATTTTGACTACCTTTATAAATTAATATATATTTACACAACGATCAGTCTTACAACCGGACTCAATGCCGATTAGCGAGAGAGTATCCATCTTTCGATTACGTTGGCATGTAACATGAATTTTAGGCCGTACTGTATTAGTAGTGCAGCCTCAATCTACTGATTGATATAAATTAAACCCAAAAAGCATTTATTCACTGTGGAATTCAAAACTAACGTCGAAATTGTCTCCAACATGTTCATCAGCTTCAATGAAAAGCAACCTACTTGAAGTGGTTAAATCTCTTCGCCAACAGTTTGCCTGTCTGAATGCCTATGTGGCGATTCCAAATGAGGTTTCATTAATGCTGGACAAATATTTACTCGAGTAAGTTAGCAATACATAAATGTTTTCTATCCTTCCACTTTGTGTTCGATAGCAGGCCTTATAAGGGTACTAACATTCGGAACGGGCTTGAAGCAAATATATTACTCCCCGTTGACTTTGCACAACTTTGCAAAACTTGTGATATTATAGTTTTTAAACAAATTCATTGTTTTACAAGCGTAGACCTTGCAAACAACCATTCTTAGTCTTCGAATGCAGGAGTTTTTATTTAAAAAGACCCCCATATACATTTATATAGCCCCCTACATTCATTTATTAAACCCCTGTATGCATTTATATAGACCCCTGTATGCATGGTAATATTTCTGTCGGACACCAAGGCTATTGCATTCGCATACATTCTCCGGATGTTTATGAGTGTGGGTGTATTTCTTTTTAAAGGCACCAATGACAACTGCTTTCTCGAGTAATTGATTTTTTTCATGATTCTTGAAATGGTGGACTGTGACGTCGGCACCTGCAGGATCCCCAATTCCTGAACAATTTCCCTCTCGGTCATCTTGTTTTGAGCATTGAACATCTCAGCAACAAGCTGCTTAGTTGTTTCCGAGCAGGAAATCCCTCTGAAGAGGATAGGCGAGACACTCAATTAGTCTAATTCGACAGTCAATGAATTGCAAAAAACCTGAGCAAGAATTAAAATTACGAGCGCCATTTCAAAACCGCTTATGAGAAGAGAATGTCAAAACAACCATCAAAAACAACTAAGCAGCTTGATGCTGAGATGGTCAATGCTCAAAACGAGATGAACGAGAGGGAAATTGTTCAGGAATTGGGGATCCTGCAGGTACCGACGTCACATTCCACCATTTCAAGAATCATGAAAAAAATCAATTACTCGAGAAAGCAGTTGTCATTAGTGCCTTTAGAAAGAAATACACCCACGCTCATAAACATCCGGAGAATGTATGCGAATGCAATTGCCTTGGTGTCCGACGGAAATATTACCATGCATAGAGGGGTCTATATAAATGCATACAGCGGTCTATATAAATGAATACCCCTGAAAGTTAGATCTAGATTCCTCTGGCAGCAAGAGTCCCTTATCACATATTTCGACCTTTATCATGACCAATTGAACATTCGATGGGAGTGAATGCAGAATTTAGGAAATTTGAATAAAAAAACGATTAACAGTTTTACTGGTAGTGCTTTTGAACAAAACTTTTGTTCTTAAGCTGACTACTAACCTTAAGTCATCAATGGACTGTTTCTTAAAACTAATTTTTCTTATTTACGGTGGAGCCCAGGGGCGTTGAGGAATTCACAAATCCTTTGCGTATGCAAGAAAATCTAGATGCGTGCTCAAGCGTCTGTCAAGATTTTAACCAAAGTCCTATCACGCAACCACTACAATACGTTCTTCTACTGACAGGGCAATAAAAATGACATCCAGTCAACCTTTTCAATCTGTACACATCCAGAATCCTTTCGTTCTCTTTACCAAGCGCTAAATAACTATGCATATAACAGAACATTATGGGCAGTCATCTGAGAAAATCAATCTAGCTACCTTTATTATTAACTTTGCGTTCAAGTGGTCTGTTCTGTAGCCAGCATAAAATTTTATATTTTTATTTCTGACTGTCGTCTTCATTGAACAATGTTTTGCTACAAACCCTGAATCGTTTTTCTAATAATGTGGACAGCCGTGAACATCTGTAGCAAAATATCTTGGCAGAAAGTTAAAAGTAATTTAAGAAATTCGAGGAATTGATTCACAATTAATATAAAGAAGGCATTGTGAAAATAACCCTAATAAAGGATATTTCAAAATATTGACCTGCATACGTAGAGTTGTAAGCATCTTCTTTTCACCTGTTCATTTATGCATACAGACGAGTACTACCACAGGATTTTTTTAAAGAAATTATCAGGCAACCTAACTTGAACCCTTTGCTTTCATCTCTTTTCGGTGCGGCAATTTTAGGCAGCGGAGGTTTGGTAGTTTCGTAAAAATTCTTGAAAACAAGTTTAGTGTAATTTTTCATCGACGGTGGACGTAAATCCTGCGAAACTGAAGGCTATAGATGTTTACCTTACATTTTGGATAATCGGCGTGTTGTATGCTATAATAATTCGAGCAAAATTGGAGGGTGCAATATGGTGTTTTGTTGCTGAATGTCATGTGACATGGTAACTTGGAGATAAACCTACAATATGCGTTCGTAAAAATAACATGCTCTGCGTATTAATAGTGAGATCGTCAGTTTCAGCAGCTTACAGTAGCCACATCTCTTGTTAAATATCGCTGCTCTCATGCCGGGTGAAATTGTCCAAATACTCCAACTCCACACGAGGCACCGAAAATGTGCATAGAATTCCCTTGCCCCTTTTGTTCACGCAGAAATTGCTTTTTGCGTTCTTCGCAGTTGCTAAGTCCACTAAAATCTGCGATCCGTTGCACGGGAGGAAACCTCATGGGAGGTAGAACGTTGTTCATGCAAACGATGTAGCTTCGAACTATGTTCTCAATTTTAACCAACTGTTTATAAGCAGATTATGTTGCCTGTGATATTTAGTGGACCAAATGGAACGGGAAAGGTGCACAATTTGAGGAGGACAATCAAACATGGCAATATATATATCCACCTGGCGTGAACCCCAAAATAAATTCTTCTGGCAAAGTAGCAAAGTCGCTAGCTCTGGGCTCTCTTGGCCTTTTGGTTCCACTTCGTAGTATAGTAGTTCGTTTGCAAAATACAGGGCAGTAGATGCCATGGATGCTGTATGTTTCTATATTAATTTTGCTTATGCGTATAAATAAGTCATGTACTCTTATTAGACAGTTTGACATTCGGAATACGTATAAAACAGTTTACTTCGAATGAGGTGGTTATGCCTTATTTTTACCTATTTTTGACTGAAAAGCGATGAATGGATGTTGATTCCAATAGCGAATGACCAGTCAAACCTTCTTCCAAGAGTATTGATGAACTAACTATTTACAGTATCAGAACTACCTGAGTAATTTCCAGATTAATACTTTTGATTCTATGCATAGGACCATAGTTGGTGGAACAGGTTGTGGATAAAAACAAATAACTTGCACTTATCAGTTCCCGTTGCGTGTATACGTTAGAGGGGTCATAGGTGATAACCAGTTCGTGCACCCTACGATCGAATTCGAGGCTCACTTGCGCTCAGATTTCGTAGTTATTTCTGACTGGAAGTAGATAAAACATCGTAGTTCGTCGCATTTAAATTGTGTCCTCTTCATATAGGTGATTTCATCGTTTGCCATCGTTGTTTATACTGAAATGTCGAGAAAGATCCGTCGTTCGGTAACGAGCCTTCGCGTACCTGAAGGTTTGAATAATTCACAAGCGAGGAAATGGCTAAGCCAGAGAAATTCCGGCGATGCGGTCTGCAGTTTGAGTTTTATTCAAACTCTGCGTGCATTTCCAGCCATTGTAGTCACATGTCTTCAAGACAATCTGTCGCGTGTATAGGGGGACGGTGATGCAGAGTGTCATTGTCGCATACAAATGCGCCACTGGCTATTATTCGTGCATGGAGTGACAATTGCGGAAGGACGCTCTAGTGGACACTTACCGAAATTGGTCTGGGTAGGAAGAAACGCTGCGTCACCAGACGTAAGAGCGCAAGTAAGCAGAGTACGATTGGGTCTTACTGGGTAATCATGAGCTATTTGGACGTTCACGTAAAACCACACTGCTTACCAAAGCGCGCTGTCATATTTTTGATCATCTGAATATTACAAACATTGATTTATAAGTAAGCACAATAATTTTTTTCCAAATTTACGTTGAGTAGGAAATGAGAAATTGTTGAGCAGGAAAAAGTCCTGCCAAATAAACTTAATTTGGGAGTAGATAATACATGTCCGTGGAAAAAAGATGGATAAATGCAACAGTTTGTTTAAAACAACGTTTAAGCTGGATACTTTTTATGATGTTCGAGCAAATTACTCTGCAAAAATGAGCGAAAACTGTACAATGACAAACAGAAAACTATTCAGATCTAAGAAGAGTTGCATGCTTATATTCAGAAATTTGCGCTTCCGTTTTTCGATGATGTGCTGCACATAACGCGGTTAGCACAGGCAAAAGCTGTTCTTTTTTAGTTTCTAGTGGGCTGCCTGAAAGATTATGTTATTCATAGGTTCACATGTCGAGTTAATAGCTTTTAGTGAGATATTCGCATATAATGGTCAAATGCAATCATAACAGTATGATGTCGTTTTTATAAAGAGAAAATGTATTATATAAAGCAACCGTGTGTCTGCTTGAAATGCTGAAGCACGCATAGTATCTGCATTTAAACCATTCTGCCATAATTGATTCTTGCTTTGAAATTTCGGCAGTCAATTTTTCAAAAAATTTAGTTTTAATAATGTGGCTCCCGCTCCATAGCTAAATATAATGACCCAAGGAAAATTTATGGAAAGGTGCCTATGCTCGCATAACGCTCTTCTGAATCCTCGAATGGGAATTTGTGTAACTTTACCTTGCGAGTGTCTTACCTTCCAAAATCGGGCCGCTATTTGAAGCACGCTTATGTGTCGAGATTATTCCTTTCAAATAGCGAATTGCTTTGAAGTTAAATAATCGCAGAAATCCCCAAAATCATGCTTATTTTTGAAAAGAATGGGTTCCTTCATCTAAGCAAACAGTGTAATAATTTGCAACTAATTCCAACTGAACCGTGGTTTTCCATTTCAGAAAACAGCTTTGTCGAGCCGTCTCCATTGTAGTAATATCCTCTCTTGTAGAAACTCACACTCGGATGATTTTACTTGAACGTGTTGCTTCGGCCAACTACTGTAATGAATAGGAGAGATTGTCCCCGTAATACATTTTCCTCTAATAAATGTACTCAGTTGTCTACTTTACCTAAAATGACGTATTTACGCTACGCGTGAAGTAAGTAAGTCTGATGAAAAACGGTCTATGTACGCTGAACGTATCGTCTGGATGTCGGCCATGAATATTAATCAAGTTCATGAGGTTCTGTTTGTCTGTCTCGTAACGTCTGCGTTGTACAAATTTTGACTGCGTTTAAAACGTCCCACGCTGATTCTCGTATTTTAACTGTAGATCCTTCAAAGTGGCTTTAAATTAAGTTGAAAATTGTTCATCACTTTCGAAATTTAGTTTTAGTACGAAAATATCGTTTGATTCGGAACAGCATCTGATGACTAAACAGAACCTAATGCATGACAATTTAAGGCATCCATTAAGCAAATATCCTGTCATAATCCGGTGACAACTAAACTCTTTTACTATGCTGTATTTAAACTTTGCATGATTTTTTAAAACTAATTTATGCTATCAACTGCTGTAACTGATGAATATCAGAGGGTCAACGTGTAGATATCTCATTTGATCGGGGTCCTAGGTGACTGAGTGGAAACCTGTTGGAGGATGTTGTTAGGATACAGCCAAAAAGTTGTGAACGATTGTGGAATTTACCATAGCTTACGAGCATTGGAGCTGAACTCTAATCAAATAGTGCGTATGACATTGCAAGTTCTGTTCCAACTAGCTCGAAATTTATCAAAGGACGGGAAACGTTTTGACGAGACCTGTCATCCATGTAGGCCGAGGCACCGGAAAGGCAAAGAGAAAAGTCCACTCAAATTTTCGAATAAGGTTGGAAAAGGACAATTAAACGAAGTCCCTACGAGTAAATTTAACACCATATTCCCCTCAGAGAATTCAGAAAAATAACTGGCGAGCATAATAAGCTTTCGATAAATTTTCCTCGGACCATTACCTTTATATAGGAAGGGGGGTAAAAAGTGAAATTCTGGCAATTACTTTAATTGTTGCAGGCATATTAATCACAGGAATAGGGGAGGGGGGCAGGGTTGATAGTTCTCGGCTGGTTGTGAGACAACGAGAGTTTGTTGAATCCGGATAGGGGGGAGAGGAGAAAGCGCAAAACGATACCGGAAATTATGTAGCCGTTGACCATGCTAAGCTTGAAGCTTGCAGGAGTTTCTTTGGCGCGCATAAAAGTCGGCGCTTATCCAAAAGAGCACTCCCTCTGGCAAGGCTGGCCAAAGGTGAAGTCAGAAGCATCAACAGCTCCATCCCTGCCCACATGGTTGACTCCGGAAATCGTGTGGACCCCAGCGAAGCCTTTAGGCTATTTATAAGGTTCCACCGAACTACCGATAGTCCCTTTACCAGCATTTGCTAGCAGCAGCAGAAGCAATCGCGATCCGGTCAAGGAAGTTGGTTTTGTGCGCGCAAAGAACCTCCTGTAAGCCCCGAGCTTGGCATGCCCAACGGTCACATAACTGTCAAGAGCGTGACGTACACGCAAATGTGTCTGTAGTAAGGCTGGTTTGCATAATGGTTCAACAGTTCCAGATTACTGGTTGACGTGGAGGAAATGGTGGACAAAGCAAAACAATTATACGTATGCGTAACGCAAACACGATCTAACCGCATCAGTGGGTAGGAGGGAGGAGGGCACTTTCGGAGATCTCGCACAAGTGATTGAGCCATGATAAGAAAATACCTCTAGAAGGCTTCAGAGTTTTATTGCCAGTTGTTCAACATACGAGGTAAGGAGTGCACATAGGGATCCCGCGACTAGGCATGTGAACAGTAACCGGAGAAATTAGAATCACGGTTGAGGTAAGGGTTAGATTTAGGACTATTTTTGGGGTTAGATTTAATGTTTGGATCAATGTCAGTGTTTGAGTTAGTCCATGGTAATATTTCTGCCCCTTGAATTTGGTATAGGGCCACCTGTAGTACGCGATTATGTCGTTGTTATGCTATTTACATGTTGTGGAGTGGAGGAAAATGTGTGTTATTCTGCGCAAATGTCGTGTTTTGTGCCTATTTTGCCATAATACATTCAGTAACCACCGTGAGAAAAGGCGCCCCTTATATGGATCTCAACCGGTGAGTACCCTAGTGGTCTTTGAACGAGCTCTTCTAGGTGCTTTTTCCTATAGTTTGGACATACCTGACCAAACCCACAACTTCATGAAGATAACTTAAAGCCGGTTCTAGGAGGGAGTTCAGCTGTCTTTATTGACGAGTTTCGTGACTACTTTAGGAGTTTGTCAGAGTCGTGAATTGCGCGCGAATATTTAAGGCAGATTTGCGCTACAGCTAAACAGTTCCAGATGACTAGTGGGCGGAAAGGCAATGGCTGACAAAGAAAACAGTTGATCTTCGCATAGTGCACACGCTCTTAACGCGCCAACCATCAGTTGGTAAGGGGAAGTTACGTAGATATAACGTAAGTTAGTGAACTATAAAACAGAATGCATCGAGCAGGCTCCCCGTACTTGCCCACGCCAAAAACAAGGCGAACCGAGAATTTATTAAAGCTTGGTCCACAGATGGGAGCTTAATCAATCGATGTATCGATTTGGCATCGGCGTACAGAGCTCTGTGCAGTCCTATGCAGTCACGTCCAGACTTGCTTCATATACAGTTGATTGGTGTATACCCTCCATAATTACCCGTATTTTGTTGCTGTTCTTAATTTTGACTATGAACTCCCGTAAGTGTTTAAAAATTCAGGGAAATAAAACAATTATGCCGGTGCCCAACAAGTCTTCGCCTTTACAAGCCTTCACGTTATTTATTGCTTATTTCCATAATACCGGGTAGAAAGTGCACGTGAAGGGGAACTGGTGAACTTAGGATTATAGTTAAAGTAAAGGTTATGGATAGAGCTAAGTTTTCTTTACCGTTTAACGTTCAGATTAAATTAAGTGCTGGAGTACGGCCATGGTAATAGTTCCACGCAATTTAGCACGAGGTCACCAGTAGTACGCGAATGTCTTGTTTCTACTCTCGTGTCATATCATGGGGTGGGGTGGGTGGGGGCTTATGAAGAATTCCAAGCAAATATTGCGTTGTCCTTTTAATTATTAACCTTCAATATATGGGCTTTTATTTGGCCACATTGTGCTCGGTATCTACCGTGAAGAAACAGGCCTCAGTATCGATCTCAATCAGTGAGTGTCCTAGTGGTGTGTTTGAGCCAGTTTGTTGGCAGATTGTGGGAGATGGCTGAGCCATTTGTACAGTTGTCTCTGTCAATGGATCCGCAACGGATTTCCATAAGTCAAGCTAGTAGAATTATTGTACCATAGACCAACGCTGCTTCTTCTCAGTTTTCTTATGGTCGGACGTGGTGCCAGATTTCTGCCTTACTTCTTCCAGACGCATGCACGGTCCAATACAGTTAAACAAACACACACCATTGGCCAATTTAACATCCCCCATGTATAAGTTTCATACAGCTAGAGCGCAGCAGTATTCGGGTTCAGAAATACCCGTCAGTAAAAAACCAGTTTCAAATAAAGGGTCTGTAAGTTGTATGAGACTAAGTCATTTAGCTTGTTTTAACCCGGCTAAAGATCACTTTATTTATCGCGATGCTTGAGGCGTTTTGTCAAAATCTTAACGAAGTCTGAATGGCTGACATATGGACTTTAAAGGTGCTCACTATGCTATTCCTAAGGCGTCTGCTGACAAAAATACTCCACTTAACAAACTCTGCATGCACAAAATAATGCCGGGAAATGGCCAACAATGTATAATGACCGAACACTACAATTGTCAACATAGTGTCGAATCGTATTTGAATGAGTTGCAAAATTTTTGCGAAAGTTAACTTATTTCAAAATGGTGATAGCATCGTTTGCCAACGGTATTGCAGTTCGGTTAAACAAAGAGGGATAAAAAATAGGTTTATACTAGGCACAATAATCCAATCGATTTACAGGCGAATAGAGAGAGAGGATAAAAATGGTGGCGCAACTTCAAAAGCCCACACAAAATAATATGCTGCTCCCTAAGCCGACTGCTACATAAAAATAATTGTGCTACCAAACTCGGCGTGCGTTTGGTGCACGTTGATGTCCAAAAACACTAAACTGGCGCGGGAACTTCTTTTCACCTTATCTTGTTTGTGACTATTTCTTCCAGTGGGGGTTTACGAAGAGAGAAAGGGAGAGAGAGAGAGAGAGAGGGATAGAATTCGGTTGTTGCTGCGCAGATTCA
The DNA here is from genome assembly GCA_036362985.1 of Ligula intestinalis. NCBI lineage: Eukaryota > Metazoa > Platyhelminthes > Cestoda > Diphyllobothriidea > Diphyllobothriidae > Ligula > Ligula intestinalis. Next base: position 17,006,647 of record JAYGXS010000004.1, on the reverse strand, counting down.
ATACAGACTGGTCCCGTTCCCATAGCTGGCGTATGCGTCTGTGGTATAAGCAATGGGTTGTATGATAACTTTTATTACGTACTGCAACAATTTTGTCTACCTCTCCACTGGTCACATGCTGACCTCATTTGCGCATGAATATTTCAAAGCAGCACTACGATTCTTTGTTGGTCAAGTTAAATGCTACCATTCCTTTCCCTCCAAAACCAGTAATTGCACACACGGGAAAGGAATTGTAGCGAGCTATATTTCCGCTCACTCCTTTATTCCGGACGTATCGTGTTGCAGTATCAAACCGATGGCCAGAAACTGGAGCTAATCATAGGTGCCCTAGAGCACGACAGCTGGTCCCTATTATCTCACCCAGACACGCTTCAAAGAAACTGGATAAGCGTTGCCTCAGCTGCAAGCCGGATATTTTCATCTGATTTAGTCGCCACTTGACATGGCGGAGAGCTTGTTCATCAGAGCTTCCTGAAGACGCGCGTGAAAAGTGGAAAAAACGAATAGGTTTGAGAATTTTTGTGATCGTTTATTCATCAAAGTAACTACCATGCCCTGTACGATCATAGCATACAAGTGACAGTTACACCATCGATTTCTACGATGTCCACTGCATGCTGTACGGCAGACTGGTAGCAAGCATGGTGACGGATAGGTGGATTGAAGTATAGTTGTATTAGATTGCCAGTACACGTAAACATGCGAGTCCCAGGAAGTAATTAAGAAGAAGGTGATTCGATCGCTAAAACAATACATTTACTCCTCTGAGGTTTCGATTTCCGTCGCAAATTCGTCATCAGAGACAGAGTCAGACAGCAAAAGCAGGTATGGTAGCACATGCATAGGAGTTTACAGTATCTATTGGATGCAGTAATTACCGCAAACATACGGCGACAATTAACCGTAATTGCCTACTTGAGTGTTGGTGGTCTGTTGAACCTCATGCAGCCTCTGAATTGCTGAATTTTTATCATGCGTGGTGGGCGTGATGATTGCCCGGTCATCTGGCCCTCCGGTACTGGTATAGGATGGGGCAGTGGCCTGTTCATTTCCCCAAGCGGCGACTTGCTTTGGCCAAATTGGATCTCAGCACCAAATACGGATTGAGCAAATCGTTTGATTTGTTGATAGAATGAGGGTCCGTGAACCAGTAATCATGCAAGTATTTTTCAGCTCATCCGATTGTTACCTCTTGCGAGAATTTCGGCCTCATCAAATTTGAATGTGTGGCCGAGTCTCGTCGAAAAAGCCGCAATTTTAGAATTGGCATCATTTCACCGCACTGCAGCCGCGTGTTCGGCAATTCCCATCTTGGCGATAGATCCCGTACGTCAAAAACGTCTCGGAGGCTATCGGCCGCCTTCTCGTATCAATTGGAGTTGGAGTCGTACACAGGCCGGAAGCAACCATAAGGCGTCAGATAATGAAACCGAAAGACCCACTGCCACGGAAAGAAACATCTGGAGTCGTCTACAGGATCTGGTGCAGTTGCGGGCAAAGCAACTACGTAGGAGAAACTGGCAGGCTTCTCAAGACGCGAATTGCCAAACACGCGGCTGCAGTGCGGCGAAATGATGCCTCTGTCAAGTTGCGGCTCATTCAAAGATACTCGGCCACACATTCAAATTTGATGAGGCCGAAATTCTCGCAAAAGGTAACAATCGGGTGAGCCGAAAAATACTTGCATGATTAATGGTTCACGGGCCCTCATTCTATCAACAAATCCAACGTTTTGCCCAATCCATATTGGGTGCTGAGATCCAATTTGGCCAAGGCAAGTCACTGCTAAGGTGAACGGACAGGCCACCACCTCATCCTATACCAGTACCGGAGGGCCAGGTGACCGGGCAATCATCACGCCCACCACGCGTGATAAAAATTCAGAAATTCAGAGGCTGCATGAGGTTCAACAGACCACCAACACTCAAGTAGGCAATTACGGTTAATTTTCGTCGTACGTTTTCGGTAATTACTGTATCACATAGATATTGTAAACTCCTATGCATGTGCTACCATACCTGCTTTTGCTGTCTGACTCTGTCTCTGATGACGAATCTGCGATGGATATCGAAACCTCAGACGATTAAATGTATTGTTTTAGCGATCGAATCGCCTTCTTCTTAGTTGTATTATACTTGTGTTTCATTTGGCACACTTGCTTCTCCTCCACCCGGACCCGGAACCGGTGTCGCGATCAAGTCAATAATACCGGGGGTAGTAGAAGACGTTTGTCGATAATCCCTATCTTAGACTTCAGTTACGCTCTCTTACCCACAAAAAAGTTTGATCTGGATTTGAATTAGATTCTAAGGTCAACGACACAGATCCCGGCTCTCACGGTCTAGGCCTGAGTGCCACTTGATCCCAGCATACACTTGACCGGCATTTGCGTCCATCATGAGAGATGCGGCACGGATACAACATGAAGCTGAACAGCCTAGTTTCTATGCTCAGACCCACCAGCAGCGATCCTGCCTGATCAGCCGCTAGACACAGTTGTTTGAGCAGATACATTTTCCTAAAAAATATCATATCAGATACATATTCTGTGATTCCGTACAGGTTTTCTTATCTCATCCTCAGCTTGGCCTGTGAATAAAAATCGAGCCCACAATGTAACTGCACTGAAAAGGCATTTTAATGTTTAATTCGAAACAGTGCTCTGGTTAAACTGGTCGAAGTTCTGTGGTTCAAAGTGCTAAGGTTTCTGACTCAGAAGGCAAGAAAAACAGTTAGATGCACAAGGCTTCAATGCACAGAACTCTGAGTTGTTATTTCCCGCTGCCGTGACTACTGACAAAGCCAGAATTAACGTTGACCGCGGCCAGTAATGCCTCAGGGAGAGTGGGATAGTGATGGCAGGTACTTATGTATGTTTTTAGAGCACGTTCTAGTGGCTTCCAGGTGAGTTAGAAGTGACTTTTCCCCTTTCCCTACTTCGATTAGCAACATGTTCAAAAGTTGCCGCGTTTGTTAGATGTCATTAACTCATCCTGTTAAAAGAGCCGATGTATTATGCGCAAGCTAAGTCTTCTTATATTTTCGGGGTAGTAGCAGCTCAGATCGTTCCAAGATTGTGCCTTCCAGTTCTTATGCATTACTATATAAGTAGACTGAGCGCCTCTCTGACTAGGGGTCACCCAATTTAAAAATAATTTTGCTTGGAGGCAGAGCCTCACATAGCCGGGGATTCTATCCCTCTAGACCATCTCGATCCTAATGCACAGAAGTTGACAGTGACTCATCATCCCTGAATGTCATGGCAGAAGGTGGTGGATCTGCAGGAGCTTTTGAACAAATTATGTGGTTCCTTGCGAGGAATAATTTGTGCTCTCTCTCTGTCGGCATTCGGTACCAACCTTTTGTTTCTTACTCTATGACCTGCTATCAAATTCTTCACGCAAATTCGGACGTATTTAAACTAAAAGTTATTTTCTTTCTCTCTTAATTTTAGCCTCAGAAAGATCAATTTCAGACCTGATTCATCTGGCAGAATTGTGCATTGAAGTGCTTCGACAGAATGAAGAACACCACGCTGAGGTCAGTGAGTCACCTAAAAACACCTATCTCATGTACTATGTTGTGGAGCAGATTTTGAAAGGTTGGTATGAGAAACTTAAACACCGAAAGAAGTGCTGACCAACGCATGCATCTTTAGACCGCAGAGCTCGAAGCGTTAAGGGTCAGGCATGTGCGATCGATTTTACCCACACACCCAAAAGCGACAGTCCAACCAGTGGTTTCAATTATGAACACTGTATGATACACAGCAAGGTGCTGTAGGGACGGTGACTTGCGCGTAAATTACTTATTAGACTTGCGTTGCTTCTATCACACACTGTCTTTCTTAATCCACCTGCGTCCGGTGTCAATACAGAGTCAAGAACACCAGAGGTGGGATCGGGCCAAAACTGTAGGTGTTCCCTGATTGCGCAGCAGTAGAGTACACGCTCGCCTAACAACGTATGTAGGAAATCTTATCGACTAGAAATTCCTTTTTTTCCGAAGTTCCAACCAGGAAACAAACAAGGTGTGATTCCGTTCACCGTATACCATTTCAAGGATAAATTATTGAGGTACGTTTCATCGAAAATCAGTTAAGTATTCATTTCAAGAACAACAACACAAATTTCACTTCGGATAGTTGGTTAACTACATAGCTTTGAGTATATTTATTTTAAAACGCTATCACCAGTGTAAGCAAATGAATCGGCAACAGAAGTTTAAGTAGCGCACCCCATATACCCCTAGTTTTAGCATTTTGTCTTATGTAAACGGTAGTTTTAGGGGTTTTACGGGTGGAGAGTAAGGAAAGGCAGTTGACCCTACCTTAATTCCTGTTATATAATTTTCTGTTTTAGTTTTTTTAGAAATATTATTGATTTATATCTGTAGACTTTTGCAATCTGCATTATCGTTTAAGGTATTGTGGAAAGACCCGATTATCAAAATGCAGGTTTCTCTAAATTCCAAAAAATTACACATAACGGTTGGGATGTCGTCTTTTTCCACCCATCTGAAGTTCAGCTGACCTTTCTGGAGTTAGATTAGTATATTCCGCGTTGAAAAGCACCTTCAATTTACATGCGGAACAACTTACAGTGGCCGCGGGAAACACGTTTCACTACATTTTTCCAATTTACATTTACTTCTTGAAATTTTCTTCACTGCCTATCATATTTCTCCCCTCCCAAAACTCCCATAACCACGATTTCCGTACATCAAGGTGCTGGGACTATGGTTATCTGAGCTGCAGTACTTAAACTACCTTTACCAGTGGACCACCCACGCATACTTGCAAGACCAACGATTGCCACTGTTGTAGCGAAGAAACTTCAAAATATGCATAGACACCTCACCCTTTGTTTTGTGTTTACTATTATCTCGATTTTCTAGCTGTGTGTTGCGGGTGTGGGAGAGACTAAGTTTTGCAAATTATCCCTGCATTTATCATGTGTGCTTGACGAAAAATAACCATCTTTATGGAGACAGTTTGCCCCCCCCCCCCATAAAGGACACTACTCCTCCATATCTGTTCGTCCAGGCTGCCATACAGTCAAAGATGAAAAAGAGCCCACCATCATCATTGCCACTTACAACAATGCTAGGGGTTTCTATTAAGCATCAGCAGAAGCAACTGTCAGTCATGAGATCGCAAGAGACAAGTGACAGACACATGGCTCTAATGAGCCATACAGTAGACCACGCCAGAAACCACGAACACTGACAAACTAACGATAAATGCGTCGCGGAAGAAACATCGCACTATTGCGCATTTAGCTGGCAGTCAACTTTCCACCTCATTTTGGCCTGCACGCTATCTCCGCATTGTTTCAGGCCACAAATTCAGTTAATTTATTTGGGAATTCTGATTTGTTTAGCAACATTCGATTACTCACATGAAGTGGTCTAGAGTGGTCAGTCGGATTGACAAATGCCTCCTCGTTTTTTTCTAAATCCAGTGCAACGGAAGTGCGGGCCTAATTATTCTATCATTGTTGCAAATGAAAATTATGTGGAGATATCAAAATTTCTAGATAAAACTACAATGGAGCCTCGAGTGACCAGAAGCCCCATCTTCGAGCATTTCAAGTAACCAGCGAGCTACTAGCAGAAAATGCGTCTTGATATACGAGCTTCCGCTCAGTCAACGTGTGGTCAGTGCGTGTGTAGCAATGAACTATGTGTCTTGTTTCACCGGTATTTTCACTAGCCAATGAGCGTGCACTATGACGGTAACTTTGACTAGCGACGTGCCCGCGTATTTATCCGTGTTTAAGTTGATTATTCGACATTTACTCATTGCATAATTTAAAAATCCGCGCAATATATGGCGTTAAGGAGGTCGTCTACTTCAACGTACCAGAGGTCCAACTTACCGTGCTGGAGTTAGTATATTTCAGTTCGCGGCGCAATAAGCGTATTGTGCAAAACATTACATGCAATGCTTCTTTCCTGTGTTTAGGTTGTCTGTGCTTTCTCAGTCAACTTGTTTTCCAGCCCGTCGGTCATTATGGTAGTGAAATGAACAGTAAGCCTGCAGAGTTTACGAAGTTTTCGTTAGGAGACAGGACCTCTCTTCCTATCTGATAGGTGGAATCATTTTCGGGTAGTGATAAGGCTACTGTTGGAGTAGTGGGACAAGTCGATATAAGCACTAGAGCATAAATGGATGGACGTCCACCGACCGAAACCGGCAAGAAAACGAACCCGTAACTCAATGCGTAGATCAAATGATTATTAATCCTTGGCCTTAAGCCTCGGACACTGCGCCTCTTGGGGCTGGGTATGACTGTCTGACGAAGGCTAGTAACCCAGCAATGACCATTAAAGTATTCCCTATGGCTGCTAGCCAGAAACTGTCCTTCAGCATGTCATGCGATCAGTCCATTTCGTGACGTCTCCTTACTGGCTAAATTTTACTTACTCCAGTTTTTGTACTTGCAGTACATGTAAAATGTTGTTTTACTTAAGGTTATTTTACTGGTAAATGTTAGAGGAAGCGGATAGTATTTGCCATATTCTGGAGGAATGAACAAAAGCCGTTGCGAGCTTTTCTTACTTGCAGATAAAAAAGCCACATAGACTGAAGATGTTGCGCGAATTGTGAACGGCCCGTTGCAAATGACGTAATTTTTCGATATATATATTTTTCAAGTCCACCGCTAAGAGTGCACGCACTGTTCAGTTATTCCGCGTTCAAACTACTCAGTGAGGGCAGGCGCCAAAAATTTAGTATACGGTACCGCATAGGTTGGTTGCACAGAATATTTTGGTTTCATATGCAGGACCAAAGCTGTTCGCAGTTTTGGTTAGTTTGACTCATCATTTTGCGGCGTTTCGGAGGGGGAAAGGGGCCCTAACAATTCGCTTGCCACCTCGTAGTTTACTTGTTCTGAACTTTCCTGTAATATGTTTTCGAAAGCTTCCTTTAAAGGGCACGTTGTTTGAACACGATATTTTGCGTATGGTATAAAAATTAGTTTTGTGTGCAACATTATATGCATTTCGTGTGTGTCTATCGAACCGAAATTAATCTATCCATAAACGATATATAATCTTAGATAAGAGTCGTTCTAGGATATTAATGTTCTGATAGGAGCTGCAAGCTTTCAACTATAGTTGTAACTATTAAGGTTTAAATATTTCCACTCAAGTTAACTAAGGATGCATGATTGTCGACCACAAATCGGGTACGTGTAAGCACATTTAAATCGCCGATATCAGCCGTTGTCGCAGAAAAAAGACTTGGATAAATTAGAATCCACCCAACTTCCGTTTTTTTAACTAGTGTCACTCACAAAATACAAATAAGAACAACAGACAGTTCGCATAAGTAATGAAAGGGTCTGTTGGACCTTAAATGTACTATTTATTTATTATTTATAACGCGCATGCATTCATTAGGCAGAAAATATAACTTAGCAAGCCATTACTCGTGTTCCTTTATGCGCTTTTCATATAGCTGATAATGCTCGTACTTGTACAACTTGGGCACTAACGGAAGGCTTATTAATTCATGGTGACTGGGATGTCTATCCGGGCAACTCAACCAGATCTTCTTCTCTTCTGCTTATTTAGTCCTTTGCTTGGTTCAGTGACCTGTTGACCGAGCACGCTGAACTCTTCTGGTCTCTTTTTGCTGCCGACATGGTTGCTGTGATGGAGAAAATTCCAGAGGACTGCTGGGAAGCGTTTCCGCTTTTTCAGCTACTGAACGATTACCTCATAATGGAAGGTAAGCCAGGTTTCCGTGTGATAATTCTATCTCGGGCCCTCGATCTTCTGCTCTGCTATCCTTTAAGCATTTTTAACAGGTTATTTGCGCTAACCTGACTCTACTTAGTGGTAGGATTTGAGGGATACATACTTGTATGCCAAAATGCTCAAGGTAGCAGCATGTCACCAATCCAGTTCGGTTGCTTTGTATTTTATACTGTTACCTGCTGTCATTGAAGTACATTTGTGTATCAAACTAACCAGTACAGTTTTGTGGGCAATAGGGACATTGGGGAATAAACGCAACCAGAAAGTGTTCATTTCACAGTTGAAGCAAACATTCTCACTTTCAAATTTAAGAGAAAAAATTGCAGCATTATCTAGCAATACCAGTAAATTGATACGTTCTGTTGAAACATTTTTCACTGATTTGGACATAAAAATGCGAGGTAGGCTTATCTCAGTGGCAGAATCCCTGGAATTAATTAAAGAACTCAGCGATGAGCTTCTGCGATGCAGAAAGCGCTTAATTACTCTGGGAATTTCCTCATTTCTATATCTTTAGAAATGGTATATTCATTTAAAATCGCAACCTAGATACAGCTATTGGCGTACTATCGGACATATCTCACCTTCTCATCCATCGTATCCACCCTACATTTTGCGAGCAACTGGGCTTATATAACTGTACTGTGAACGAGCTACATGTGGGAGATTTGTAATTGACGAACAACAGATGTGATTGCTGGTACAGTAGATTTATTCGCTAGACGTTTCGAAATCCGTCTCACGTCCATCCTCAGAGACAAAAATAGAAGTTGCAGAATTTATAGGCTACAGCATCTACGCTAGTGCATACCCATGACAATTAACGCTTCCTCTATCAAGGATGCATTGGTAGACTAGACGGCTAGCACATAGTCTGTGTTATCGCTTACCAGACTAAATGAGATCCCTTTTTCCATAGACTGCTTTTTTAAACGATACAGTAGACGCCACGGATCACGCAACATTTACACATAGGCGAAAGCTTGATACTCTTTCGCTAATCGGTATTGACTCAGGTTATGAAACTGATCATCGTGTAGTCTGTTATGAAGTTTATTCTGTCATGCCATGGTGCGGGCTTTTTAACGAGTGTCGTTCTGACTACCAACAAAAAATAAATATTGTAAAAGCTGGCTTCTTAAGTGGTATACCTTTTTATTATTGATTTCGACTGCCTTTAGAAATTCAAATATACTTTATGAAAAACATGCACGAAAAAATTTTTTTTACTTGTTTGATAGCACATTACCCATTCTTTTAATTTCATTCTCAAATAAAGGGTAGCTTTCGGTTTTAAAAAGTTGCAACTTATGAGCTTTTTTACAAATGTGAGGTGATTATTCGTAAAACATCGTATCCGGCAATTTACTAATGCTGCCTATACTGCATAAAATATATTCCATATCTATTTCAACATTTTATGACAACTGTGTGTCTTCTTTCTCAAGCTTGAGGCGGAAACACTCTTTTCCTTAAACAAGATGTACACAGTGCGCAGTGTTTAAACCTTGAATTTGAGTGCAGCATATGAGTATAAAATTTAAAGAAGGCATAATTTACTGTCAAAAAAGAACAAGACGTAATTTTTTCGTGCATGTTTTTCATAAAATATATTTGAATTTCTAAAGGCAGTCAAAATCAATGATGAAAAGTTATACCACTTAAGTAGTCAGTTTTTAAAATATTTATTTTTTGCTGGTAGTCAAAACGAAGCTCGCTAAAAAGCCCACATCAGGGCGTGACAGAATAAACTTTAGAATAGACTACACGATCATCATTATCACAGATTGAGTCAATGCCGATTAGGGAAAGAATATCGAGCGTTTGCCTATGTCGAAATGTTGCGTGATCCGTGGCGTCTACTGTATATGTAATAACGTACAAAATGTCAACCATAATGACAACCTAGACAAAAGCTTAGAGCCCAAAGACTGTTTCGCTGGTATTCTGCCGCTGTTTGACATAGCTGCGAGGTATCCGGCTCATCTATTTCCCCCTCCCCAGCATTTCCAGCACCAGGGAAGAAAGTAAAATCTGATCTAGCCAACCTTGGCACGATGACGAATTTTGAATTTTCCGATTCATCAACCTGCGTGCGAGAACCTTTTTACATTACACGATAAAGTTTATAAAACAAATCACATGCTTGGTGGCCCTCGTATTCACTGTATGGATGACTGCAGCCAGTTTTTTATGCGCAATAAGTTAACATAATACAACAGCTTAATTCGTATCCCCATAACGCCTTCGTCTGATTTCAACAGTTATCCTTTTTATATTTAGATAAACCTGATCTTACAAAGTGGCTGGCGGTACCATATCCCATGTCTGTTAGCGGATTAAAACCTTCTATCAAAACACATTTTAGTAACAGAAATCCAGAAGGATTACTTGATTAGATGCTTTTATAACCACTGTTGGACGAAATAATAATAGAGCATAATCAGGTAGCAGTTGGCTCACCAACGTACTTACCTTCTGTTCATGGTTGTAAATCTCTCTCCCTCCCCCTTCTATCTCATCGAATATTCGTCTGCTGTCTGTTTCCTCACGGTGTACTATTATTTAAAAAGTCCACCTACAGATTATGGGGTCCACATGTATCTGCGATATCGTTCTCTTCAGGCAGTCTTAATCTCGGGTTAGATAAAGCAAAGTTTTTACTGTTTAATATGTTTTCGACAAATGACGAGCGTTTATCTTTCCCAAGCACTGATTTCGTGAACAACGCCATACGCATATTGACTAAAAGTAATGTTGCCAATACAAGCGAACATCCATGTCCAAGGAAGCAATTGAGAAGAAGAAGAAGTCTCGATGGCTGGGACAATATGTTTATTCGCCTGACGTTTCGATAGCCGTCGCGGATTCGTCATCAGAGACATGAGTAGCAGAAAGGTAAACTGATCCTGAGACATGAGTAGCAGAAAGGCTCTGCTACTCATGTCTCTGATGACGAATCCGCGACGGATATCGAAACGTCAGGCGAATAAACATATTGTCCCAGCGATCGAGTCTTCTTCTTCTTATCCTTCTCTAAAGGTACTGTTAGTTTCCCGGAAGAAATTTGAACAAGGTAAAGATCACGAGTTGAGCGGAATTTAATGACGTCATAAATTTCGTGACCACTAATTCAGCTGCAGACGATCGTTGCCCATTTATAAGAGAATCAACTGTCCAATTAAGTGTTAGCCTTGAAGAGTAAAACTTGAAAGGTAAAGGGAGTAGAATCAATTAGTCATGGTTGTGGGCTATGGTGAGGGGTAGAGGAGGGGGGAGGTATTTTTCACAGTATGGCAGTTCATGTTAGTGCATGTTCATAAAAGCCTGTAGGACGTGATTAAAAAGGGGGGAAGGTTGGGACGAGGGACAGGGTAACAGTCAGTCCTAAGGGTGACGATGAGGCGTAAGCGGGAATGAGTCTATCGATCGTTGTCACGGCAATGTGAGGTTGATCACATGGCCAAGCGTCGAGACTGACACCTACTTGGACAGTTAATTCTCTTATTAATAGACCACGACCGTCTGCAGGTGAATGAGTGGTCACGAAAGTTATGACGTCATTAAATTCTGCTCCGCCTTTTTTAAAAGAAATGTGCTTTTGGTAGGTATGTCCTTTCCTTTGAACTCCGCTTTTGATTTCTAACTGGGTGATTTTTAATCTCTCCGCATCCTAACCGATATTCGTTTGCATTCCGTCACCTTTCATAAGTCATACCCGACTGATGGTCTATAGCGCTCGGGAATTTTCCCGTTGCCTGCAGTTAACTGTGCGAACAGTGTTAATATTTTTTTTGTTCAAGACAATTTCAGTTCCCGCAAGCGAAGGACGTTAAAAATGTCTCCCACGGCTGTCTGCATATGTTTACTTTAAATTTACTCAATCATTTCATCATACTTGCATACTAGTTTATATATACTGAAAGCTGTTCTAATACAAAGCCGTACTTAGTTGACTAGTGGTCTTTTAAGACTCATTGAAACCGAGCAGGTGATACATTTAATAGGAGGAGAATTAATAGTCTTCTCTGGTCTAATCAATCAACCAAACCACAAAAAAACCAAGCCACCACGTTCTAGTTGATGATTGTTGTAAGTTCCATGTTAATTTTACTTATTTTTTTCAGTTACGGTTATGCAGAAAATCTGACACTTTTAATCTCGTATAAAACGTAAGTGCTCCTGGTATACATATAGATAAAGAATTCGAAAGTCCCACTCATGATAAACCTGCAGACTAGAACACGCATATGCTGAGCAATGCAGGGCTAAGATCAACACTATTGAAATTGTCGTCAAATCCCATTTTTATGAACCAGATTTGGGCATAAAAAGGTGGTGACCACAAGACGGAAAGTATTTGCCATTCATATCTCCAGATCTCTTTCTTCATAACATTTCAACAGACCACGATCGACATTCAGCCAACCCGTAAGCTCACGACCAACGGCATATGTGTGTAACTAGCGAAAAGTGGATGGATCAAACATTTATTTCAACTCTAGTTTTTGAATGGTCGCATTTTACTGAGTTATCTGTCATTACGGAGGGTTGTTAATCTTTTGACGAATGTCAAGACAGACAGTCGCTCTGATGCCACGCATTAAAATTTGCAGGCAATGTGACAGTAGGGAATTTTCCCTGAGTGTTTTTTGGACGTAAGAAAGTTGCTTTAATAGACCCTGCCAGTAGGACACTCTTCAATAGCACGAAGTAATCCAGTAATGTGGGAGGTGAGTAAATCTGCCTTGCTATCAGTACGGAAATACGAGACCCCACCAAGCATGCAGCACCTTTCAAGCAAATTTTGGCATCGGGCGTCCCGATCAAACAGGGGTTGACTACTGCCTAAGTCTGTTTAGATAGTCTTATTTTTGCGCACATTATGAGGAGGTGGTAGAACATTCAATTGAAATGTGGCAAAGAACTGTACAGCCATAATAACGATTAATATCCGGTTGCCAGATCTCAAAAGAATCCTCGGTTCGCAAGAAGTGGAGGGTAATCATAATAATTGTAAATTAAAGGCCAGGAGGCCCCATCATTAAAAAATTAGTGTCGTGGTAAAAATAAATACAAAGTTGATAAGCACAGCTGGGTGTTAGCAACTTTATGTACAAAATGAATGAGTAGTTTCTTACACGTACTAAGTCATGTCCGTTTCACAACGAGCAGTCATTTAAAACAATAGTGAATAATATTTGGCTAATATGGTGAGCTGAGAAAAGAAACTCCTAAAAGACAAAGCAAAGACAGAGTTCACCGAACCCCTGATTTCGAAAAAAATATAGGAGAAGAAAACACTCAAACACAATAACGAGTGAGCTTAAGATTGCCAAATATTCTCCACCGACTTCTCAGTTCTAAGAAGCGGATAGTAATCTTTGTATGAAAAAGGACATTCCAAGTAGCAAATAATAATAACTTTGATATAATTTTCGGACAAAGGGAGTCTGCCTTTCCAAAGTCTTTACGTGAAAAAGAAAACTAAGTTGTCGAGTAAAATGAACTAGGCAGTTATTTAGAGATGACTGCCTACAAAAATGAACCAACAAGCGCACAGAATTAATACAGACTACAACCAACGGAGCATAATCCAGATGTTTATGAACATTACGCCGACCTACCTCACTTCCATGGCAGGGCTCCTCCACGGTCGTTTTCCAGAGCTCTTACATTTGTCGACATATCAACTAGTCAACAAGGCCGAGCGTATTACTTGAGCCGTGGATGTTTAACTACGCGCATCACCATCAGTTAATGGTGGCACTGGTGCTTAACAGGCCATAACCTCAAATGTAAGCTGGTGAAATCAGCCAAGGGCCTTACAACCACCGGCGATAAAAAACAACTGTGGCCTGTTTCTTCAGCATACATATCGCATCTACACTCTCTTAACCCGTGTAGCATTAATACTGTCTGCTGAGTCAAGTTCATACTTTTGTGAACAATACAATCAAACGCAGAAAGAACTTGTGGTTAAACGGCAATGTAAGAATTATATTGGAGAGCAGAGAGCTGCACACTTTTTGTCGAAGCTATTGTCTAACCTGACACTGAATAGACTACGGTCAGTTATTTTGCGTGCTTAATTCTCTTCGCAGTCCTGCTGCCCCAATATTTTTTTTATTCATTTGTAGTTACTGCATCTTTTTATGTTTTTTATTTTACGGACTGGATAAGGAATTATTCGAAAACATCGGACGACCAGACCCTTTATTCCAGCAGTCGAAACTACATGTACACTAAAATTTAAGGGTTTGAATAAGGCCTAATTTCTGTTATCTGTTTCGCCATTGTTAATGGCAGCATTTTACCATCCATCTCGTGACGTCATACTGCTCCTCAAATACCTTGTGCAGAGAATTTAGTATAACTACTGAAGTTGACAGGTGAAGGAAAAATTTGACCGAGTAGACGGCTTTCCCACTATGAGGCTGGTATTCACAGCCACAGTTCATCAACTCGGAAACAAATTACTATTGTGCCCACTTCTTCTAGGCTGTTCATAGTTTTTTTGTAGGCAACTGACGCTTCATTTCGTGGCTTGGAAGGATGCCAATGGAAGATTCAATTCAAACCGTGCAGTCAGGTCAGTGGTAAAATGAGAGGCAGACTGCATTGGCGATTGCGTTCTGTGACCACACTGGCACTGTTTGCATAAGACTATCACAGGGGGAGGGCTTATAGGGAAGACCCCAATCGCTTTCAGGTTCAGGCCAGGTTCGGTGTGGAAAGGGAAGAGGTGGGAGGCCGGGCGGGGCTGGAGAATAGGATGCAGGAAGTTGTCAGCTGGAAGAGCGCGTAACTGCAACCCAGAAGGCGGCGTCAAAAGTGCGAGAGCGCCAATTCGTCACAATGAGGTTCTGTGTGAGATGGCCTTGAAGGTAATTAGCCAGACCGGACTTGGGTAGGCAGACACTGGTGCGTGCAAACGTGCTAGCAGCCGCGATAGAGGGCGTTGCACGCAGATTTGGGCCACTACATGTCCTCCGACCCACCCCACCCCCTGTGGTGTGTTGGAAGGGGAGGGGGAGGTGGTGTATGTGTGTGTTACACGCAGACGGCCTGTCTAACGCTATCTGAAGGTGAATTTGTGACTGAAGAAGAGGAAAAACAGTGAGGTCGAGACACGTAGAACGGAGCCCTCACTATAAATCCAGTTGAGTCTACCATGATGAACCGCAATCCATGCCTGAGAAGACCACAACCTGACGGAGTAAATCTGTATTCCTCTCAGAACGAGGAATATGGCCCCTAGGGCATTTTAACTCCCCTAAAATCAAGCCACTTCTTTATTGGTTTCGAGGAATCGTGATACGCTCTGCGTGAATCAGGCGTGTGTGGCACACCCACTAAGGCCGCTTAGCTCTGCTAGACACTGCACCCACTCTCGTTACCATTCTTTTTTGACTTCGTCATGAAAAATGGCTCCAAGGAAAGAGAGAAGCGTGAGTGCGGTAAGTGCAACAAAATTTGCACACCAGACACCGTCCCTGTGTCCATCTTACAGAGCATCAGAGAGCGGAAATCGGCGGAAACGATAGGCGAAATGCCATGCGTGTGTGGAAGGTTGTTAATTGAAAACTGCCCTGTGGTCTCGTATTCAGTCAAATGTGCATTTGTGTGGAGTAATCGGAGAGTTAGGTTGTAATGCTTTCTTCTTAACGCGACCTCTGTCCCCCTCACACTTGTGAGGTGTGATCCGCTCAATCCCTTTTTATATGAAATGCTAATACTTGCATTTAGGGGGCCAGTTCATGCATGTGGTACGCGCAGCTGAGTCGTTAGACGGGTCAGCAGCGGTGCTCTTACCCCGCACAAGTCAAGTGGCCAACCCGGACATTGCAAACAGCGGTTCGCCAAAAGCCATTGCTCGGAATGTTGCTAACCGATGGGGATAACTCGAACCACACGGTCAGCCTAGTGTGTACTTGTGTGGAGTGGCTGCTTGGTGGACTGAGTGTCGAGCTACATCAGCTTCTTCTTAATGGGGCCTCTATTGCTCTTCCACTCTGTGGTGTCCGAGTCCGTGCGGTGGCAAAATACGTTTCAGTTTCTCTGGTCAGTGTGCTAGGAAGTGCTTTCGAAAACCCGATTGCTGGTACGCCGGTGCCTCATATAAATCTGTACACGCACTCTTAAGCGTTATTAATATTAAAATAGTAATCGGTTGTTGCGATCGTGCCGGATCCTTCGCCTGATCTCCTCGAATCTGCCTTGGCATAGGGCTCAACTGTGTGGGGGAGGGAGGGAGAAGGTATTGCTGTAGATCATGCACAAAAAGACGATTCTGTTACAGTGGAACCTAGGTTAGCGAGTTGAATTCGTTCCGGCACCAAGACGCTCATCTTGCGAAAGGAGAGGGCTCGTAGCCAACTACATTGTATCAGTGCACCGATTGGCTGCAGGTGACTGAGGACCCACGGCCTGGAAACAATACTCAACGGCGGACACAGGCACACACACGCGCACTGACAGCTCGTTGACTGGCCGAGAGTTTGTCAAGCGAAAGTTTTGTGCGAGTAGCTCATTCGTTAACTGAAATTCTCATTGATAGGTTTGCTCATCATCTGAGACGTCAGTGTATCTAATTCACGCACCCGCCACTATGCGAGATGCACGACGTCATCGTCAGCACACATATGGGACTGCCGAGTTCAGAGCTTTACCAGGCAAAAATAAGGCAAGGGCAGCTCTGATTTTAAGATTATGAGAACAGTCCATAATAAGCATCACAGTGAATAAACTATCAGCGAGCATTCGGCCATTTCATTTAACGCTGCGTTAAAGTGTCCAAATACGTAGGGACAGATGACGTTTTCGTGAATTTAGCGATTGCCGGCGACAAAGTGGATCTTTTTACGAATGTCGTCTCATCTATCCCCAGTTAAAAGAAATGTTAATATATATATATATTCTATCCCGGAACATCTGACTAATTAGTAAGTTTTAATGGGCAATTTTCCAAAAATCAGCAACAGATCAATAGAGTTTGTAAATTGGCTTTTCCGCTTGCTTGCAGTGAACCTTGAAAGAGTCAGGCCGTGTATTAGCTTAGATGATTGTCTATCGTGTATCCTCCAGTTCATCTTTCCTAGAAATTGGGCATGTCAACCCAGTTGCAATTTTGGCCTGTGTTTTTTCACCCAATTTCCCTGAAAAAGATATCCATTTCACTCGCAGTTGGCCTGGTGTTTTGTCCACTTCAAGTGCGAAGAAAATCAGCCGGCCCCTCCCATATTTGCCATTTTAGCTTCACTCGTCTGCCAAAGTTCAGTTGCAGGGGGCACATAAGCAGTAACAGTGCGGGCTTTTCGGAGTAGTCCTAGAAAAAATGCCGCAAGCTTAATGGCGATATAGGGGACCGGTAATGCTTATTCCAAGGGAAAGGCACTTATCACATTGTTTACCTTACAGGCAGCAATTCCAGTTGAAAAAAACAGTGCCTGGCGTATCTAAAAGGCAGTCCGTGTTACACAGAGCCTGAGGCACGCACCAACCTTTCTGTCTGGCTGGATTGTGAAGCTAGTACCGAATGTTTATTTTACTTTTTTGTTTTGGGCAACCATGTCGTTATCCTCGACGCCACTGGCCTGCAGCAAGTCTACACACTAAAGGAATTCCAATGCCTTCCGGTTATATTAAAAACTCGGTTACCGGGTTGTTTGCAAAACAGTCATATATAGGGGGATTGGATGGATGAAGAGATTTCTCTAGTGTCTGAACCAGAAAACGGAAGTTTTCTCTCACCGGGGATGTAAACGAGGGTGCGTGAAAACCTGCTGGATAAAAGAAAACATTTTCAATAAGAAGTAATAAGTTTGAAAAATGTTAAGCAAAATAGCCTCCATTTTCCGAAAAATTAATACGCCTTAAAAACACGTGCTAGTCTGCTTGATCTCTTTGCTGAGGGTTTGTATAATTGTCTTCCTACCGGCCAATTAAAATTCTCGCCTAATTCTACCCTATGAACTGCGATTACGGGTAAAAGATTTATCATTTGAGCGTCTGATGTATATCTCTATAATAATAACTTCCCCCGGAATTACTCTCATGTCTAAAAAGTACAGGTTGACACTGAATCAAAATGGCACAACTTAATTGGCGGCCCTTGCTCGATGTAATCGAAAACGCTTCTTCCGACGTTAGGATCGACGGTTAACAACAGATAAAGCTCAAAACTTTACATAAAAAATAGTCGTGCATATTGGTAAGTTCAAATGAGTAATCAGGGGATGCTCATGCGCAAAACCTGAGCATGAGGATAAACTAAGTTCAGTAGCTGGGTTAACCGTACTACCAGAAATGGAAGCGCAAGTCTCGCTGACTTTCTCGAAACATTTATCTTGTCTTTTAACTACTTATGTGGTTATTCCTTAATTTTAGTTACATATTTTTTAGAGGCCGGCAAATTGACAATCCACGGAGCCTAGACTGCTGCCCCTGTCTTCTCCGAGGGCTTTTTGCTAACTTTCGGATATTATTAAGATAAGCTTTAAGGTTAGGGTCAGGATTCAAACAGAGGACTTTTAATCCTATTTTTGGAATTCCGCGTAAGGTCTTCTGTATTACCACAGGGTGTTTACATTTCCATATGGGTAAAGTACTCATGGATCGTTTAAATTTTCCTTGATCAGCAGAAACCTATTGCGCATTTCGGTTCTGCAGAAACGAGTAAGGAACTTGACTAAGTTCTGAAGGGAAAACACTCGCAACTGTTTTGTGTGTTCGCCAACGAATGCTTCTGTGGGCTTCCAGGCTAAGCTTCAGGTTGGTTAGTGGGCTGACGGTGATTCAGCGAGACCTGTAAGCAACGTCTACTCAGGATTTTGTTGCTGATCTTCATTCGTCGCACCACATCTAATGAATTGAGGGTTCATTAGGCATGTAGTTGACTCTCACTTATTCATGGTTCAGTATTCGTGGATAAACTTATTCAAAAAGCATTCGTAGATCATACTTGAAGTATCTGCCGCTAAGCCTTTCTTGTTTTCAAGACTAAACATATCCTATTTTGACAAAAGATTTCGCATCTAGATGTTCACTTTGCTCGCCTACATATGCAGGTTAATTAGATAAGCTTTCACCTTGGTAGGAGTAACAATTTAGGTCTGCTGGTGCGTGGCTGCAAGCCCGATATATTGAAGACTAATTCATGATATAACTTTGTTATGACATTATTTGCCCTTAAAGATTTACTTTAAAATATATTTTGTATCCTAACATTAAATAGACAGCAATAAGGGCTTATTCAGTTGGTTTGGCAGATTTGCTTAATTTGAGTTGACCCAAGTGTTTTACACACTTATAGAAATCGTGTACAAAAATATCGTTTTTCATATATTAAGTAGCTCTTTACGTCCATTTTGAATGTTGTGCTGAAAAAAACGAGCAATTTTCAGTTAAAAAAATTAGATAGAAAAGCACCTTTAAGGCCTCGGAAGTTCAATTCATATAGGATCGCATCTCTCCGGTTAATAGTGCTGTTCATTAAATATACAGCAGTCTCCGGGTCCACTGCAAAGTTTTATGAGCCACCTATAACGGCTTCCAAAAAGCGCTCAAAAATGCACGGAATTTCCTTAAATGGAAAATGTACAGCATTGAAATTCAAAGCGCAATTGCAAATGAAGGTAGGATTCAACATTATACAGGAACTGGTAAACAGACTTTAAAACGGCAATGCACATTTGTATCACAGAAATTTCGAAAAATATATAACTTTTTATATTGCGTATACAGAGCTATTTTGTGCTTATGTTCTATATTATCTATAGTTGAATTTATAAAGGCATCTAAAATAAATGTGTAAAACGCGTACATCCTAAGTAGTCCTTTTCGTCGAGCGTTGTCTTTGCAAACGGCAGAAAAGATGCCCATTCAGCAGTTGTGACTGAATTATCCTGAGGATATGTTCCTTTTTAATCCGTATTACAACTTCACGTACGTAACGCATTCTAACCGAAAACTGAGTTTCTAATTACAAATAACATTTAATGACACATGTTAGCTACTCCTCTGCGAAATCCGATATCCTACGTTAAAGTCCTGTTTGTGTGTAGTTGGAGGTCGGCACGCCTGTACATGAGCGAGGCTACATCAGCTACCGTCGCGTCTACCTGCGTCTCCCATTGTTTTTATTTTGCCTGTCTAACTTAACATGCCGCGAGAGAGAGAGAGAGAGAGAGAGAGAAAGATGCATTTCGCGTTTTGTTTCTCCAATCCAGGCGCATGTCACCACCGTGCGCATGGATGGTGGTCCTTGTAGCTGGCGGCGGGTGAACTGCCACATGTGATGAGGCAGCGGAAATCGCGACCCTTGGAGTTTTTTTGCTAGGCCTTCAATCCATATGTGCAGACGGCTGTTTTCGTTGGTGATACTAGTAGGCAAATTACCACTGGTCACCTACTTCGTATTCCTGGAACCAAAATACTCCTGGGTTAGTAAAAGCGAGCCCCCGACTACCTGCCTCATAAATAGAACGAACAAAGTGGAAAAAATCAATCTTTAATATGTTAAGGGCAGATTACTTTGCAGACTGGAACATGCATAGAAGGCGCTATTAAAGAGATAGAGAGTGAGATAGCGAGTATCAAGCTTGACCATCTTACTTAGCATGCGATATTCCAGTTGACCCTCTTATTAGCGCTCGAGCATTTTTAAAATATAGTAATTTTGAGTGCATCTTGAATATCTCTTGTGACTCATATAACTGGTTTTTTATGGAAAAACGAAAATTAAATCTCAGCAATATATTCGAGTTCTTCACACCAATATAGGAGTTAAGGCTAAGATGTTTAACCATAACACATACAATCTTCGAGGCCGCGTTCCGTAGGAAATAGGAGAAGTCTTGGGAAGGCCAGAGTAGAAGGAAGAATTTATTGTGTACACAGGAAGGAGAATAGAATGGAAATAGTATTGACTCGCAGAGTAGTGCGTCCGTTCCCTATTCGGGTGGCCTCCGGAGTGACTAGAGCATCAGGAATCACCGGTGAATGCTTTGTCCTGGGGGCCAATGGGGCTGCTGATGTCTAGACTAGCTTGTGTGCACGACCTTGAGGTTGGCTAACGCTGATTAGCCTGAGCGCGCGGTCACGCTGAGGGGTATGTGCGCTTCGGTCACGTCTGGTAGCAGTGGCGGTCGCCCGTCCGATTGCACATGCCTCGAGGCACGCGGGAAAGTTGCTTGCACGCGAGGTCCTAAGCTCTGAGCAACCTTGTCTGTGGCGTCAAGCGTTAACAAGGACAGACAGGGCCACTACACCAGTATACTCTTATTAGTTGAATCTTTGTCTCTACTCTATTGCAATAAAAATAATCTGATAGTTCTAAGTGGTAGCTGTTAGTTCCACGGTGCGTTGAAGCATTGGCTCTGACAAACAGAGCAGCGTGGTGAAATCGGATTAAATTTGACATTACGTATATAAAACTGTAACGTTAATGAACATATTTTGATAGAGCATTCACCATCTAGACGTAATAGTAAGAAATATTGAAGATCGTTTTAGCTGCTTACTGGAACTCGCATTTATGCTTCTACCAGCGTTAAACGATCTGTGTTGCTGTTATAAACAAATAGAGGATGGTCACGGTGAACTGCCACGTGTGATGAGGCAGCCGAAATCGCGACGCTTGGATTTTTTTGAAGGCTTTCAATCCATGTGTGCATAAGGATATTTTCGTTGGTGATGCTAGTAGGCAAATTGCTACTTTTTGCCTTCTTCGTTTCCGTGGAACCCTAATACTTCTGGGTTAGTAAGACCTAGCCCGCTGATTACTGTCTGATAGGTCGAAAGAACAAAGTTGAAAAAATTCAATTTTTAATTTTGTAAGGGAGATTACTCTTTCGCGCACTTTTGAAGGCTGAAACATGCATACAACGCGCTGACGAAATCAGAGGGAGAGAGACCATTTAGCAAGCTTGGCCGTCCGACTAAGCATGCGATTTTCCAGTGGTCCCTCTAAATAAGGCTGCGGTATTTTTTAAGAATAATCATATATTTCTAATTATCTCAAATACCTCTCGAGACCTCTAAAACTGATCTTTTATGAAGAACCAAAAAATTTTTTTAAAAATTTTTTTAAATCTTAGCTATTTTTTCGAGCCCTTCACATCAAAATACTCTTTTATTGGAAACTTAATCTGTACATGCAGGGACTACGACTCAATAGAAAATCTCATGATAGTTCTAAGTTTTAGCTGCTGTGTACATGGTGCGTCCAATCGTTGACCCTGACAAACAGAGCCTAAGTCCCAGTGGAGCGGTAAAATCTGATTAAACTTAACATTGTCTATGCAAAACTTTAGCTTTAATGAACGCGTTTTGCTTGGGCATTCACATCTAGACCTGGTAACAATAAATATTGAAGGTTCTTTTAGAAGTCCAGATGGGAATCTGCTTCCCGGAATGCACATCTTTGCTTCTCTCAGCAGTATACAATTCGTGTCGCTGACATAAACAAAAAGAAGAAGTCACTGAAGCGTTTTAGAAAAAGAAAGCTGCGACAACTGGAACGATACATTTATTGGCTTGAGCTTTTGAATTCCCACTCGAATCAAGCACCAGATACTCTCAGATATAAGGACTCCGGATACATAGGGAGCGCAGTTTTTAAAGACCACAGCTGCGACCCCACTACATACCTACAATAATTGGTACCACCCCCATCCAGTCGCGGAGTTTGGTGTGCTTGGTGTGATGATAGCTTTTAAGTTCGCACCCAAATTGGTAATGTCCGTGATCCTATCACTCTTGCTGATTCTTGGCGTTGGTTCGTTGTCGCCGGAACCGTTGGTCGTTGACGCTTTAACCGCGTATCTTATTACCATGACCAGGCAAAGTCTCAGGACAGACGGGCAAGCAAACATTCTGCTTGATAATATGCTGCAGACTGAAGAACTATAAATCCTTGCCTCAGGCCAATAAAGTTCTCTATGTAATGCAAGAGATGACGACCGCGTTAGGCTTACAGCCTAAAAATGGTTTCAGAGTCACGAGTTGCACGTTCGGTTGCGTACTGCCCACTGCAATAAGGCGGGCGCAATTTTTACGCGACAAGCGAGCAGCTTCTTGCACCAAAGCCAGATCAGTCAACGTCACCAAGCAACGCCAATACTCCCGACCTTAATCAAAAGCGAAAAAGGGAGAGGGGGGATGACTCTTCTCACAAAATCTCAACCGAAAGTTTCAAATAGGTTTCAGATTTGAACAAAAATTTTAGTAAGAAACGGCCTAATCCCAAGATATTTCGGTTGCGTCACGATGCCGGCTTTTTACAAGAAATTTTTCAAACCGTCTGTAAAAATTAGATTCTGTATTAAAACGGCCGCTTAAGAAGCATGCATTTTTTTTCTTTATTTTTATCACCCTTATAAATTCACATATGTTTTAGAGAAAACGTGCACAAACTACTCCTACCTTGTACTCGTTTGGTAGCTAAATAAACTTTTTAGATATTTAAAAATCGAAGAAGGGGCATCTTTGGGTGTTAAGAAGAAGCTTCTTATTATGAAATGTTCTACCATCGTGAAATTTTCATTCATCGTACGTCATATCTGTTAATATATAATTGGTGCCCAAAAGGTAAAGAAAAAAATAGAAATCTACTGCAAAATTTTATCAAAACTATGTTACCTCTGCCTCATAGCGTAGGAAAATATCTTCTTTTCCTTAGGCAGAATTTATATAGCAAGTGCTTCCTATAAAGCGTGTAACATGATCCTCATCCGCTGCAAAATCTTACCAGAATTATTTTACCACTTTCTTATGGCCTGTGGAGGTATGTACTATTCCTTAGGCAGAATATATACAGAATGCACTTTGAAAATCCCACATTTAAGTGTAGTAGCCGGTAGGGTTTAAAATTATTCGGCAATTTAGGAACTTTTTAAAAACCGTAAGACACCCTTTCGTCAAGTATGCAATTGAGAGAAAGCGTACTCTTCTTGCAAATGACTTGAATAATATTTTGTGTATGTTTTACATAAAATATAATCCAATTTATAAGAGCAGTGAAAATCAGTTCGAAAAATGCACACTACCTAAATAGCCATGGTTTAGGGAAGGTGCGCATTGCACGCTGTCGGAAAGATGCTCTTTCAAAAGCCAGCATTCTTAAGTGACTGAAATGTCTTGAGATTAAGCTTTAGGATAATAAGTCTTGAAATTCTTCTTAAGAAATTTGTTTGAATTAAAAACATTCAAAATTTTCCTTGAACTTTAATGAGATTAGGGATCTACTGTAGCATATTGATCAGAATGCTAAAATTCTATTTGCTCAGAGCAACATACCGGCATTCATATCTGAGATTATTCAGGAAATCATTACCTACAAAGACAATGGGTGATATTACTGGTCATTCGTATCGTATTAACGGTCTTCAGTCAGTCATATCCAAACCCAGCTGCTGCGCCACCCGACGACGGCTAATAAGCCAGAAGCGTCATTTCAGTCTCCCTGGACGTTGCCGGTTATGTTCTCCTACCTATACGTCTTATAGCAGTGGCTTGAGGTAATAAAGAAGACCCTTTTAGCCTGGTTTCTCAGGGGAAGAAAGGTGAGATGTCGGGTAAAAGGAATGGTTTATTCTGTACAGAAGCAGTGGAGAATAGGTTTGGAGGAAGCTGACTGCCGGACGAGTGTATGACCACCCACGATAGGGTCAGTGTTCAAAATATGAAAGCGCGTAATTAATCATAGCGTGTGCAGTGTGGTCATGTGCGATTCAACCCCAGGGAGGTGATTGGCCAGACTGTATTCGGGTAGGTAGGCACCGGTAAGTGCTCATATGCTAGCAGTCGCGAGAGGCGAGCGTTGCACGCGCGGGAGGTCGCTACATTTTTGACCGCCGTGCAGCTGCTGGCGGGGCCCTGGAGCTTGTTCCAATGCAGAAGAGGACGATTGCATCCTGTTACCGATCAGTGAACACCTATGTACTAATGTCCTCGCTGCTACTTGATCCCCCTTTTGAAGCCTCGACAGTAGTTTTTCCCTGATACGTCTTTAACACTTTGCCTCATCCACCCTTCTGTAGAATCCCTAAAGGAGGGCAAGTTCCATCAACAGTTGCGGGAGATGTTTGCCCCAATAGTGATCCGGTACGTGGACCTAATGGAAGCCTCGTTAACCCAGTCCATTCGAGGTGTACCACTGGCGGGTGGTGGCACAAACGCTGTGCCAAGTGAGGCCGTGGAACAGAATAGTGAAACCAATAGTGGAGGTAATGGTGGCGGTGGCAGTGGTGGTGGCTTCGCGTCTGCTCTCGGCAGCGTTGGTAGCTCACTAGCCTCGGCTGCCGTGAACGCAGCTAGCGGTGGCGCCAGTAACCTCGTCATCGTGGCGATGAATGCGGCCTCGGCGAACGCGGTGCCGGCACTGATACCGGTCTCCTCAGAGGAGCTCATCTGGAAACTGGAAGCCCTGCAGACCTTCATTCGGGAACTTCACTGGACGGATATGGTCTTCGCGGAGCACTTGGATAATCGCCTGAAGATGATGGCCGCGGACATGATTGACGCCGCTGCAGAAAGGTAGGTTAGTGTTGTTATGAATTTGTTAATGTAAGCTTCGTTCTTTTTCTTACCTCTGCACTATCATTCACTGAGGTGGTCCACAGCCAGGAGTCCGAGGCTCCTAATTTATGCTAGTTATACTGTAAGCAAAGGCCCATATCGGAAGCAGTTTATAAGTGGTACTTCCCCGTAGGGGATGACAGAACCATTAAAAAGTATTTATCCCTTGACTTCACTTGCTTGCACGAAATTCTTTTATCTCACTCAATTATCTTCTCCTCTGCACCCTTCATGCACCCCACGTTGACTCCAAATGTTGGAACTCTGTGGAGAAATAACAAATTTATCCTTCACCTTTTCCGCCTCTTAATTGACTATTTAAAAGCCTACCGTACAATGTAATCTTTCAAGTCTGAATAATGCACTGAGGTGCCCAATACTGTTTGTGTGGAACCTGAATTTGTAGACAGAACTACGAAGGACATGTTAAACATTAAGTGAAGCAAGGAAACTCCCATAAGTATTATAAGGTGTAACATTGACGTTTCATAAGTTAAAATGCTACGTTGGGTGTTGGGTTGTATTCTTGTCAAAAGATGAACTTCCTATTCATTAATTTATGGCAACTTTAACTGCTACTGTGAAGCTAGCACCAATAATTGAACGCTCTTGCGTCTGAAGCTTCCCAACCTGTCGAGACAAGCCATTTGCTTGCGATTCGTAAAGAGAAGAATTGGTCACTGCTCTGTTCAAAGTGGAGTACTGGTCTGGACAACGCCGACGTAATGTGTTTTCTAGTCTTTGATTCCATTACTAACCGCCTTGAATGCTTGTAGCATCCATTTGAGAGACACCCCCTTAAGAGGTGGTAATATGAATAAAAAGTATTTATGCAGCGGCCTTTGTTGGTCAGCCCACTAGCCATCTTCTCAGGGCATTTTTTGGGCGGGCCAGTATGGTTGATGTTGTCCCACCTCACTCCTCTCACCAAGGCGGGTGTATATGCATTGGCTGAGGTCGTCTCATATGCACAAAGCTCTCGATGTGAGTGATCGTCGAATACAGGAGGTTCCCCAAGTCAGAAGTCAGGAAGGCCAAATACGTTGGACCTTGTACTGTATAAAGGAGCTACTAAAAGGCTCTGCAGAAACAAGCTGCTCACAGAAGCAAGCCAGTTGATGTGTGTGTGTTCAGTTCCTCTGCGCACACGTTATGGGAGCTGGGGCCGCCCTCCAGCCAATCAGGAAACGGGTCACATTGCTTGGGCGGCATTCGCGGCAGATTGAACAAGAGCGTCCGGGGGGTAGATTGCGGGCACGCAGGATTCGCGGCGAAGTCACGCGGGGCTATGAGCGCGCGCGCTATGTCGTACAGTTTGACAGCGAAGAAGACGTGTCAGCGCCGAGCAGGATAGCAGGACCGCTACAAGATCACTCTTATATCCCATTCGATCGGCGTCATTGTCGCCTAATACTTGGTTCAGAAAAACTGTGTATTCTACAGTCAGCTGGCAGACTTTCCCTTGGGCAGTGGCTGGGGCTTGTGAGAGAGAGTAGAGTGTGGGGTCGACGGTTTGGCCCACCTTTCTCAATGCAGTAGTCGCTGGTTATTAAGCCCACGGTTAATAGGCCCAGCCGCCTATTAAGCCCAAATCAGCTTGGGATGGAATTTTAGATAGTAAAATCCGCCGGCTATTAAGCCCAGTCGCCGGCTACAAAGCCCAGTTTGCCACCAGGATAGAGTGAGATTCTCATCTCTCTGCGTGCGCAACTGGTGACATATTTTTTGTCTTTATTATTACGTAAAATGCAGACAAACAGCATTCTTTTCTTGTGCATAACCAAGCTCTATACATAATACAGTACGTATGTACTGTATAGTGTTTATCCTGCGTTTGCTAATCAAGAACTAAGACTCTCCGGTTAATGCGCCTGCCGCTTATTAAGCCCAATTTGGTCTGGGTCCGAGGTGGACTTAATAGCCGGTGACTATTGTATAACCAATCTGAGCTGCATTTAGCTATCTCGGTGCGCTAAAAGCGTCGACTGGGAGGTTTGCCAACCCGCAGGGTAATCCCGATCGTGCAGTGATCGACTGGCGACCTGAGAGACAGATTGCAATGGTTCCTCTTTAAGTTTGACCCCTGTGACATTCCATTCCCCGTGATCCGAGCTAGACTTAGCGGCACTCTTAGGAGGCAGTTCCGGTCGCTCCCGCCATCTGCTCGCTCTCATTCGTCTCCAGTCCTCTTGACTTGGTCATGTGACCGGCCCCATGGGGGCGATTACAGGAGAGCGCGGTAGATGCAGCGCATTTCTACTATTACCACCATAGTCTTAATCAGACGCAAGCCATCGTCCCTGTGCTACTTTGCTCTGGAGCACACCATGAACCTCGTCAAAAACCAGCGGTCGACCTATCGTTAGGCTTTAAATCAGGTCTTTTATGAGAAATAGGAAAGGTGGGGTAGCGGGTAAGTGCAGGCAGTGGGCGTTGAACCGCTCACACTTTCCCATGCATTAGTGTCAGCTTCGAGACAGAACCAATGCTGATGGGCTTGATTATTATTGATGTTGTAACTTACCATACTAACAGCCTAGGTACTAGCTAAAAGGCCCAGCACGTGTTTCCGCCACTGCTTGACACAGCTGCTAGGTGTCCGGATCATCAGTGGGTCCCCCAGCTTTCCCTGTCTGCTTTCTCATTGATATTATTATACATAAAGGCAAACTAGCCTGTGACCCGAACCCCATACAAGTTAAACTCCCTTAAAAGCTGCTGGTTAAGATAGACCTGTGGCTAACGTAGATTGAACGTTTTCGAATGAGACAATAAGATACATTGGGTATCTATGTTCCATATCGGCACGTTTTTCCAATGATAAATTTAAATTACGGCAGTTCTGAAAGCAGTGAGAAATAAGCACTATACCGAAAGAAACTCAACTTGAAACACTCTAGAGTGGAGTCTTCCAGTTGGTGGTCCTTCAAATTCTGCCTTAACTACCAACTTGAATGAGCTTGATTCTTATATTAAAAGGGATTGTAGTAAATAGGTCTCAACCCTAACTACAGACAAGGAAAAGTGTACGAAGGAGATAACGCTCAAAATGATAATTTGTAGGATTGAGCTCATGAGCCGCTGTAGCCGATGCAACATGCTTAATTGGGTAGGAGGATTTTATTCTGATTTCAACTGGATCACTTCATGAATTACTTTACGTGCCCGGAGTTATGGTTAAATTAGAGGACTCTAGCAAAGGATTGTTTGTCTCAGCTTTGGGCGTTGGTTGTAGAGGCAAAAGTGGGTTTGTACCAATAATCTGATATCTGAAAAGAAAAAACGAATGAAACGTGCTTTGCTCCAGTTGCTTTATGTACAGCAAGTCGCAGGGCCCTGCTTCCCAACGATTTCACAGGAAGTTATGTGTGTTTAGCTTCGGGAGAAACGCAATCGATGCTGCCATCCCACGCTAAAAACGCATCACGATAAGCTGGGTCTAATCCTCTGAATATGACAAAATCGACTCCGTTTCCCGTATACTGGGGAACAGCAATAGGAGAAACATGTCCGCTATTGATTATCATAATTCAAACCAATTCAAGTGTTACGGGTAACATTGTTACCCCAACTTAAGCAAAAGGTGATAAATGCAGGTTACAGAAATGTGTAAAGGAAAAAAATAGTCCACAAAGTTGTATGGCAAAGGGCTACCACAGTGAACTGTTGTCAAGACCTATTTAGGGCTATGTTAAACTGGATTGTATAATATATGCAAACTAAACTATTTCCTCAAATTGAACCCATTTATAATCAGCATATTATTTTTATTTCCAACTGAAGCAACACCTATGAAGATAAAGTCCATTCACAACTCAATGCATAGTAGCGTTTCTGCAGACCAGAACAAACAAGCTCAAATCGATGATGAGAAGGATCACAAGCCGATCACCTAAGACCATTAAAGGATCGAGCAAGAAAATTATAAATAAACTACGGGAGAGTACTTCAGATTTCTTTGTGACCTCTTCGGGTACCTGAGCTTCCATCAACGACATTAATCACGTTTAAAAAGCATAAGCATATCAACAGCATTCTTAGTAGCATCAGCGAACCCACCTTTTACTAACGAAGCCATTAAACTTTACTTTATTAACAGCATAGTCATCGTTGTTACTATTATAATTAATATCATAAAATCAGCACTGGCTACAGCAAAGTCAATAGATGCACCGTAATTAATGATGTCAATAGTACAACTGTTGCACGTTCTAATATTACCACTGCTACTACTACTACTACTAGTAATAACGGTCAGAATCGCAGACTCATGTTCTGACTGGTTACCTTTCAGTCTTTTACATGTCCCCTCATTCCACATACCTCGGCGTGCAAACAAGACGCCAAATTTTGCTGTCCCTCGTGTTCAGTATACGTCCTGCCTACAAACAACCTTCTGGTGAGCCTACATAATGGTGACACACGTGAATAAACTGCTACCGATCCGTCAGCCACTGCATCCTATCCCACCACCCAATGGCTTCAGTTGCAGTGAGTCAATTATTTGCGTTAACGAAGAAAGATGCAGTAAAACCGCAAATAAAGGACCCACCTCCAGAGAACGATAATTTCTCTGAAATTATCCCTATGGCGCAAAAGTCGTTTTTTTTTTCAATTTAACCCTGTAGTCAGTTCTGTGGGGATGCGGACAGAGAGTTTGGCTCATGATCTCTTTACTCTTGCCCTTATTATACCTTTATAACCATTAGGTATGAGTCACTGTTATTTCACTATGACGCTCTGGTCCATCCTGCGGGACTGGGTCGCGTATGGCACGCGTAGGCGGTTGGATGAGGTTTGTTAGCCACTAGACCCGAGCACACCTCTGGTCAGCTTAACAGTGGTTCTCCGTTGGGGGCTGGTGGATAAGGGATAGGGGAATATAGAATGTCAATACAAACGAAAAGGTGAGTCCCAGGAGGTAATTGAGGAACAGCAGACATGATCACTGGGTCAAAAACTTTATTCAGTTCTGTCATCAGGGGCAGTAGCAGAAATGGCAAATTCAGCCACAGGGAATTACAACATTGATAGGATACGGTCTTTATGCTGAATAGCCTACACTCTATAGAAGATACCTGCTCGCCCGTGAGCGGCGTGCGGGTCGTGACCTGCTGAACTTTAAGCATCCACGTTGGACTTAGGCCTGATGATCGCTGGGCCATGTGGCTTCCTGGCGCAGGTGTTAAAAGCCACGTTCGCCTGTGTGCTCCCCGTGTGGTGAATTTCTTTAGCCAAACTGAGCCTCAGCACCGAAAATGGACTGAGCTGGTCGTTGAACTTGTTTTTAGGGTGAACATCCATAAACCGCGATTGAAGCAACTCGCGGTTCACACAGGACTACACAGGGCTTCTGTTCAAATTTCTACTGAGTGGGTGTTATAAGAGGGTGGATGAATAGGAGGCCTACCAAGACATCTGATAAGTAATTTCACGACATGCCAGAAACTTCCTCCTCCTTAATATGACGATCCCTTTCGAACTCTGTGAGCAATCCACGTAAAAAATGTGTGTCTAATAGGATTCAAACGAAAATGCGAGTCCCGGAAGGAGTTGAGCAGGAGTAGACGCGATCGTTGAAGCACAAATCGTGTTCGCCTGACGTTTTGGACTTATGCTGGAAGCCATCAGCAGAGACAGCAGAAGATCTGAGCAATTCCTAGAGCAGGAGTTACAGTGTTTAAGGATACCCTCACTATATTAGCGCACTGCTATAAAAAGTAAGGGGTTGTTTTCATCAAGAATGGCTGTTCTTTGGCGCCAAAGGTGCTTGATGGCCGCAATCCAAGCCGTTACTCGTTGAATCTTCATCTACCGCGTTGGATGTTTGTATGATGCCTGCTCAACCATCTAAATCAGACTTCAGTAGGCAGATACTAGAAGTGGGTGGGGTGTCAGATAGAAAAGTGAAATTCAGCTGGGCTGATATACAAAGTAAATAGATGCCGACTAACTCAAAACTCTTATAACCGACATGGAAAAACCTCAACCATCGCCTGAAGTTAAGTAAAGTTTTGAATCACCGATAGTTAGAAGGAATATCGGGCAGTTTTACGAAATCGCGATTACTTAGTTTGCATGCAAAAAACGAATAAAACGTGAACCCATAGGTAAAGTTATCGCGTTTTCGGATCTGAAGCCGAACGTCGGGCATAATTTTAACTTCAGCCGGGGTAACACACAAATTCGGTGGGGATTGACCATGCAAAAACTTTTTAGACATGACATGAGAAAAATTCGAATCATTTTGCTAAATCTGTATAAACCAACAAACTTACTGCGTTTATACATCAGCCTTCAACTAAAAAATGGTACCTCTTCACGAAAAGGAGATCGTTCGGGTTTTAGGCCTCTCCATTTAAATGGATCAAATAATTAATCACATAAATAAGCATGACAATTTTACTTTCGACTTTCATTTTTTAAAATTTAGATTGTACGAATCAAATATGAGCAGAGCCTTGCGTCACAGAAAATGCCCTCAGTCAGTATTTTTATGGAATATACCTCCAGATGCCGTTCTGAATAAAATCCTACAACCTACATCAGATGAAGCAGCATTTAGACCAAAAGCAAATGTTCGAATTACATGGGAATTATGACTGAATACCCACTGAGCCCATTATAAGAATATAATCATAAAGGGCTTTGATAATTCAGCGCAATACATAGTGGAGGAGCGAGCAAAAATTAAGGGTATATCATTTGCTCTCCTAGAACACAAATATTCTTGAAGGATGTTGAAGGTGAGCGGTGGTTTGAAAGCAGATAAATTCTTGGGTGAATTCAAATTTATTGTTGTGTTGTAGCTGAAGTTGTATGAAACCGAGAATCACGTGTACGGTTTTTAGCAAATAAGATTGGAACAAAACGCAGGACCACAAAGCAGCTGATATGCCGACACCTGCAATTAGAAAGGAGTTATTTACCTTAACGTGCCTCCTTTCCATGTAACTTTTCAGTATTTCTTCCTAGCGCGGATTCATCTGTAGTAAACCGCACGGTTTATGGCAGCAAGCAATCTACTCGAGTCAAATGACATTGTTCCTCGCATAGAATTCGTTTTCAAATCTGTTCACTGTCTTGCTGTAGCCGATGCAAAGGCATTCTTCATTCGTAGAAGTTTATAGGGCGTAGGTCCTGCCATGTGGTACTCTTACGCAGTTGGACGAGCCGAAACGCAGTATCTGTATATCTCTCGCCCCATGCGTTCAAGCTTTCTCAGGCTGAAACATTTCAGAGGTTTCTTTTAGAATAAAAATTCTTTAAGATAAGTATTATTTTTCCCAAATACAACCTTCGTCTCCTTACATTTTGCCAATCTTTAAATGCCAGAAATCTGTTGACCTTAGTTTTTTTCACCCATATCGATTTGTACAAATCACCAATTTCCTACATTATTCAGCAAAATTCAGTATCAACACATGCTATCTTTTGACTGCACATTTTTACCTATCAAATTATCTAAGAGCTACTCCTGGCATGTCTACTCAAAAAGCACAAAAATGTGATGAGATGAAGGTAAGATTAGAAGTGATTAGAGTTCACAAGTTTGCTCCCAGTATCCTATAGACAAAATTATATAGCTCACTGATTTGTGGATTTGTGTGCCGATTTGTGGACGTTGCTCGTTTTAGAAAAGCGCTTTCTTCTTTGTGTGGAAGCTTAACCTGCTCAAATTCCCACCACCGGAAACTCTCAAAACCAATTGAGATGATAATTTCGCCACTTGTTGAATGCGAAGACAGATAAAAAGGAAGGAAACTTTTGCAAAATGTTCTTAAGTGGCGGTTCTCGAAGTCCTTTTTTAAATACTCCATTGCTGTTAAATACTACCACCTCGCAAGTGCAGGCTCACACCTAATTATGGAGGCCTCAGGTTCGTCATTGTGACTGAAAAAATCGCATTATCCAGAACCAATTTTAACTGTAATTCTGCGCCATTGGTAGTCCGTAGGGTTTTTGCAACCAGGTTTGCTTATGTTCTGCGCTGCTTTTTGCTCAATTTGTTCTGATGTATGACGCTCGTATTATTTTCTCCTATTTACCACGTTTTCCGTGTTTCCAACGAAATGTAGTTCCCTAATTCTTAAAGGGGTTTGGCAACCTACGTTGAAATAATTTGAACTGATCTGGCTGAGAGTTTATGCTGGACCGAACAACTACTTTGATCTTTTCCGCAAAAATATTAATTATTTAAGGAGACGGTATGTATTTGCGCTATAGGGAGTACACTACTGCATGTAAAACTAAAATGTTTTTTTTTCGCATAAAACCTGCGCGCCGCTCCCAGTCTCAGTGAAAAGTACATCTTCAGCTCACGAGTAAATAGGTTAAGTAATCAAGCTGAAAGACCACAGAAATCAGTAATTTTTTCACCCATGTTTAGATAGCTAGACGGCGGAAGCCGGATGGCAGAAGAGAGAATGGGACCTGCCGATACAAACGAAATGGGAGTTACGGGAAATACTGCGGGAGAAGTAAATACGATCGCTGAAACAAGAACTCTATTTGACTGGAGTTTCGGATACACGCTTGAATCCCTTCTAATTGGGAGCATCACGATGTTGATTAGGTTGTTGATTGTGATGGTGGGGCGTTGGAGCGCGAAACTCAAACTTCAGCTGAATATAATTTCTGTTCCAGGAATCGCATATATTTTTCTCAAGATGTGGATTAGCCGAACGTTTTGCTGCATAAACAGTTGGTATTCGAATTGATTACACAAATACGGACTTTCGCGCAGGTCCCAAGGCTCTTTAGCCGAGCATTTAAGCAGTCAGTATTTAATTGCTTCATGCGTCGAATAAATTGGTTGCATCGTCTTTTAAAGTGTAAATTCAAAGGGTCGATAGTATGAAAGGCCCAGAAGCCGAGAACACATCTTCAGGTCTGGATTGCACGGAGGCAACAGTTATAATTATTTTAAAATGCGTTCGCATTTGATTCATTATGACAAGAAAAAATGTTGTGCAGGACTACTCCATTTAGGAAAAAAGAAGGGCATTTTCCAAAAGAGGTTCATTGCAAGTCAGACGTTTCGAGTAGCTGTCTGAATTACCGGTCTTCAGAGAATGAACACACGGCTCTTTTTTCAGTGTGCGAGTTCTACCAATCATGCATGTGAATTAAGCAAATAATACTATGGCCGGTTTAAATGCCCCCAACTGCAATATATGTAGCTTCGACGCAAAAAAATGCTCTGGAGGAATGAAAAGCTGGTCTGGCGCCATAGCTACAAACCTTGCTGTTGACATGTCAGGTTTTTAGGTTTCTCCATCTATATACAACAAAGTAATTAATCTAACAAATGAGCATGACAAATTTGCTTTCGAATTTTATTTTTAAAACCTTAGATTGCACGTGCAAATGGAAACAGAGGTCTCTGCTAACATTTCAGTTTGAGATCGGCAAATGTAGAGGAAATAAACTGCTTGCTCTAAAAGAAGCAGCAGCACATTTTTGTGATTTCGCACTGCCATTGCTTGGACAGAAACCCTCAACTAGGTCAACTGCAAGTTGGGCCTTGCTCAGCACCCATTGCCAAAACATTTCACTGAGTGTACCATCGCGCCGCAGTATCTGCCTTCAAAATTAAATGTTCCGCAAGGCAATAGTATGTAAGTAGTGCACCTCATCTACCCCTAGTCCCAGCAGTTTTCCTACGGAAACGGTGAGTATGAGGTTTTATGGGTGCAGAATTAGAATATGTAGTAGAATAGAAAAATATTCATTAACTATCATGTGCATTTTAATTTATTTTATTTAGAAATGTCGTTGATTTATATCTGTAGATTTTCCTAACCTATATTACCTTTCAACGTTTGGCTGATAAACCTGATTATCAATATGCAGGCCAGTTTAAATTCTTTAACATATACAAATGGTGGTTAGGAAGTCGTTCACTTCAACAAAACTGAGGTCTAACTTACCCTTCTGGAGTTAGCTTAGTATAGTCCGCAGTGTGAAGCGCCGCACACACCTTCAATTTACTTGCGGTACCACTTACTACCAGTGGCCGCGGGAAACAAGTTCAACTACATGTTTCCACTTTTTTCTACAAATTTTCTTCACTGCCTATCATATTCTCCCACGCCCGAAACCCCCTTTAACCACTGTTTTCGTAGAACAAAATTCTGGGACTAGACGTATATGGAGTGCGCAACTTAAACTACCTTTGGCAAGTCTGTTCGAGGCCAACGTTCTTCCGCTGTTTACGCTTCACTCGACGTCGCTTCTGCACTCTGTGGCCTACGAGGACTGATTTTTTAGTCTGTTTTCGCAGTCCAGTGAGACTTTAATGGTTCGGCTGACCAGAGGCTACTTTTTTTCACAAGTGCATTGCCCACTTTAAGGACATTTTCCACCTTAGGTAGTGATGAAGGCACAGCCAGCCTCGTCGGGAGGGAGTGCACAACCGCTGCTCAAGTTGTCGCGCTGGTCTGCCCTACGATAAGGTGCGCGTGCCAGTGGCCGCCACAGCCGTGCACCACGGCGCAAGGACGCCTGTGGGAACGAGGCTGGTACGAAGAGGTTTATGGGTGGTGCAAAAAGAAGCCAAAAAACACACAACATATCCTGCGAGGAGGAAGAAGAGATGCCAAAGCCGTGCTGCCTGTACGCCATTATCTTGTTTAAGTTCACCAACGACCAATGAAAAGTCTGGGGCTTGAAGGTGAAAAATGGATTTGGCTAATTAGCATAATTTCGGGCAGACGGCACAGCGAAACCAAGCTTACCACAACCAAAATGCCAAGGACGGGAAAAAGAACAATGCAATAAAGTAAAACAGATGCAAAACTTTATGAAAAAAATTGCAAAATTAAAAATAACGAAATCGTGCAAAAAACTTATCCACAGAAGCATTAACTGCAAGTCTGTAGTTAGCATATGAGCCGCGAATTTTGCTCCTTTATACCTTTAAACGTAGCCTTACAATCTTGACCTTAACTCTTGAACCTAAGCTTAAGTCTAGTCTTAACTTGAAGCCTTAAACTTCATCTTAACCACAACTATGAGGGTCCATGGACAGAAGCACTAGGTGGACTGTGTGGAGCTTAAAAAAGGAGTGGGATGTAGCAGTTGTAACCAATGTATTACTGGCAAACGTTAGGACTGCGAGGTGCGCGTATTTCTGGGTCATTAACCCTCGTCAGTCTGTTACCTGACTCCAGTATAGCAGTTGTGTTTCCCTTCCCGTATAGTGCTATGTGCAGTATATTTCCCGACAAGCCATTGTGAAGCATATCTACCTAAACAGAATCAGCGGGCAACTTTTTCGATGAAGGATTAAGTGAGCCCATGCGCTCTACTGTCATTGCTTATGCATTGGTTTAAATAGTGAGCCTTTTTTAACCCCCACAGTTCTTAGCCGGCTAGCCTTCAACAGAAGAACACAAAGCCATCAGATTACGACCTTTGCTACGCCAAATAACAAAAATACCATTCAAGTATTGTCCTAACAATCGAGTCGTCTTCTCAAAAATGCCATTATTAAAGGATGTTTTGGCCGATTTGGATAAATCGATTGGCCCGCTTGTGAAAAATTCGGTGGCCTTGCTAGGATTCGTACCCAGGCCAGCAAGGGCAGGCTTGATTACAGCCAACGCCCTAGCCAAATGGACTATCGAGATTTCACCGCAGTCACCGAATTTTTCACAATTGGATCAATCAAATTATTCAAATCTCTCAAATGCCTCATAATAATAGAGTGTGCCTGGTAATCATCTGGTGGATTATAAATTGATTGCTTAGGAAATCCTGCTTGGGCAGTCAGCTGACGCCTATAGACCTTAAATATACTGATTTATACCGCGAACGGAAATTGATTTCTCAGGAGATTAAAAAGTTGAAGTCAGCTTACAGCCCATACATTGCCGTAGGCTGGGCGGTTAAATCGACTTGGTTCCCGGTAGGGTCTCCAAAGCTCATTTGGCTAGAGCTTTGGCTGTACTCAAGTCTTTCTTTTTTAGCGTAGGTTCGAGTCCAACCGAGGCAGCCGAATCTTTGACAATTGGGTCAATCACTATTTACTATATCCGGTGAGAGTGACAAATAGCAGTGCTAGCGCCAGTGTTGACAATGTCTAGTTATAAAGATGAAGTCGAGATGGCTGGAAAATTAGGTTTTTTCCCTGCTTCTCGTGCTTTGTCCGGCCCGAGGGAGAGATTGGTTATCTGTGGTGTCAGCTACCTTTATAGGTTTGTGGGATCAAGTTCAAAAATCGAGACCCGAGTGGAGTCCGTCAGACGCGTCAACAACATATATGCGAGCACCGAAATAATTAGTTGGCCTTCAGACCTCCAAAGTGCATAATTCTCGGTTGTTCTTGCTAATTTCTGTCAACTGCGTCATTGCTCTAGCCATAAAACGATGTTCCCTCGGCCTCAACGTTCGAGAACCGCTATATGCTAACAAGGGACAATTTTGAGCACTCGTTCACGAAGTATCTAATCGATCCGGAAGGGGATGGGGGAGGCAAAAGTTTATACTGGCACAACTGTTTACGCTCAACCAACATGCATGAAACGGGGTGTAAACTGAAATACCATCAGCAACAGAAGTTTGTTCACTGTTCCTATATTACCTGACTGACTTCTGGTTATGCGGTTAGAACTGTATAAGTCGTCACGATTCACATCAAGAGACTTTGTAAGGTAAGGCAGAAAACTTCTCAACCTCCACTCTGTCAACTCACTCTCGTCTCGCCATAGAGAGAACTTATCCATTACGGCCTTTAGATCTGCCGAAAGGGGGCAAAGTCGAAAGCAGCAGATTTCGTATGTCCGAAGTCAGGAAAGACTGGTTAGGCAGGACAGGGTTTCTTGTGTAAAAAGCTTAAAAAGGGTTCTACGGAGAGTTTTTGCTCGCAGTCTCCTCAGACCAGTTGTTGTTGTGTATGCGCGGCATTACAAAAACCCGGGATTTGTACATTGTTGCCTGCAGCCAATCAGGAAATGGGGCACATTGATTACCTTTGAGCTTCTACAAGCCCAAGAAAAAGAGGACAAAAGGTGAAGAGGAGGGGAGGTGAGACAGTACAGTGGTGCTGATCACAGCCTGCTACAGACCCTCTCCCGAGTAGCGAGAATTTGGACGCCAGTTTTGCACGGGATGAGCGGAGAACAAAACAAGGGCCTACGTCCTTTGCGGGCGGTGGAGATTTTTCGAGTGAGTGTGAAATATGTCAGAGTGCCTTAACCTGGAGAATACTTGCATCTTTTTTAAGTTGATTATGCGTTTTTGATAACCGTGTTGGCCATTTGTACGCGTGTGCAGTCAAACACGACAGATACAGCGCTTTAAAAGACGCTTGGCATTGGTCAACTACACCTTAGACCATGCAGCTGTGAGTCCATGAGCTGAAAACAAAAACTACTAGCCCTCGAAATCACAAGAAACTGCGACGTCCTTTGTGATCCGTTGGTGAGCATTGGATCCAGCCTTCGGAAAGGTAAAGACCTGAACCACTTTTAATGAAGTCAGTGTTAATCTTTTGCACCCCCTTTTGGTTCCATTTAATTTCTCCTTCCTGCCCCCCCCCCTCGGTGTCTGTTCTAGAGAAATAACAAGCCACGCTTTCATGACCTGCATTTCTGTGTGTTTCAGGAATCTGGAGTGCTTTGACGCCTGGCTGAAGCGGACCTCGAAAGGCTGTGACTTCATCCTGCCCAATGAGTGCTGTAACATGATTAACACTGTGGCCGCACTCAAGGCAAATATCCTCAAGCTCTGTACAAAAGAAATGCAGGGAGAAGATATGGTACGTTTCATTTTTGATTCCCTGACACACTGTCCTCTTCTACTGGCTCTTTCTCCGCACATGAAAGCTGTAGACAACATAATACTTCAATTATGCCACTTCTGTTAAAGAACTCTGCTTTAAGCGTCTGAGAGTAGAAACATATCTGCTACCAATAATGCGGGTTTTTCAGAAACGTTGTGTGGAACAGTCAACTTTCGACATATCAAAGCTTTCTTATTTACTTAAGTAGTCAACAGCGCCTGTTCTATTCCCCACTCAGTACACACCAGGTTACGCTGACATTTGGCAGTTTTCTGTTCTGTAAGTTACACAGGAAGATTATTAAACCCTTATTTTGAGAAGAAGAAGAAGAAGAAGAAGAAGAAGAAGAAGAAGGAGAAGAAGAAGGAGATGATGATGATGATGATGATTAAGAAGAAGAAGAGAAGAAGAAGAAGAAGAAGAAGAAGAAGACTCGATCGCTGGGACAATACGTTCATTCGCCTGACGTTTCGACATCCGTCGCGGATTCATCATCATCAGACAGTA
Organism: Ligula intestinalis; assembly: GCA_036362985.1. Classification (NCBI taxonomy): domain Eukaryota; kingdom Metazoa; phylum Platyhelminthes; class Cestoda; order Diphyllobothriidea; family Diphyllobothriidae; genus Ligula; species Ligula intestinalis. The sequence continues at coordinate 16,967,004 of JAYGXS010000004.1, read as the reverse complement.
TCGCTTTGTCAATAATCGGATAGCGCTTTGAAGAGAAGGTCAGCAGATAGCCTTGCGACTTTACTGTGTGTAGGAAAACACACTGGGCAGGACTGGTAGGTCGCTGCGCACTGAAATCCACGCGCACGCGTTTCCTACGTACTTGTGTGTTTCTATTTGACTATCCACTGCAGAAAGCATAATTTGGCAGTATATTTACCATATTCATTTCCTCTGACCAGACCAAAAATGATGCATTTTAAAGTATTATCACTTGAACTGAAGAAGAAGAAGAAGAAGAAGAAGAATGCTATATTGAGGATTTTACAAACCTGAATTTTTAGCAAAAATGGCTTTATTCACGGAGAGCAGATGATAAATTTAATTAAGGGTCATTTTAAAAGGACGAACGTAAGAGGTCATGTAATACTCACAAGTCAAGTTTTTCATGACATTCACATCAACTATGAAGACAGATTGGCTTTCAATTTCTCATTTCCGTTTCTTTACACGCTTTTTTTTCGTGAAGTCATCCTACAGGGAATTTTCGATGTTGGTATTGTTGGTGAATTGCATATGGAACAGATTGGCCGCATTTGACAAATATTGTGATGGGAATATGTTGTAGATAAAATAACTTGTTTTCGTGCATTTAAAAAAGTAGCAGTGTACTGTAGATATGACCTCATGATCTCAAATGCAGACAAACAATGCAGAGCATTAGAAACGATGGTCTAGGATAATAAATTCCCACGTGAATTAAGAGCAAAAAAAGGGGTGGCTCAAATTCGAAAGCCGCGCCGCATGGCAGCGTACTCAACAAAGTTGTGGGAAACCTCTCCGTATGCGGCAATATAATAGGGTATACTGATATGATAACAAATTTCAGGATCAAGACGTTAGGTTATACCAACCCAGTTCAATGCTCAAACAACTAAGGCTTTAGTGAATAATGTATGGTTTAGAAATGTGTTGTTTGATAAGGGATGAAATTATGGCAGGGAGGGGATTCTTTGCTCCGCTGCTTCTACTTTCTTAAGTGTTCAAAGTCGGAATTTCTCATAACCCTTCTCCCCTCGACAAAACACTGGATTGAGAATGCCTTACACGCAACACATGTAAGCGTGCGCTCTATACCAGCCAGGGTAGATTCTCCCGTATTCTGCGCAAACACCTAACCTTACCCACTCCTTTACTGTAATCACAGCTGTTATGTATCCAAAACAGAAGGCAGTTTGTAGGCAAAATGTTGTATAGACAAAACAGAAAGCTGTCCGTAGGCAGGTGTGCTGCGCACGAGGAAACTGTCTAGTGTGTAGTTATGTTACCCAAGGGGGCTATATGGTGGGGCTTAAACGTCACTGGCTGAAAGATAGCCAGTCAGAATAAAGAAAGCGTGAAGGCGCGTTCGCGATCATAAACGCCTAGCGCGAACGTCTTGACCCGACAGCACGTGCGGGCATACACAGCAATATCTTTAACTCTAACCTTAGTCTCAAACAAAAGCCCAACTTTAACCCTAACCCTGCATTAGCTCTCACCCAAATTTTCCTGCTAGTTGATGCAGAGCCACCCGTATTTAGAGCGTTTCCTGGTCCGGTGTCCTGCCGAGTGGACTACATAGGTGACCCCTGTGCACCCTGTTCTCGGCGAGTTTAACGAATAAAAACTCGAAGTTATAAACTGAAACACGCTCCGCGTCCATAGCTAAATAAATCTAATACTACTAGTACTACATGACTTGAAGGAAATTACTTTTTTAGTGCACTTGAAGAATAAAAATGCATTTAGAGCACTTCCTGGTATATGCACCTCTGGTGGTGGTCTTGTAAAACTGACCTGTCGATAGGACCACACGCACAGTCTGTAGCAATTTCAGGAGACAAGCGTTGCTTTCTCGGCTGTAGCTATTTACTCACGATACAATCGTCAAACTACAAGACAGCTTGTCCATCTTCAGGACCGAGGACTATTACGACTACCTCTGTGAGAACGCTCAACCCTGTTTGCAGTCCAAACAGGGTTGAACTTCATCTGCTTTAGTTTGCCCTTCCCACGCACACCGTTCTCTGAAGGTATGATGATCGATCGATGTGTGTTTGCGATCGCTAAAACTACCGATCAGCCAACCTAGGTACACCAAACACCCACACGATCTAACTTCTGCCCTTAAGAACACGCCCATCTTCTTAAAAACAACTTCCAAATGGCAAAAGTAGCTTTTGTAGCCCCACTCATATAACCCTAGTCCCAGCATTTCGTCCTGCAAAAACGATGGTTACAGAGTTTTGTGGGGTGGGGAAATAGGATAGGCAAATTATGTAATTTTTAGAAGTGTAAAGTGAAAAAATGTAGTCGAAGTTGCTTCCCGCGGCCGCTGGGAGCAGGTTGTTGCGCATGTAAATTGAAGGTCTTCCCTCGTTTATAAAATTTGAAGGAGACATACACTGCTACCAAATGAGTTCAAGAAAAAACATTGCTATGCATTATGCAATATAAAATGTTTTAATCCATATGGGTGTTGAAATTCCATGGTGACAATGTATGCTACATATTTACTCATTTTTATAGATTGCAGTGCGTGCAGGCAGGCAGCTGAAAAGAAGCTTAGTAAAATGCTAGCATCCCCAAGTAGCTACCATATCTTCGGATTAGACTGTAGGCCCCTTATTATAACAACTCGAATTACGAATTATTTTTCACTCTGAAAAGATAATTCAGAATTTCGATTAACATTTTATAAAATAGTCCATTTACTGCACTTCTGGCTTATTTATTATGACCGAGTGGCCAAATCCTATGTCCTTACCGGAAAGACTAGGAACTCCAAGACCGACAGTTTGACCGTCGCTCTCGACGATGTCCACCAGGAACAAACTGAGGGCGAACGCGGGGACATAAGCAGAATTACAGTGAAAGTGAACTCGCCAGATCTACCCTACTCTCTGACTACTCTCACACCTGTGTCCGATGTAAACATATAAGTCAATAAGCCCGGAGATGAGGGATGGCGCAGACGGTGAGCGAAACACACTCCAGCACATGCCACAATAATATAACCTTGCTAAACTAGGCCATATAAGGAAGGAGCCATTGACAATTGAATTGAATATGCGAGTTCCAGGAAGCAGTTCAGAATAAGAAGAATCGATCACTGGAACAAGAGGTTTCAGTCAGGACAAGTAGCCTCTTGTTCCAGTGTTCGCCTCTTCTTCTTCTTCTTCTGAGGAGCCATTGAGCCTGACTACCAGCCCACAGCAAGCCACTCCACTCAACAGGACACACTGGACTGACTGCGCGGTCCGAGTTATCCCGTCAGTTGGCAACACTCCAAGCCACGGATTTCAGCGCACCGTGATAGCTTTAAGCGCGTCAGATTGTTTTTAGTGAGGAAAAAATGCGCCGAGCGTCGATCTCACTCTCTCCCCAACCGCCAGCAATAGGCCACCGCCTACATGTTCGGTCGCATGAAGTAAATGGGCACAGTGTTATAAAAGACAAACAAGCCAGAGGTGACCAATGCAGAGCAGTTTGTGCAAGGGAATGGAAGGAAAAAAGAAGAGAGGGAGAATAAAAAAGAAAGACGAGTGAGAAACGACAAAAAAGATTGAAAACGTGAAGGGAAACACAGCTTACTTTTCAGTGGAAGATCTTCAGGGAGTTCTAAAGGCTTTCGATAGAGAAGCCTGTGTTGGTACTAAGAAGTTAGGCTGAAGTTTGTAGTAGTTCTAATAACACTGACGACGAAAACAGTATTAGTACTACAAACGACAACAAGTATCAAAAAAACGAGACTGATTTTGCCTACGAGCTATAACTAAGATAATGTTTATATAATTAATGCTCTAATACTACTGATACTAGTATTAGTAGTGCTAGTACTACTGACTCTTCAATTGGTGACAGACGGGCAAAAACAGTATTTAGGCTGCTATAAGTCGCTAAGAGTCGCTGATTCAGGTCAGCAGTTTAGAGTGCCGGACACGGCTGCCCATAAAGTGTCACTCCACCCCCCCCCCCCCCCTGGTCTTATTAGCGCCTGTTTCACAATAGGAGTCTATGCGAGACAAGGGTTGAAGGGCGCGGGACAGTCACGACATCAATTATCGAGCTGCTCCTCGCCTAAATTTTCCATTGTCATCGTAATAAGGCTAGCGTGATTATTGCAACTTTATGATAAAGACGGTCCCCACGCCGGGGCGCCGTCACCTCAGTCGACGTGCAACGGTCGACGCTAGCCATCTGAGTAGACTTGACTTCAAGAAATTTGGCCACAGATTCGCTGCTAATTTGGTCTACCAATTTAGCATAAGTTGCCTGGTGTGTTGGCGACGCTTTACAAATAAGAGAGGGCTGTTGCGAAACAGAAAAAAGATTTATAAGTGATTTATCGGATCTTTAAAAAACAAATCCTCTGGAGTAAGACGCGCAAACAAAAATTCCCCGTTATACAGACGGTCGTACACTAAATCTCGGGAACAATAGGGCCAAGGTCATTTAAAGGTGAAGGCATGATCACAGTCGTCCATCTTATAATGTTACGCAAACCCACCTGCATATCTGTTGGGTATCCTTTTACCGTGTCTGTGGTAACCCAGAGTAAGTTCAATAAACTCATGAACAAAATCGATAGAGCAATTTAGTCCAGAAGAAACAAAATTATGCAAAGTTAGGTACCTAGTTGCAACAATCGAACAGGATAAGTTTGAAGGCTAGTTGTGTAGTTTTCTTGTTTTGACTGATAACTGGAACTGAGGTGCGATTCAAACAATATAGACTCATAACCAACAAGCCTAATAGCAACCGCATTTCACTTACAACTTTGGATACACGCGATGTCGAAATTTCTTAGTTTCTGCATAAAATTTCGGAGTAGAACTTGAGGAGCAGTAGACACTTCCTGTCAAAACGTGCAACTGCAAGGCACAAGACTGATATGCTAACCTGTCCAGATAAATGTCGTTTTGCGAATGAAACACAAAGACCTTGTAGTGACTATGCAAACGTTTTATATACTGAAATATAACATGATATACGTTATGACCAGCAAAGCCTTCCACTGCCATAACAGCGGCGTTCTCTAAAATTCTACATTTATTAAATCACTTTTCGTCGAAGCGACTTAAAATTTTTCTAAAACGTGATGTCTTTATCGAGAAAATAACCATTTTCTTATCAGGTAACACGACAAACGTACGATGGTGCCGGTCACCCGTGAGGTGTTTTAGTGGGCGATAGACTTATGTCGGGAGTTGGAAGTGTTTATCCAGAGGGGTTTGGTTGGGCGTGGCTATTATACGAGCGGAAAAAAAGTCGGAACTCCTCGACTGTTTTTGTATCTACTCTACGAGAGCTCTGACATCGTTGTGAGTAGTATACTTAAAACTAGCCCCTGTAACGGGCTGTGTGGTAGATGCGTTGGATGAACATGGGAACCATGGTAGATGTTATTGATGAATTTATCGAGTGGTGTAAAGGTTAATAGAATAAACCCTTGTCATTACAATCGTCAGGCCCGGTTCCTTAGGCGGAAGAGAAGTCGATGGGAAAGCCAGGATGGTAGGCGTACTTTATTCAGCATAGGAGGATTGGAGAATGGTTAGGAGGAAGTTGCCACTCGGTCTGGCATAGCATTCGATCTTGAGGGCCGGGTGAGAGCGCGGGGTCGTCACAGCGGGCAACGACGCTGCCTGCGTCGGGGCGGATTCCAGTGTGTTTTCAGTGCGAGCATTATCACAAGCGCCTAGAGTAGCCTTTATATGAGTCAGCCTCGGGGCGATAATTGGTCAAACCAGATTGGGATAAGTTGGCACACTGATGTGAGAGACCACGCAAGATCGAGCGTTAATGAAGATTACAGCACCGCTGCGAGGCGACAGACTGCCATCACGTGACCTCATGCGTGTCAGAAAAAAGTAGGGTTACAGAGCTCCTTCAAATACGCCTCCACACAACGAGGATGAGAGGATACCCTTGGGAGCAAGCTGACGCTCTGCCAGCCATTTGCATCCCCGATCCCGACTTCGGCAGGTTTTTATGCACCATAACATAACGCCCGTGCGGGCAGGCGGGTGAATAAAAAACGAAAGTGAGATAGGTTCCGCGCAAGCCACCTACCCCTGTAAATAACTTGAATCAAATGTCATCGGCTCTGCGCCCACATTTCCGTGCAGAACACGGAGAACAGCGTCGAAATTGACGGTCGAACCGGCAGACATAAAGAGAGAGAGAGAGATACGCTTTGTTGTGAAAATATCATCCCAAAACTATCAGTAAAATGTTCCTCCGTTCACAAGGAATAAAACTTGGCACACAAACTCACAACACCGGGGAATCAAAAGCAATCCATAATCATCAATGACTGAAATTACCGACATCGTCGATATATGTCCTTGGAAAATGCGTTAAATATAGGCCAGCTTGGACTGCTTTAAAAATGGCGCTAGCGTCGTGAACTCGTGCACTCATGAGCTCATTGTAGCTCAAATAAACAAAAAAGGGATAAAAATTGGTTTATAATGGGTCAACTGATATATATATATATATATATAAACAAAGTTCATGTGGTGGTCAGAGGTCCCCAACAGGTGACCGCCTGCCAGGCCGATTCCGGCCAAGTCATAATAGCAGTAAGGGGGTATGACAGCGTCTGGGGGTAACTTGATACCACATGAACTTTGTTTAGTTCGGAAGTCTATTCGATCGGTGTTCGCACATTCCTGAGTGAATATATACCCGATCAGCAGTGACAGCAAATGGCAGGTGGCGAGGCTCTGATGAACTGCGGTTCGATGAAGTGCTTATGACCCATCTGATAGACACCAGTGGTGGACCAACTGCACCGTCTGTAAGTGCGTTTGTTTGTGTTGTCCGACCAGCTGGTGTTCAGGGTTATGCTTGGCTGATGAAGGCTAATAAGCCCGAAACAGTTCTGTATCAAGTTACCCCCAGACGCTGTCATACCCCCTTACTGCTATATATATATATATCAGCAAATGGAGGGAGGAAAAAGATGGAGGCTTAATTTTAAACTGAGCTGTGAACTATTTATCAAAGTCCACAAGGATATCCGATAAATTGTAAACACTCAAGAGAACTGCACCGAACTTGCCTATGCAGTGCAAGGCTGAACAATTCGGTTCTGCAGCAGTGGCATGTTTAGTGACGTCAATTATGTGGTTGGCAGCTGCGGACCACCTGATGAGCCGACTCCTATCAGTGTATACGTCTGAGAGTCATACTATTTGTCGTGAAGCTGACATAATTCCAGCCGTTTTCTTCTGCTTACGACTTGCGGACGAATATGGACAAATATCAATTCAATAGAGGATAATATACGAGTTCCAGGCAGCAGTTCCGAAGAAGAAGATGTGATCTCTGGAACAAGGACTTTATTTTCCTGACGTTTTGGATTCCGCCGGGAATCCTTAGTCATAGGTAATCGTAAACAGGTCTGAGACATGCGCAGATAAGGGGTGATACATGCACAGATTGCACGGTCTTTATAGTTCACAGCGGTCACCCGCATGCGTACTATAATTGTCCGTTCCTGTAGCCACCACTGGAGGTCTTAATTGGTCTGGTGATTGCTCATATATAACAACAGCGTTCTTGTCCGCGTCGGATGTAGGTTTGATAATTGCTTGACAATTAGGCCCGCTGTCGTCAGAGTTGCGCCCAGTCCTTCCCACGTGACTGATTTTCTTGCTCAGGAAATTTCTCAGTACACCGTATGGGAACGCCAAATCGTTGCGCTTGTTGATGGACTGGGGGCCTGAGAACCATGAATCGAGCAGCTCGTGGCTCACGCGGTTGTCACCTATTGTGAAGATTTCGGCCTCGTCAAACTTGAAATATGGCCGGGTCCCGTTGAGTGAACTGCAACCTGGGAGTTGACGTCTTTTTTCCTCACCGCCACTGCATGCTCGGCCCTTCGCGTCTGGAGTAATCTCCCGGTTTCTCCGACGTAGTTGCTTTGTCCACAACTACACCAGATCCGGTAAACGACTCCAGCCGTTTCCTGCCGTGGCAGTTGGTCTTTCGGCCTCATGACCCGGCGTCTGATGGTTGCTTCCGGCCTGTGTGCAACTCCAACTCCAAGTGGGGTGAGCAGACGGTTGACAGTACCCACAGTACCAATAACCAGTTTCTTCTGATTAAGAGGGGCGCAAACGGTTTGTAGAGAGTATTTACGGAAGTCAAGAATTGATATCGCCCGGATACATATGGGAAGCATGACACAGTTCGCTGATCATAAAACTTGATTAAATTGGAATAGAAGAAACTTGAAAGAGGCAAAGTTCACAAGACCAGCAGAATTCACTGACGTCATACGATTTGGCCGCCTCTTATTCAGCTGCAAACGGTCATGGCTTATTAATAAGATAAAGTAACTGTCCAATTAAATATCGACCTTGAAGAGTGAAACTTTATAGGCAAATACAGTGGGCGCTATTAGTCTCAAATGTGGCTGCATGGTGAGGGGGTAGAGGAGGGGGGAGATAGTTATCGCAGCAAGGCAGTTCACGTTACAGTGAAAGCATGTGAGACGTGCTTAAAGGAGGGGGAGCGCAACGGACAGGGCAACAGTCGGTCAGCAGGGGGAGGGAGTATACGTGACAGAGAATGAGTGTATCGATCGTTACCACGGCAACGCGAGTTTGATCACATGATCCAGCTGCTTGTAGATTTCTGGTTTCCTTCTCCGTATTGTGGCGGCTTCGGAAGATTGTAGGACTAATGGACTCAATTTACCTACCAATTTTACCCCCTATGTCGATACTTATTGGACAGTTAATGTATCTTATTAATAAGCAATGACCGTTTGTAGTTGAATAAGAGGTCGCGAAATTGCATGACGTTTATAAATTCTGCTAGTCTTGTGATCTTTGCTTTGTTCAAACTTGAGTAACTTAATTCATCGGCCCTAGCAAATCGAATCTTTGCGGGCGTGCATATATGGGCCTATGTGAATGAACCTAAAAGTACTGGCTTGGAAGGTTGCCGGTTGACGGGATACTTCTGCCATCTCAAACAGACGAGTCTGGCCTCAATTACTCCTGCTTAGTGTATTCTCGATAGAATTTTCACTCGCATGAGCTCCGAACTGCCTCTTTTTTGCTAACACCAGGTGAATGGTGCGACGACCCTGTCCTGTGTCTGGCACGCACAGGCGGGTCGTTTAGCTTTATCAGCAATTTTACTTGAGAGAAAGCCTTCTGACTCCGGCCTGGCACGAAATTCAGGTGAAGGGGCGAGTGCAGCAGTTCCGTTGCAAGTCTACGTTTACTATTAACTAATTTGCGCATAAGTCACTGTCTTGTGCGCCTTACCTACACCATAGACATCATCAGAGGTAGAAAGTGCAATCGCTGCAACAAAAAAATTTTATTTGCCTGGCGTTTCGGATTCTGTGAAGAATCCTTAAGCATAGGTTACCATAGAATAGTGTGAGATATGCACAAATTAGGGTGATAGATGCATAGATTGTGTGGCAGTTCCAGTTATTAGCAGCCACTCGTACGCGCACTTTAATAATCAGCTCCCGTAACCACCGGTTGGGGTCGTAATTGGTGCGTTGATGGCTTGGCAGTTCGCTTTCGACTCATTCATTGCCGTCTCAGTCGTCGGTATTACTGCTGTACCCGGCCCTTCCCATTCAACTGATTCTCCTGCTCAGACAATGTCACAGTACGGAGAAGGCAATTAGTGACTCGAAAGCTAACTGCCAGGCCATCACCGCACCAATGTCGACTTCAAGCGGTGGTTACAAGAGCTGATTATTATGGTACGTGTGGAGATGGCCGATACGAACTATAAATACCGCAAAATCTGTGCATGTGTCACCCCAATCTGTGCATATCTCATACTATTCTATGGGTACCTATGCTTAAGGATTCTTCACAGAATCCGAAACGTCAGGCAAATAAAAATTCTTGTTGCAGCGATCGCATCATCTACTTCTGAACTGCTTCCTGGAACTAATCCTAAATTCGACCTGAAGCCATACCTTAAGCCTTACTCTAAACTCACTTTAATTCTCAACCTAATTTCTCCAGAATTTTGCACAAAACTACATGTATTGTGGGCGGCTCCTGTTTCCCTGTTCTGTTTAAGGAGACATGAAAGGCATTATTACTGTGGCCTGGATTATAGGTGTCATAAGCTTGCCACAAGTCACCGTTCAACTACACCTCGATCAGATTCCCAAAAGATAACTTTTGGCAGTCCCGGATTATCACATCTATCAGCAATAAACATCATCGTTCGTAATGGTCGAACCGACTCGGAAATCCGGTGTGCTTTTGCAGGATTAGAGACCTGTTTCGTGACCCTCGCAGCAGTAAAGGAAATTATAACAGCGGAGCTTCCTGTTGGAAAATCACCTCATTTGCAAATTTTTTCTGACCGGTCAACTGTTGCAGGCATATATGTGAGTGTAGGGTTGAGTTTCACGTGCATTTTTGAGCAATAGACTTGCCAGGCACCTGATTCCTCATCTACTCACACAGCTCAAATATTCCAGTGTGCATACAAAATCAAAAAGGCCGGAGATTGGTGGGGTCACAGTGTGTGTGTAATAAATTTGCATGGCTCGTGAGCAGGTTCATGCATGTGATGGTTGCCACCTCCGTGTGTACCGGGTTTCATGAGGAGGTGCCATTTGATATGTGAGCACAGGAAATGTCATTTACGGCATATCTAAGAGGACAAATCCCCGCCTGAGTCACAGTACTGGGTGGGTGGGCAGTAATTATCTCATCAGGTGACAAACTTCAAAGCCAGAACACTCCTTGTCTCGTAATGCATTTCGGACCGATTTTGGAACGAAGTAAGCGCTTGATCTACTTCTTATACACTAGTAGCCTATCCGACGGAAGTCGACTTGAAATAAGCTGAGGCACAGGTATTGTCGTGACTTTGAATCAGCATCTAGCCTGAAAGACGCGCAAATTTCGACTTCCACCAGTAATAATAATAACACTAAAGTGTTTCTTATGTGCTTTACTCAGAGCTAATTTGTTGCTCACAGAGTCAAATGTTCAGCGTTAGTTGTCATTGATGGAATTGGAGACACAAGCACATGCGTTTTCTTGCAACCGAATTGACCTGGCTTCATGTTATGTGACTTATCATGTTTGCTCATTACCGAGGAGGCATAGAGCTCACAGTTAAGTGATAGAACGTTTGATAGTTAATACTTCAATCCCCAATTTTTGAGATAATGCAGTTTCCCGCGCCTTTGAGGATACTTTTTCTGCTTGCTGCATATTTTCTCACATGCAACCTTCGAACTTGGGGAAAAGCCATTGGATGCGCGGCTTCAAGGTTATTCATCACACCCTTGACTTCAGTCGAAGGATACGTTAAGCGTAGTTCTTGCATAGAGCTCTTTTTATAAAAATCTCACCTAAAACGCTCTTCATTCGGTATGCATTGTTTTGTGGTCATCGTACACGCCCACTGCCGCAACAGACAAGCAGCTGATATCAAGAAGCATGTTAAATATACAAAAGTTGCAGGAGCACTGAGATATCAAGGAGAAGATATCGATGAATTTGCACAAATAATGGAACACACTGTTGGGCCTCTGGATGTCAGGGTTCATTTTCGACTCCCAGCAAATGTGCCGTGGTCACCTGACATTATAATTCTCTTGGGTCTTCACTGAGAAAAATGCGGGTCTCAAAATTGTAGACTTTGCCAAATGTCCTGATAGGACCGTCCATTCGGATTCTGGTCATTAAGTAATTTGATTTATAGAAACTCTATGGCGGGCTTCTTATTAGGTTGCATGAACTAAAGGAGGCAAATAGATAGGCCACGGCTGTAAGAGCTCCACGCATTACAGGAGCTCTTTTTCTAAACGCTTGGAGGGGTTATGGTGAGAAGAGCCACTGGTAGGGGCACAGATGGAATACGAGAATGGGTACCGTTCCCTCCATCTGGAATCTAGTGAGTGGTCACCTGTAGATTGGGAGGCATTGATTATTCTAACCTTGCCACACGCTATGATGTTCGCCGTCCAACGACACCTCGATCAGATTCCCAAAACAGAACTTAACAGCAAGAGTAGACAAATGGAAGTGCATTGCCTAATTCTAACAGCGTACTTTACAAAGGCAAGCAATGCATGTGCAAGATTGGCCTGCATTCGGACCAATCAGATGGTGTCCTCAAGTGGGTAACAGCAGCTCGACTGGCTTTCTGACTCATCCGAGTGGCGGGGTAGAGTCCCATTCCTGGCGGCAGCTTGCGCGTTATCAGCACGTGCATTGCATGCTGACGGATCGGTAGTGTGCCGTGCGCGCAAGTCGGTTAGACCAGCTCCCAACACTTTGAACCATCTCCAAAATACATTTGGCAACGCCAACTTACTCCGTGCCTTTACAAATAGAGGAAGAAAATTACTTCTGATGGGGCATACTCCAAAGTTACAAAAGCATCTCATTTTGTGTCCTGGACCCAATCGGGCGGGATTGAGCTTACGTTGCATACTGTCATGCATAGCCGGCATTGCAGATTCTCTTAAACCCGCACACTAAGCTTCTCCGATTTTTGCTCAAAATTGTACCACTTTCCTTAGAAAACCCAACATTTTCTTGGGAATAAAAGTAATCAGCTCATGCGCACTGCTAAACGAGCCCATTACCTTCTGCTAGTTTGTGTTTCACTTGCCATGATTACTCTCTCTTTACGCAATAAATGTTGCAGGTCGCATCACAGCTCGTCTTAGTCAATGCGAGGTGAGTCCGTAAATGCGCGTGAACGTTCGTACCTGTCAAGTCGGCGTTCTCGGATAACTGGCTCTCGTAAGACGGAAAGACGACCTGCATGTGAAGATCAGTTAACAACGTAAGGTTACTGCCACACCTATTTAGGGAAGAAAAAAGAGATGAATTAAGCACATCTGCCAAACCAACTTAATAAAAAGAGATGAAGCGGTTACGCTGTCAAGTTAAGGCAACTGTTGTCAGCCCGAAGGCATGCCCACGCTGGATATGTGTTGCATCTGAAGGTCGTTTCGTTTGGAAGCGAACTTATTGCAACGGCTTTCTTGCGACTGTCCAGGGCCTATGTCTCCGATAAAGGTAATGCTGTGACCAAAAAGAAATATGCAGGGATAAGACACAGGAGTAAGTATCTCTTGTAGTGCAAGTTACCCTACACAGAATTCGGGGATATTGGGTTAAGTTTAAGAATAGGACTAAAAGTCTGACCATCGATTTTGACTGTGTTCATTGCCTACTCCTCAATATAGTGATGCAAGTAAGGTGACTTGTGCTGGTGAGCTTGTGTGCCCTTCGTTCTCTCTGCGGTCAGCGTAGTTGAAGGCGAGTCACTATGCTTGCTGGCCTCCACCACGTCGACCGCCGGTCGCCTACAACTACGCTGACAGTAGAGGGAACGAAGGTCACGCAAGCCCATCAGCAGCCAACCTCAGGGAGACCAAATGTAGTCGGCAACGAACGAGCAGGTCAACGTTTGCGCGTCCAGCATGGACATAATACGAGACAGACGGCAAGGCTGGCTAAATCAAGACCACCAGAGGCAGCAACCAAAATACTTTGACGGTGGAAGCAACAAGGATACCGAAACGTCAGTTCAAATACAATTTGGTCCATGAACCCACCTCATCTTCTTCTTCTTCCTTATCTTTGGGAGGTGATGAACGTAATAACATAGCTGGACCGCGAATCTTTCCGCACAAGGGATTATACATATAAGATGAGAAAGTGTTCCGCGGGGCCAGTTGTTTATTTGCCCAACGTTTCGAACGCTCACGCGAGCCCATTTTCGGGGATAAAATTGTGTACAACTCACTGCATATTTAGCTCAGCTCTGCTGGGAATGACCTTCAGCTCTGCGATTGATTTGTTCGCGCAAATCAAAGCAAGCATCTGGAAAATCGATATGCCTGCTAATTGAGTTTACATGCAAATGCCAGGCCTCCTGCAGCTGGCGTGAGATTTGGTCGCCCGACTGACACAGTATTCTCACGCTTTTGAAGTTGAGGCCGTGCCCTGGCGTGGATGCGTGAGTGGCTACCAAGAGACGCGTGTCCTTCTGTCACAGTGGCGAGTTCGTGCTCATGCAGTCTCGTGAGAACCCGGTTGCCGGTTTTGCAAACATAATTGGCTTGACAAAAAGGACAGTCAATCCAGGAAATGACTACGGATTTTCGGTTAACGGCTTTTGAGCCTTTAGGTTGCATGCGTTGCCTGCGGATTGTCGCTTTGGATCTGTGAGCGACGCTTGTTCCAAATTCGCTGACCGGATATACGGAAAGGAGGATCAAAAATATTAATGGATTATATATGAAGATTAAACATCTAAGAGTATAAGCGAGTATAAGAGATATATAACGAGGTAATTTGTCTGCACCTCATACCTTCATCCATTGTTATGCGAGGATATATATAAGGATTATATGAGGGTAAACGGATAGAAGCATCTTCAGGGATTATATGTAGTGATTCTATCTAAAGGATTATGCGTAAGGGATGTATGACGGACTATTTATGCGGTACTCCTATATTTATTCAAGTCAATAGAAGATTACGCATAGGGATTATGCCTGGATTATACATACAGTACGGCCTAGAATTCGTGTAATATGCCGACATATGTGAAATATTTATACCTTTTCGCTAATCGGCATTGAGAAGAGTTGTAATACTCATTATCACATATTGTCTTTCGAAGTCATTTCAGTCACGATAGGATGCAGGCTTTTTAATGAATTAACAAAACGGATGTCCTTTAAAAAGTGGCTACTTAAGTAGCATGCATTTTAGCATTGCTTTTGACTGCCATTGTAGATTCAAATATATTCGGCGGAAAGCACGCCAAGTAAAATTATTTCTTGTTTCACTTTGGTAGCAAATTATGCCTTCTTTAAATTTTATGCTGAAAGAAGTGGTATCTTTCAGTATTAAAAATTTTCCAAGTATTAACTTCCTTACGATTGTGAGGTGTTCAGTCATTATATATCACATCCGTCAATTTATTAATACCTCTTATAATGTGTACAACATGTTCCACATTTGTTGCAAGTTTCTGGGAGAACTATCTGACTTCTATCTCAAACCGTAGGCGAACACGTTCTTTTTCTTAAACAGGATGTATACAGCGCACAGTTTGTAAACCTTTCATTCAAGTAAAGCAGTCAGTAGGTTTAAACATTATTCCGCAGTTTAGAAACCTTTTAAAAACCAAAAGATTCATTTTCTTTAATTAGTAAATTTAATAAAGGCGTGCTTTGTTATCAAACGTGTACAACAAATAATCTTTTCGTGCATGTTTTCCACAAAATATATATCCATTTATAAAGGCAGGCAAAATTAGTGACCAACGTACATACTACTTAGGTAACCATTTTTTACATTACATACGTTTTGTTAGCGGTCAGTAACAAGCTTGTTAAAAAGTCGGCATCCTATAGTGGCTAAAATTACTTTAGAATAGACTAATTAGCACTCAAATTTTACTCAATACCGTTTAGTGTAAGAGTGACAATCTTTCGCATACGTTGGCATCTTATGCGAATTTTAGGCCGTACGTGTATGTATAAATTAGATAATAGGATTATCTATAGGTAACAGCAGTGTTGGTATTTCGAACCTGAGTTTTACCCTCCGCATAAACTATGTGCGTATTAAGCTCGAAGTTCCTATTTCCATCTCCTAGGGTGTGAAAGTTGGGGGTTTTAAGTATGTTAGAGTTGGCGTTTCCACATATTATATTTTTGAATTGTTGTTAGTGTGGAGAATACATACCGTTACCAAAAGTAGGCGCCATGCCACCTGTATTAGAGGGGTTCTTTTTCCATCTCTTACCAAATGAGATTCACATTATGTGTTAACGTTAAGCCCAGCGGACGTGTAAAGGTAAACCCTTTGGAAGTACGGGCACAGATAGGGCACGTGCAGCCAGTTAGGGAGACAACCCGAATTGCGCAGTGCAGTAGTAACAGTACGATGTATCCAAAATAAATTACTCTGGCTTAATGCCAAAAACTACTAACGACTATTTTTCATTGACATAGGGGTAGCGAGGAGGGCTAGAGGTGTTAGTTCAAAAAGCCATAAATCTTTAGACCCATTTTACTAATAAACAGTACCATTTTGGGAGGCAGAGAGTGAGAGAGGCTAAAAACCTAATGATTTCACAAGTGTTGTGTTTACTCAAACGCTGGAAAAGCAACTTCTGAACGCCGCGTGACCTGGCAATCAGATTAAGTCGGATTTCCGGTCTAAATGTACTGATAGCTGCAGTAAAAAGAGCCCCTTGTTGTGACAGGTTGTCTGCCATCAATTATTTGGAATGCGTAGGAGGCTGTAGAAGTCGAAAACGAAAGCCTTTTGGCGAAAAATCATTTAGGTGTAAGGAGACCGTCTATTCTGCTGCGAGTTAATTCAGTATCCCCAGTCACCCTTCCTAAACTTTTCCCTCATCAACAAGCGTTTCCCCTTTAGGACGGTACGTTCAACCTACCTACCTGCTATTAGTCCATGTTTATAACCACATCCCTGTAAATCATGTGGGAAGTTTGTTCATCACGGTGGGAAAAGAGAATTTGGATTTCAAGACTTGTTTTCTTTCTTGCGTTATTTTAACACCAAACTCCATAAAGGTGGTTGTAACTTTAACCGTAAACTTTATAGGAAAGAGGAATCGTGGGTATTTTTTCAGCAACTACGCAGATCTCTCTTATTGATATTTTTCAGAGGCGCCGTAAACATAAATGCTTAGTCGATACTAATTGAACTACCGTGTCCGGCACTTGGTCTAGGCCGAGGCTACAGAAGCGCGAATTTATGTCACCATTCGTTTTTCAACACTCCTACTTTCAATTAAAAAACGAGCAATTGACTGTTACAAGTGGCGGTGCTGTAACTCTCAGGCTACGGTCTTATGGTTCGTTCGCTGTGATCGTCAATTTTCGCACGATACCTCGCGCTTGCCCGGTTGCAGAACACAGTAATTTGCCCTGCATTTTTGTCCACCTAGGCTTAATGAAATCCCAGTCGTCCCGGGAATTGTGTGACATGGTTGGCTGTCCGCGGCAAAGTAGAAAGTAGCGTTAAGTCCAGCTGAGGTGTGTCTTTTCCCTCTTCTCCTAATTATAACAATGAACTTGACTAAAAACTCTTACACCAGGAGTCAGACGCGAGTCAACAACAACTACCTATTTGCTTTTCGTTGGCTTCCTTGCAGCACCGAAAGTTTAATTGCCGTATCCAAACAGTTATTGGTTTAAGTTCAACAAGTTGGCAAATTTTTAGTGTGTTAGTAAGTGATCACTGACCTTTAGCTCATTTGATTGATATTTTTGGAAATATTTTAAGGGATTTCCTCATGAAACCTGAGTTCAGAGGCAGATTTTATCCTCAACATTTAGCAAGGTTGCTCCCCGAAAGAGCTTCGGGTGACTGTTCGTTTCCTTCTAACTTTGTCATTTGAGAATAGTGATCAGAATTGACCGTTAAGCCAGGTTGTAATAATATCGAGCAATGAGATTCGATGTTAAGAATATCAAACCCGAAATTCGTGGTGCCACAATTACTACGGTCGCCTGGCGTTTTTCGATGTTACCCTTTTGATTGTATCAAACCAACGGCTCACTACGTTCCCCTCCGGTCACACTTAATTTAGGTAAGTCAACCCTGAATTTCTTAAGCTGATCTCTCGTTTCGTACAGGTGTCCAACCACCTACCTGCGTTATAGCTCTGGGTTGCTGCTACAGATTTTTTCAGGGATTGAGTAACCTCCCACTAGCTTCTTCCTCCATTCGTTTTTTGTATATAATAACACTTTGCCAGAGTGGATATGCCACAGTCAAACATCCTAGTTAGCTCCCTTAAACGTGGGATTTAGTTTCCTGGCGACAATTTAAGTTAACGATAGGACTACGTGCTTTTCTGGGCATAGGGCTTAATTATGGAACAGCATTTAGCTTAATTCTTGGAGAGCATGCAAGGTAAAAATCTATTATACGATCACAACCCCTTAGTTAGTCAGCCTTCTTATTTCGTAGTAGTAGGCACGTTTTGTTTTACTATTTTGGCGTCAGGTGTGTTACTCACCACATCCATATATTAAATTGCATATCACACGGAACTCTTTGCTACCAAAAAGACAGAAATGTGCAGAAGCAAAAATATATAATTTTCATATTACACAGTGAGTTTTTTAAAATCATATTTCATATTCAATATATAATATTGAATGAGCTACCAGTATGCGTTTTGAAATGTGTTGATTATAAAAATAACGGCCAACTGTCTCTTAAAAGAAAAAGCAAAAATAAAAGTAAAAACTGCGTTGATTTCGGCAAACAGAAGTAACCGTAAGTTTATGGTTCTGATTTGAGACTGAGGTTTAAAACTGAGGTTTCAGTTCATGCAGAGTGTTCTGACAGGGTGGTTCTGACAAACAGCACGCAAAGATAGTTTTTAGACAGCTTCTCCACTGCGGTTCATACTCAGCACTCTGGGGGCCCCTACAAGCAAAGGTTCTTCGTTGATTTCCATCACGTCACATTCCCCTTCTGTGTTCTTTTTATGCAGCACCAATACCACAACCAAACTGAAGCCAATTTGGAGAAGATGCAACGGCGGCTGGCTTATATTTTAAATGAAAAGCTCGGAACTATCCTAGAGGGAGTCCTCATCAAGCTTGCTCGCTACGATTCCAACACCCTCCTATCTTCGGTCCTATCACTCACCGTGAGTTTTCGATTATCATACTTTCCCGTGCGTCTCGTATTTGTCACAGTTTCCTTATCCTTCTTGGACTGCTTATTTTTCTGACAAAACGTGGACCACATTCAATCTTTTTTTCTGTGTGTTTAGAAACCAACTGATGAGGTTGGCAAGGCATATGTCGAATTTATGCGAGTCAATTTGGAGCAGCTGAGACAAAAGCTGTCCGACGAGGTCTACATCCTGTCAACAATGGAGGTAAAAGCCTACTTTCCGATGATGTACTGCTTATTTCCGAGAACAGTGTTTTTTTAATTGGCCCACGAAACGCGAAACAGTAGACAGGACAAAGTACAAAGTTATATTTTTTTCAGTAAACCGGAGTATTGGTTAACGGCAACCGAGGATTCACGCCCTGGGAGCAAGACTCAACTGCGGACACAGGCACGCTCACGCACTGACAACTCGTTTTAGGAGCGGAAGCTCGTCAGTCGAAACAGATTTTCTTGCTCACTGCCCGAAATGCGCGTAGATGGGGCTGCCCTTCACCCGAAGCTCTACTTTAATCAGACTAACAGGACCGCCTGTACTAAATGGCTGTCATGAGAAGTAAACAGGTAGAAGTAACACAGAATAGGTTGGTGAAGGTGGACTCTCAATTAAGACGGTGAAATACTGCAAGTAGCAGAATGGTTTCTCCAATGAGAATATGAGAAACAGTGTTTTCTTAATTATGGTACCCATTTAAGTGGTACATTTTCGATAGCTCAGGGGCCGCCGCTATTCAACGAGTACGCTGTTCTTTACTTCAAATAATATTCCAGAAATAAAATTAAAGCGACTTCCTCTAATCCCTTATGTGCAGCACGATAAGCTGTGTTGTAAACCTAGACGACTGCCTGTTTAATAAATCGGAGTTAGTCACCTGCTAAGCTCAAGCCCAGCGATCTGAAGTTTGCTGAAAATTGTGCTCTGCTTATTTAGTCCTTCTTATAAAAATCAACGTCCGACATAACTTACTCTAAAAATCCCCAAAGTGACGTAACCATCAAACGGGCCTAAAATACACTAAAGTTCAGTTCTATGGATTTAATATTAAACACCAAGCAGTCCCCTAAATACTGGATCATACACGCTTTGAAATTTGTCGCCAAAAACACGCTGTGCACATAGTTACTTTATAGATATGAACTGGGAAACTGGCATCCCAAGAGGGATAATTCGGTGGAAAATGTCCTCTGGGAAATGATAGTTTATTTTGTGAATTTACGACATGGGCTCACCAGGTCGTCGTCAGACGGATTATAGTTGTACGAAACAGTGAATTCAAAATGATGGATAACACAAGATTATATAGTGGGTCGGGGTAATAGTGGATAATTGTTACCGGCATGTAATTATGCCGTCAGTGGGGAAAAGTAAGTTGTCTCGTGCATGTAATTGTCCGGTCGGTCGGGAACGAAGTGTCAACCGGATGAGGATTATCGACTATTACCCTGACCCACTATATAATTTTGTGTTAGCCATCATTTTGAATTAACTGTTTCGTACAACTATCATCCGTCTGACGACGACCTGGTGAGTCACTGTCGAAAATTCACTCAATAAACTATCGTTTCCTAAATAACTTCTTCCTACGCATAGTTATTTTAATTACTTTAATTTACTCAGTAGCCAAGTTTGACTAAATTAATTAATGAAAAAAGGACCCACACCCTAAAGTAACCGATTGCATTCCAACAGACTCGATGGTTAACTTATATGTTTTGCTAGATTAAGCACTTTTTCCATCAAGAATTTGTCATAGAGCAAAAATTATGCTTTTAGGCGTCTTGTACAGAGAACATTGGACAAGTAACTATAAAAACTTGCTGCGGTCATTACCTATTAAGAAGACAAGATAACTCATCCAATTCAATGTCGACCTATTGAGGTACAGCATGATGGGTAAATACAGCATGCGCTGTCGGTCTGATGTGCAAGTGCGCATAGTGAGAGAGACGGGCGAGTTATATCAAAAAAACTTACTTTAAAAATGAGTGTGATTCAAAGTGCAACGTATCGGGAGCAGTTCGTCATGCAGGGGGTGGGGGGAGAGAGAGAGAATGAGATGACAGGAGAGGAGCTATATATTACGCCCATTATCGATGCTTACCACGGCAATGCGACGTTGATCTCGTGATCCAGCTGCTTACAGAGTTGCAATGGCCTTTGCCGCGTGCAGGAGACGCCCAATCGTCCCCTAACGTATTAACTTAGATGCAGTCCCTGAGTGGACCGTACGGCTAGTGTCCACGAAATGCTTTGTAACTGAACTCTATAGTTTCTTCTTTTTGCCCTTAGCCGCCACTTCGACACATATTTAGTTGACCGAGTTCCCAACAGCCTTTGCGTGCGCCCAATGCATTTGCATTCGCAACCACATGTAAACACATACATATATAGTGCTGAAAATTCGATTCCCGGGTGGTAGATCAGAAGAAAGAGGAGCGTTCACCGGGAGGGGTTTATTACAAGCCTGACGTTTCGGGTAGTGGTCTCGTCTACCCATCTTCAGACAATGGATACTCTGGCTCAAGGTCTTTGTCTTTATGCCGTTTTTTCTTGGGAGTGCCTGGTCGACCAATCATGTTTGAGCCACTCTGTGTGACTCTCGCCGTGTCCTCAGTCTCCTCGTCCGTCGGTCTCCTGCCTGTCGCCGTGTCGGCCCCTTTGTGTGTTCGTTCTGTGTTTTTTCTGAGGCACAGACGCTATTGGCCCTAGTGAATAAGCACAAAACCAAGATTATTTCTGTATTTGGAGGTTTTCCCGATAGATGGACTGCTGAATGGAAGCATCTATCCACCTGCGTATAAGAACGTATAAGAAGCCAGTTTGTCATTTCTCTCGTCCTCGATCGTTACTGTGATCTGTGCATGTGTTTCGTTCAAAGTCTTAAGTAATAATTCTTCGTCGCAAAGTTTTGCGACTGTAGCATACAAATCACCCACATATCTTCTATCGAATAGAACTTTTGAAAAATTTTGGCAAGTTTTCTTTTGAGGTGTGACATAAAGGTGACCGCTAGGACTGGCTCCAGTGGACTGTCCGAAGCTACACCGTCGATATAGTTGCCTGTTGAACAGCAGCTGTACATATCTGTAGTAGTTTCCGTAGTTGACCTGGTTCCATACATGCTCCAGCCGCACATTCAAAAAGTATTGAAATATTGGCACTTTTGTGAACAGACTTTGCATTTCAAGCGAGATAATGTGCTTATTCTGTAGATTTTCATTCCTCAGCTCATTTACAAACGAAAAGGTGCCTTTGGCAGTGAAAGGTGCAAAGTTTTGTCTAATTAGTTAAATTTGTTTATATTTCGGTGAATTACTCATTGATAAAATAAGTCGAAATGGTATTTCTGCCTTTTGCATCCTCAATATCCCTCACAGCCGAAAATATATTTTTTTCTCAATACGGCCTTTTAATGCATTAGTTTCTTCGTTCCCATGGGTTTCAGAAGGCATTTTTGGAATCAATAGATAGTACAGTAGACGCCGTTGATCATGCAATATTTCGACATATGTGAAAGACTAATACTCTTTCGCTAATCAGAATTGACTCCAGTTGTGATACTGATTATTATGCAGTCTATTCTGAAGTCATTTCAGTCAGCATAGGATGCCGGCTTTTTAACGAGCTTCTTTCCGACTCCTAGCAAAATGTATCTAATGTAAAAACTGACTACATAAGTAGTATGCCTTTTTATCGTTTATTTTGACTGCCTTTATAAATTCAAATATATTTTATGAAAAAAATGAGCGAAAAAATTATTTCTTGCACAAGTTTGATAGAAAATTACGCCTTCTTTAAATTTATTACTTGAAGAAAAGGTAGCTTACGGTTTTAAAAAAGTTGCTTAATTGCCGAATAATGTTCTAACCTAGTGAATGCTATACTCGAATTCAAGGTTTAGAAACTGCGTACTGTGTACATCTTGTTAAAGGAAAAGTACGTTTTCACCTTCAGTCTGAAGAAGAGATCACATAGTTGGGATAAAATATTGAAATAGATGTGGAACATATTCATGCAGTTTAGGTAGCGTTAATAAACTGACAGATACGATGTTTTATAAATAAACACCTCATAGTTGTACAAAATCTCATAGTTAGCAACTCTTTTAAACTCGAAAGCTACCCTTCCTTCAAGTATGAAATTTAAAGAAGGCGTAATTTTCTATCAAACATGTGCAAGAAATAATTTTTTCGTTCATTTTTTTCATAAAATATATTTGAATTTATAAAGGCAGTCAAAACCAACGATAAAAAGGCATTCTGCTTAAATAGTCAGTTTTTACAATAGATACATTTTGCTAGGAGTCGAAAAGAAGCTCGTTAAAAAGCCGGCATCCTATACTGACCGAAACGACTTCGGAGTAGACTGCATGATAATCAGTATCACAACTGGAGTCAATTCCGATTATCAAAAGAGTATTAGTCTTTCGCATATGTCGAAATATTGCATGATCAACGGCGTCTACTGTACCTCTATCTTACTTATATGCTCCATCTTGTTTACAATCAAAAGGCCGGTTGCTTTGTCCGGTCTCAAGCCCTTGTCTAGGTCGGTTAGAGCCCACATATGTTGCGTAGTTAATAGCGAGCACTGAGTAACCAGGAATATTCTGTACTGATAAGTGATCTCAAGAAAGTTCGCTTTTACTATCTCACTTTTAAGTAGCTGAGCTGGAAGACACATAGCTTTTCCTTACTGTTACTGAAGATAGTCATCAAAACGACTTATTATGCTTCAGGGAATTCAGAAACATCGCGTGGTTGATGCTTTCACTCGCCCTGAACTGAAGAGGCACGTAGGACCGGGTGCTTGCATTATCCCCTTTTCCGATTTACTCCTAAGATATGCTCATGTGCAATTCAAGCCTTCCTGACATCTCGCGTCGCGCTTTATCAAGAATGAGCATCTGATTATCCTGTTGATCAGCAATTTACTGTGATTGGTACATGTCCAGTAGAAATGGAATCTAAAAGTGGGAGACCGCATAAACTATTGTCATCCTCGTAACTACCAATTGATGAGCTTCGATTAAATGAAAGCACAACATACGTTTTAAAATTAATATACAGCTTTATAGAAGCAGCCTCTTTAAGAAATTGTCAATGCTGAAATCTCGGACCTATATGTGAAAGCAGTTTGCTGAACTTTTAGGAGTCCACAAAGCCTGTCAATGCAAACAAGTTAATAAATATAACAGCACAATCATGAGATGAATATCTTTGTGAATAATAGTTAGATGAAGGATCAGCCAAGAACTAATGTAAAATTAAGTGTTGCATCTGATCAGCTACCTCATGTTTGATTGGGTTTTAAAATGCACATTCTAATGTCTAAACACAATTTAGCTCGACATTTATAGGCAAGGTTGACTACATTTTTTTCAGTTGGAACGTCTTCATATGACTTGAAAATAGTAATGAGAAATTTTAATGGATCCATAAAATGCCATGAGTTCTCGTCAGTTGCATCCACTCCGTGCGTTTAAGGTTCATGAACGAGAAAATTACGAAATTGAGTTTGTACAGAAATTTCATAGGTCATAATCACTAAGTCTAATTAAGGCTAATTAGTAAAGAAGGAAGGTTAAACGAGGTGGGGGGAAGAGGGAAATCGGGTTGCGGGAATAAAGGGGGGCAGGGGAATGCGCAAATCTGGGGGCCTGTAGTTACCAAGGCAAGGCCAGGTTAACCACATGCTCCAACTTTTTGCATAGGTCCGGTTTAAAGCCTCTTATACAGGTCGCCTGGAGGTAGCACAAGATTTGAGATGTTCGTGCTCGAAAAAGAACTGGAATGAAGTTATAGGGTCTACAGAATGACCCGTGTCCAGCAAGTGTTCTGTAATAGAGGAACGAGGGGGATCGGTTTTCTTGCTTGAATAACCAACTAGGCAGGTGCTCCTTGGCTCTGGCTGCCAAGTGCCTTTGCGTTCGTCCTATGTATTTGCATCCGCAAGTGCATGGGAATTTATAAACTCCGTTGGAGGTGGCGTGCAAAGGTAAGGCATCCTTAACACACGAAATTGGAAAAGGCTTTGTTGGGGAGCAGAATATTATTTCAGCAGCGTTATAGGTTTTTTCTATAGGCTTGAATAGGCGACTCTTAATAGTGTTTAAGATGTTATCACCCTTGAAGGGCAAGGATACAAATGCTGGCTTTTTAGGAGATGAATGTTCGTTCATTTTGGATCGCAAAGGTTTGCTATATTTTTCTATAAACTGAGGTGGATATCCACGCTTCAGAAAAGTACCGTTGAAACAGCCTGATTCTGCGTCCAAAATATCCCCGGAACAGATTTTTCTAGTCCTCTGGAAAAGGTTACATATCAAGTTACGTTTCCATTGAATGGGAACAAAACTTAGATAATGTAAATACTAACGTTACCTGGAAAGGTTAAGTTCTCACCGGAAAAATATGCTTCAAGTCTTCACATGACTTTTTCATTATGAACTGAGCCACATAGTAAATAGGTTCAACGATGCACCGTAATTTTCTGTGAATAACCGTTGTCTCTAACATAAGGGAGTATTATTATTAGCTTTTCTGGCACCGAATGTTCCGTCAAATTTTATCTTGAGAGGTTGACATAGGTATGAAGTAAACTGGCTAGATAACATTTTTAAGCGTCCAGGTAGACAGATTCTGAGTCGTTTCTCGGTAGAGCAACGCCTTCGTATTCGTTCGAAGCGGAATTAGACAAGGTTTCGTTTGCATTGTGCGGGCGCGAAAGTTGGGATATGTCAATACTGACCTTTGTATATCTTGTTGTAGAAATCAGAACATCGGATTAAATCATAGTTCGGTAGTTTTTACTTCAGTATAGGCGATGTTTTTGAAGACCCTAATAAAAACGATATACAAAAATGCTTGAGTTCAAAATACATAAAATAAATGTTACTATAAAATAGGGAGTAATATATAATCATGCGCGCATTTTTGCAACATGAAATTTACACGTAGTCATCCCCATGAACTGTTAGATATTACATTTAAACTTCATCGTTAAGTGTGTGGAAAGCGTTCGTATGTTCGAACGGTGCTTTGCTGTGCAGATGAACGGTTTCTAGCAAGTAAATATACATCAAGTTTGTGTTTATATACGTCTGTCGTGTTCGCTGTTATGACGTCCTCGGGCAGTCCGTTCCATCTACCGACGACTCGCCACGAAAACGAATAGCTGCGGACATCCAGGTGAGATAAGGTTCCTCGGAGCTTGGGGGAATTTCAACGCAGGCTATTTGATGTGGCGAATGTGAAGAATTCATCAAACCACAGGGCACAGTCTCACTTCCTCACGAGTCGGTATTGCTGCATAAGATCCCCTCGGATCCGCCTATACTCATGAAGAAAATGGTTGTCTCAGGTCTGCATTCATAAAGTAAGGGATTTAGGCCCTTCACAACTTTTGATGCCCTCCTTTGGATCGTTTCCAGTAGCTTGTAACCTTTTGGCAACCATTTTTACCAAGCCTGAACTTCATATTCTAAATGTGAGCGAATAAAGGTTCCGTATAGTTGCCCAAATAATTCCATATCGATATCGACAAAAGTTCGTTTGGTGTCAGAGAAAACATTGATCGTCCTGTTGGTAGCCCTGACAGATCTTCCTGCCTATGCAAAGGTGCGCTTTTTTTATTCGTTCACAGGGTGATAAAACTAACACTGGGCCATTACAAGCCTCGTGTCGTTTTAAAACCCTTTACTAGTGATTTAGCCAACGAAAGTTCTATTTCGCTTCCATTTCCGGTTCAGGTCATAAAACAATCATGGCCTATATAGTTTAGTACATCTTCACTGAATTCTTTTATTCGCTTCAGGCCTGGTACATGACGCAGACTCGCATGATTTCCGAATGGCTTAATGCACGAAAGAACCACTCTTTGCATCCATACCAGTTCACCTGCCTCTCAACCATAATGAAGGTAAGTTAAAAAGTATACGATATTTTGGGGTGTTTCCAACTTCTGACCTCCAGGTGTTCTCTCTTGACTGTCACACCGACACTGTTCGGATTTACTTTTGAGATAAAACGGGCTGTGAGAGGCAGATACAGATAGGTTTTATTTCAAAAGTATCATTCCAAAATTTTCAGGAAAAAAATGTCCTCCACTCTAAAAAAATAAAATTGGGTGCACAAACTCACAACACCGTGATACCAAAAATAATCCCTAATCACAAATGACTGTAATGTTTGACATCATGGATAAATGCCCTAGGAAAAGTTTTCAAATATAGGCCAAATTGGACTGCTTTCAAAACAGCTCTAGCGTTGTGACCTTGTAATCTCATGGCCTCGTTATACTTCAAATAAACTAACAGGGATAAAAAACGGTGTTATTAGGGCGAAGTAGGTCAACCGGCGTGCATCTAAGAAAATTCACCTGCAAATAGAGAGGGGAAAATGGCGGCCCAGAGTGGAAGGCCTGTACATGTCTGCGCTCATTATTGTGCTTTCCATCAGTGCAAATAACCACAGTACCTTTTTCCGCTCTATATCTGCTTTAGTTGGAAATGGATGAAATAACGGGTGGTCAATTCAATAGCTGTTTTGCATCCTCAGGTCAAAGCTTTGTTGAAATAGCCCAAGATCAAATCTGGTCGCAGAAAGAAAACACTTGCTGCGCTGGAAAACTCCCCCCGTTAAAGGGGCCCACTGTAGAATAATCTGGGTTTTAATTTATTTTCCTCTACAGTAAGTGTCGTAACCCCTGAAACACTGACCGTACGCTGTCCGGCCTATACCCAAATTAAATGAGTGCTTGCCTACGGTTGCGAAGATATTCCGATGGAAGCAAGTTCCAAACTAATTTCTTAATGGTATCGTTATTGCCGATAGATACAAATAAGTGAGTTCCAAAACGCAGTTAAGAGGTAGAATATGCGATCGCTGGAACCAGAAGTTTATTTGCCTAGCGTCGAGAAGCCTTCATCAAAGGTAACCGCAGGATAAGCTAATAAATGCACAGATTAAGCTTATCACACTATCACCTTATCTGCTAGACGCCTATGCAGATTTAATATGCAGAATGTTCGTAAAGTTCACACAAGTATTCAGTTGGCTTACCGTTCTGGGGTATATCAACGTTGCATACTCCAATCTGAATAGTCGGCAGTGGTGTTACAGGGGTAGGAACTTGCTCGAGGTTTATTTTAAGCGGTAGTGGACTTGCGTTGCGCCTACCACACTCTATCTTCCTCCACCCATGTCAAGATTGGGTCAAGAATATTGAGATCGGGTGCGGGTGGTCGGCATGGCTAAATCCGCACATATCTGTACCATCACGATGCTTCGTGAAGTTAATAGGTAGAACCCTTGTCGCTGCGATCTTCAGGCTAAGTTCCGTAGAGGAATATAAGAAGTGAAACGCAAAATGGAAGGAATGGTTTACTCTCTACAGAGATAATTGAGAACAGGCTGGAGGAAATTGACAGTCGGACGCGTGCATGACCACCCACGAGAGGGCCGGCATCCAAAGTGTGTGAGCATGGCAGTTGTCGCAGTGAAGTCCTGTGCGAATCAGTCATAGAGTGATGACTGGCCAGACTGGATTGGCTAGACAGGCAGGCTGGTGCATGCGCACTTTCTAGCAGCCGAACGAGGTTAAGCGTTGGCGCAGTTTGCGGCAACTATGATTAGCTGTCCCAAAGACGGGTCAAGATCTATAATCGCGTGACCTTGTGCGTAGCGTAGCGCCGAAGGTGGAAGTCGCTATAGGGTCACTACTACGTTTTAACGCGACACCAAAAGGATGAAAGTGGTGGTACAGATGCCAGCTCACAGAGCCTGGGCTTCCGTGCCACACCCGATCATACATCACCTATTCACTTGACCAGGATTGTACTGAGTGAGTGCGCCATAATAAATTTATCCACCCCAGTTAGTTTATTCTGACACTTAAATTATCCCGAGAGCCACTACTAAATTCGTGTGGGCCTTCCTTGAAGTGCTACCATACCTTTCGCGCTTTCTCCACAGATGCTCGGGTAGCGAGCTCCTGATACCCCGATGGCATAGCCAGAGCGTTTTTTATGCTTATGCAAGAGCCATACACAGTTTGTGGTATTGGATACACTGATAAGCTGAGCCAACACTCCCCAGTCGAGTTAGTGCACCGTGTCGATGCCTGCGTGACTGTCCGAGGAATTGCACCTATGCCCAACACGACCAGTCTGTCTTCCTTAAGGCACATTTCTGCCGCGATAAAGCTCACTGCAGTTGGTGCAAGCGTGTGTGCCTCAGTGCAAAATCTAGGGGTTTGGGGGGAGAGAGTTGGGTCGACAACTCTTTTCTGAGACGTTTGAACTCACTACTGTGCGTCAAAAATCGTGGCTTTGAAGGCCATCAACTTGGACCACATGGTCAGCCCAGCGTCTGGTTGTGTAGGGTGGCTGACTGGCAGACTGAGGGTCGTGACGCAATGGTTCCTTCTTAATTTGGCCTTTATGGCACTCCCACTCCGTGAGATCTGAGTCAGGTGTGTAGTGGCATGCTTAGGAGCGGCACTGGCCACGCCAGCCACTTGTCCCTCGCCGACATTCGGTCTTCTTGATTTGGTATGACAAAGGATCCATGTGAGAGAAAAGGAGATAGAATGATAGGTGCAACGCAAGTTTACTACCACATTTAAAAAATAATTCACACTTAAGTCACCGCCAATATCCTCAGCTTGCTGACGCGCGTGTTGGACCTCGGCGTAATGGACTCTCGAACTTCTGAGTGCAAAATGCGGACCCTTAACGAGAACTCGCCGGTTAAAGCGTTTATCGTTGGCATTTGCACTATTATTAGGCTACGAAAATGCTATCAGTATATGAACCGTCTCTTACTAAAATGTGATCTAGACCGCTCTTCATCTCAGCCAAATCAATTTACCTGGCTGATTCCACCAGAAGTGTACTAATACACCCAACATACAAGAACACTAAACACAATCGCGAAACCCCGGACGGACTTTAATAGAAGAAGCATAATTGATCCTTAGGCACTAAAGGACACAAGCTGACTAGTACGTATTATGCATTTGTCAGAATTGAAGAGCCAATCTGAAACTTATTGATATCCAATAACTGAAATATGTGTTAATACATTTGACGAAAGAAACGTTATTTTAATATAAAGAAAATGTATGATTGCGATTCCACCTGAAGATTATGTGTACACTTATTGGTCCAATTTATAGCTATTTTTCCCATCTGTGGAACTTGAAGATTTTTTGAAAATTTTGGATTTTCAAACAAACAATTGGTACTTTTTATATGTATTTTATGTTATGAATTCACTCAAGGTTTTTCGTCATTATTGCCGATCTGCGACTGATTATCAATCTTTCGCAGACTTCGGTATTTACATAAATTTTAATCGGTACTTTATGTCTAGGAAGTTTCCATTCAAATTTTGCAGCGTTATATCCCATCAGTAGTATGAGTTGGTTTCGCTTAAATTGGTCAAGTAATCCTTGAACAAGTACTACTTTTGAACAATTTCTAATTATCTCTTGTCAGCTCTGTTGTTTATATCCATACTTTCAGATGCGGACTATAACGCAGCAGTTTTCAATGCTTATGCAAAATGCGTGACAGTAAACCAAACAGAAACTTCTTATCCCTCCTAGTCTTATCCAACTAAACACGGGTTTCTAGACAAGGGTCTTTTAGAAGATGAATTGGCGAACATACGTTTGTTTTCGATAAATTCTCGCCAAGCTTTTATATTTATATGACAATTAAGTAAACAATCTATGCGGTTGGTAGAGAAAATATTGCGGTTTTCTTGGGAGGGAAAAGGGAGATAATTGGGGTCAAAATCTGATCAGAGTTATGGGGGACTAGTAATTGGCCGCGGTGATAAGCTGCTGGCGGTTAGATTAGCGGCTTTGGACCATGGTATCTCCGGCGCCACGACGAAATTTTTTAAGCACACAGAACTGGTCGGCGTAGCCTGATGGGGGCCGCTTCTGCCGTAGCCAACAGACGCTGTCCAAGAAATGTTGAATAGCTTGAAGATCACTCGGAAGGTCTTTTTGGCACCCACGCAATGGTCTGAGTCTATAGGAGTTAAGGCTAAGTTGGTTAACCCTAACACTTACAATCTTCGAGGCGATAGGAGAAGTCTTGGGAAGGCCAGAGTAGAAGGAAGAGTTTATTGTGTACACAGGACGGAGAATAGATGGAAAGAGTGTTGACTCGCGGATGACCGCAGTCCGGCTGCTAGGGCGTCAATTCCGGAGTGACTAGAGCATCAGGAACCGTCGGCGAATGCTTTGTCCCGGGGGCCAATGGGGGTGCTGATGTCTAGATTAGCGCGTGCGCACGACCTTGAGGTTGGCTAACGCTGGCTAGCCTGAGCGCGCGTTCGCGCTGAGGAGTACGTGCGCATCGGTCAAGGACAGTTAGCGCCTAGCCTAGCAGTGGGCGCGCAGGTAGGCTAAAGGCGCCATGCGTCAGCGATTGGTCTTGGGCTGCAAGTAGCTGCAACAAGTCTACTAGGTGCGCTAGAATGGAACTGTTTATGCCTTTTAGTTGGCCCTTTCCTAACTATGCTGGAATATGTTCTTGTACTCTTTTGGACAAACGAGAATACGACTGTATTATTTTTTCTACCAACCGGAGTATTTTATTTACTGAATTACCATGTAAATGCAAAGGCCTGACGAGAATTTATCGGAAACAAACGTATGTTCGCCAATCCATCTTCTAAAATTTTCAATAAGAATTTTCGCAAAAAGTTCTTTTAGTTAGGCCTCAGTCCATGTGGGGGAGGAGCGACTTTGAATATTCGGGAGACCTTTTATGGCCGGCAAGCACTTCTGTCACCCTAGATGAAACCCCTAATAGATCGCGTGACTTGTTCGTCTGATTCAACTACAAATAGTTTCGGTGTTAAAGAGTTGGCAACGTAAAACGCTTCTCTGGCAGGCAATATTACCTCATTATGCTGCCTTGACATGAATCGATGGCGGGACAGGGGCATATAAATCCCCCACCCTGTAATATCAGTGTCCTTGTACGTAATTCCCAAAAGCCCACATATTTCGGCGTCCTAACTCTTTCCCTAAACCTTACCTTAACCATAATAATCACCATAATATCCCTAGAAATAAGTGAAAAATGCCAGCATAGGGAAAGTGTCTATTTCTGTGTCTTATCGAATCAACTGTTTTCTTCAAAAGGTGCGGTGGCAGTGGAGGAAGGAAGGGGGTGTGTTGTTTTACCTAAAAATAATTTGTTGGGTTCTAATGGCAGCCAACTCTGCATCCTTCCAGGAATCCCCCTACAAAACAGAGGTCTTTCTCCTTGGCACAATGGCCTGCTACTCCGAATTTCCCGCTTCTATCCTTTCGCTAATTTGCGAGCTTTCTAGCTTTAAGTCTTTCACGCAGTTTACTTGAGTTACTTTATCAAAATACTGATTACATGTGGAAAGGCAGACGAGCCCCTAACAGCTTTTTTGGAAGTAGTTTACATTAGCAAAGTAGAGGTCCTTTCAAGTCTCTTTTCATATAAACTCATCAGGGTTGCAATGCTTTAATTATGTGTTCGCCATTGCATTTTTCAGAAAATGTACTCAGACTTTGAACTCCAGGGTATTAGCCCTGACGCGCTGGATACCATGACCTACAAAACAATCTCTCAACGGCTACAGGTAAGTTCAAGCGTAAGACGACCCGCAAATCGGGCCGGCTTACATAAAGCATACATATCAAGCAGCGTTAAGGTTGATAAGGTCTAACCCTAACGGTTGCGATCTTCCATGTCCGGTTCCTTAGGAGATGGGAGAGAGGTCATGGGAAGGACAGAGTGATAGGAAGGGTGTACTCCGTACAGACTGAAAGGAGATTAGTTAGGACGAAATCTTGACTGCCGCAGCACACGTCTAGCCGTGAGGCGAGCTGGATCTGAAATGATGTCTGGGGGCAGACATTCGAGCGGCCACCGTTGACTGCAGCCTTGAAGGTCATTGGTTGGACTGCTCGAAATTACGCACCGGTGTGGGCACAGCGGCAACTAGACGTGTAAGTAGGTCGCGCCAGACAGGGTGCGGGCAATCAGCGTGACTGCAGCCTTGGTGTGATGAGGCAGCGATCAGGAGTTCCTACATTGGCGCTAACGCCCACTACATACATTTTAATTTATTGTCCTCTAAACGCGTATCAGCTCGTTTTCTGACATATAGTGGATGCGGATAAAGACAGTACCTTTGGACTCGTTTATACCAAAGAATTCTACCATTTGTCAGTGTATTTGACTATTTGTGACAAATGCAAATATTAAATACATCTGCCGCATTTGCCTCAAATCTCAGCGCGCATTAACAAACTGCAAAAGGCCCAGTAGGCCACATGCGCCTCCACGAAAACTTGGAGTATAATACCACTGGCTATATTGTCGTAAATATAACCAAGGTCGATTTGAGACCTTGTTCGCTTGTATTGGCAAGGTCGATTTGTTATCGTCTAATTACATCTTGTGTGAATCCCAAGGAAATCCACAAAAAATTGCGCAAAGGTAGAAGTTTTTTAGTATGCCTAGCACAACGTACTTATGGTTAGCGAAGTGTACTAGATTGGACCAATCAGATTGTGGTCTCAAGTGAGGCACGACTGCATTGGTTTTGTGACTCATTCAGCTGACGTGTTCGAGTCCTCCGCCTGGCCGCAGCTGCGCGCGTTATCACATGCACTGTGTGTGAGCGGACCGGACGTATAGCGTAAGAACGACTCGTCTGGGTCATGTGCCAATGCGGTTAAGTTGAGCATCACACCTGCATCACACTACCACCACTCCCAACATTACACAACGCATGCTCTGAAACAACATCTATCACTTAAGTGGGAAGAGTATTCCTCGGCCACTTCTCCATATGGCTCCCCTTCTGATTTGTTGCAAACGAAGTACATGTTGTACCAGTTGACCTACCACAATTTGATTTTGAGGAGCGCTAACAATCCCTGTGCGGGCAATAGTATCCATTCTGAGACGAAGAAAAAGATGATAATAATAATAATGACAATAATGGCAATAATAATAATGAATCAATCGCTGGAGCAATGCTTTTATTTGCCTGACGTTTCGAGATCCGTCGTGGAGTTGTCATCAGAGACATAGTCAGATAGCAGTAGCGGTACCTATTGTGTTTGAACTGTAGGGTCTGAGCTGTCTGTTTGTGCTTATAAAAATACACTAATTTGGCCAAATACCGGTTTGTAGACAGAAGGCCGAAGTCATCAACGTGAGGAATGTTTTTGTTACAATGACAAGTTCAGCGTCGCTAGTGTTATAACGATGAAATCTGACGTGTGTCCCCGGCGTATTACGCCCTGTTGAAATTCCAAAGTAAGAACACAATAAGAAGGGCATAATTCTGGAATCCACCCGGAGGAGGGCTTATTGTGTACAAAACCCGGAGGAAATGTCTTGGGTGGCTGTTGCCGCTGGATGGTCTCCAGCGCGCTCTTTTTTCCCGCCTCGAGGGCAAGCCCCGGCATTGGGAGCGGACTAGCGTTTCCTCGCTGTCCACGTGTGTGATTCAACTCTCCCTGTGTCAGGAGTGACAGTGGCTTGTAAGAGATTGTCTGCGCGTTCTCTTGTGGCCTGGTTAGCCGCATTGGGATAACTTTACGCGACCAGTTGACCCTCGGGAAACAGCGAACAGTTTTGTCTTGCGTAGGCTCATTTGCGTGCGGTCTAAGGTCATTGTGTGTAGACAGTCATCGCCTGTATTCGGTCAGAGCTAACAAAGACATTTGGCTAGATTCGACGCCTTAGGAAAGCCTTAAAATGTTACTAGCATTTTGTCTGGCTAATATCCTAGCAGTATTTTGCACAGAATCCCGAGTTGTTGTCTCAGGCAGCATTGGCCCCTAGCTAAGCCAGGGCTGGTGTTGCCTGTGTCTAGGCAGGCCTGAGAGAGTGGGTGTGTGAGAATGTGATGACAGCTGCCCTTACATGATTGTGAAGTAAGTTCAAGTGGTGTGCCATTGGTGTGTTGAATGGCTCGAGGGGATGTCGTGTATAGGGGCTCGTGCTGCATGGGCTGAGGGATGGCATATTTAAGTGGCCCTTGGGCAACCATGATTGGTTTAAACGCGCGTGTGTGTACGCGGGGGGGCTAGTCGATCAATGGTCTTCAGGTCAGCGGCTCGTTAACAGTTTCTTGTGAAGGAGTATGACGTTGGGGCAAAAGGCATAGAACAAAAGGGAAGATAGCATTGTTGACTGTTTGCCACAGAACCACCACGTCAACAGTAGCACGCAAAGCAGCAGTTCTTATGCCTCCTCTCTAGTAAACCATTTTTCTTCGTTTTTAGGTGGAGGAGACCACGATCGCCGTTCAGCCAGAGTCCACCTCCAGTCCAACACGCTCCCTTCTCGGCACCATAACCGGGGGCTTCAGTGGCCTATCCAGTAGCATTCCAAAACCTGGTTTTCTCAGTAAAATGGGTTAATTTTTCTCATGCCTGCTGTTAACGCTGCCTATTACGCTCAACCAAAGTCCCACCTTTCCCCTCCGTGCCCCCAGAGACGCTGCTCAAGTCCCATGCGCTGGCCCATGTGACGACCACAAAAAGGTCATTTCTGTCAATATGGTTGCCACATATAATCACATTATAAGCTCTGCCTTGCATTCCACCTACCGATGCTTGCAAGTTAATTTTCTACTTTCTGACCGTGCAAAGCGCCAGCCTGTGAAAAGCGTTTTTTACGTACCCCCTCTCTCGCCCCCCCCCCCCCAACTTTAGGCGTCATGCAACTGCCACTCCTTTCGATCACTCACGAACTTTTCGATATTTGCAGTCCAAGCTCGCCTCTCATTATGCTGCCATCCGTCTGGCAACTCTGGGAGTCTATTTTTTGAGGACGTTTCAACTAAAACCAGTTCCCTCCTGCTCTGTGCTAGACGGTGGAGGCTACTTTCTCCATCCTAGATGTTGTTTTTTTTTCTCTTTTTTTCTTCCTTCTTCTTTTACTTTGGTTTAAGGTACCTCCCTTCCCCTCCCGCCCCCCGTTTTACCTTGTTCCAACCTTCGCGGGACCTTTCTGTCCATAAGTGCAAGTTACTAACAAGATGAGGTAACAACCAGTGAGATGGAATGCTTCCTCGCCATTATCACCACCAACAAACCCCGCAGTCCCTGCCACCTTGGTTCACTGCTTTAGATCTGGTTGCGGCCTCCTTGGAATCGTGAGGACTCTCCTGGACTCCAGCCTGCTCAGAACCTTATGCAAACGGGGAAGTAATCAGGGGTAGGACGTGTTCTTCGCTCGCTCACACGCCCCTTCCTCATCCTCCTCCATTCAAAACCCTGTCGCTAACCGGCTAAACACCTGCATGCAGTGCCTCAACTGCCCTTCTTTCTTTTTTCGCACTTTCATTCACCTTACTCATCCGCCTTTTGCTATGCTACGTAAGAAGTGGTGGGTTCATTTAAAGAGGCCTTTTCTGTTCACTGGGTGACACACACCTATCGAGGGGTGCTAAGGCTAAGAGAGTTAACCCTAACGGCTGCGATCTTCCAGGCTAGGTTACTTAGGAGAAAGGCGAGAAGTCTTGGGAAGGACAGAGTAGTATGGATAATGTATTCCATACGGAAGAGTTTGGAGGACGTTGCCACTCGGTCTGGCATGGCGTTCAACCGCGCAAGAGCGTGGGGGTCATCCTGAGGGACGGAATCCGGAGTGTGGTCTAGCGGAAGTAATCCGGGTTGCCGCCGAAAGCTGTCTCTGTCTTGGTCAACCTTGATGGTAATTGGTCAGGCCGCGACATAGCGTGTTAGTAGGTCGCGCAAGACTTTGAGCGAGAGATGGCCGGGGTGCGGGTAGTCAGCGTGACTTTAGCCTTGGCATGATGAGTCAGCGATCACGGATTCCCACAGTGGCGCTAACACCCACTTCACACACGCCAGCACATTATCAGCACCTATCCTAGCGTGCAAGCTGTAATCGATGGTAGGGGGGTTTAAATCAATGTAACTTTCTTCACAGACTCAAGTAGACTTTCAAGTACTTTCAGTCAGAGGAAACTCATGGCTCAAGCTGACGACAACCAGAGCTATTTTTCACCTGATGCACTGATACGGAGAGGTTGAGATGGTGATCCGCGGGGATTTTGTTCATATTCAAGCTGTTGTGAGAAACATCCACTTTAGTCACTACCTACCCTCTTCTTCGCGCTCAGTATCTTTCAAGACAAAGTCAAGGCGACTGAAGAAGGACATGAGTGAAGTACGTGAAGGAGTTTAAGTATGCTGCGTATTCGTACCGCAAGTCCGGAGAAGAGGGTGCATTGCAACAAGTTAGTTAATAGAGGAAACCCTCGCCACTGTGTATAGGAAGAGAAGAAGCGAGACGCCAAATGGGAGGAATAGTCTATTCTGTACTGAGGTAGTGGGGAATCGGCTGGAGGAATTTGATATTGGAACGAGTGCAGAACCATCCGTGAGAGAGTCAATGTCCAAATTGTGTGATTGTTGCAGTCGTCACCGTGGCATCCTGTGTAAGTCAGCTTTAAAGGTGATTGATCAGATCGAATTGGGGTTGGCAGGCAGGTACTGGTGCTTTCGCACTTACTAGCATCCTTGAAAAGCGAGCATTCATATGGAGTGGGGTCACGACAGATGTAGAACTTCACAAAAATTGAAGTATGTTAATGGTAATTTTACGAGGGAGCCATTGCGGCGTGATCCTTCATTCTGACTCTAGCATAGCTGTCTCGCCAGCTGGTAACCTTAAGATAATTAATACTGTCGAAACATGGTTAAAAGGTGCTTTTATTTTTTATACTCCGAAATACGCTGGAGGCTGCCTGTGTATCAGCACTTGGCCTTTCGCGACCACAGAAGTCGTGTAGTAGCTGTGTTATCTTACGAACTATTAAACCAAATTCTGAAATTTTTTTCGGTTCGAAAAGATTACTGAAGACGGGTTGTTATACCAGTTAACTTGCAGCGTAAGCCAAAACATATTTTGGTCACGCCATAATGCCAGTTTCTTCGTGAACATCTCGCAGGTCACCTGTAGAAGTTACACTGACAAAATAAGGTAACGGTCTAGTATATGGATCATCACGGAAAAAACACACCAGAATTCAGTAGTACTGACCGCCAACATCGTGAACACGTTGACTCCATCATGCAGTAGACGAGGGAACGAAGAAATGATTAATCGCTACTTCCCTTCGAACCCCAAGAATCACTTTGTCCGTTATACATAACTAGGTAATTTATTTTCCATATCAATATAAAAGCCTGATCGAAAACAACAGTTTGTCAAGAGTACTTTTCCATCGTCAAATGGGAATTTGCGCTGAATTAAGGCTACGTTTAAGCTAATTCAGAGTTACGTTTAGGGCTCATGTTAGGGATAAGCTTGTGGTTAGGGTATAGTTCGTGTGTGTTAACGATAATACTGGGGTTTAGAGTAGGGCATTTGATCTTGTCATCCTGCCACAGAGAAGCGATACCAGCTTAAAAGCAGGCCAGATTTTGCATTCGCGTTTTGCCTACTTTGCCTGGTTGTTTGACCGGCGACAACGATGAGGATGACGCCTTGGGTGTTGGTGCGTTCGTCAATGGCCGAACTATCAACCGCAAATGATCGCGTAGGCCAGTGCTGGCCTTCCTAAAGTTGTCCTTAAGCCGCCCCACTTCGGCGTCAACCTCCTGGGGTCAGCCGGACTTGGAGGCCAGGACTGCAGTTAGCGCAACATAAGCAAATGACCACAAACACTAATTCAACGCGAAGGGATGGGTGCAGTGGTGACGGTGGCTAAAAGTGAAGTTTCAATTTTCTACCATTATCGCCTGCTGTTGTTGACTTTAATTCGAGCACAGCGATTAATAGTGACGTCTATGGAGTGGGCGCAGCACTAGTACTTTGCACCCAAATTAAACGTGCACTCTCACAAAATGTCCACCGAAATTCTGAAATGTGTCTTAGGTCCCAAGACGTTATTTAAGGATGGTTGTTATACCAGTTACCTTGCAGCATAAGCCTAAGATACTTCGGTCACGCCAGGGTGCCAGATTCTGCGTGAACATTTTGCTGGTCACCCGCAGAAATTGCACCGTAAAAATACGGTAACAGTCTATTATAAGGGTCATCACGGAAAGCAAACACACCAGAATTTGAACACTGTATAAACAGCAAAATTTAATGGATCCATAAATTTCGAGAGGGCTCTTCAGTTGCCACCCCTCATT
Source organism: Ligula intestinalis (assembly GCA_036362985.1). Taxonomy (NCBI): domain Eukaryota; kingdom Metazoa; phylum Platyhelminthes; class Cestoda; order Diphyllobothriidea; family Diphyllobothriidae; genus Ligula; species Ligula intestinalis. Next base: position 16,928,067 of record JAYGXS010000004.1, on the reverse strand, counting down.
GCATAACGGGAATGAACGTTAGAGAAAACACACAACTGAATTCATACAGAAAAAATCGATAAAAACCGGCAAGGTCTCTGTACACGGCCAAGAGGCATTCGATAAAGCTGAAAGTTAAACGCTGTAGACAGCAAAAACTGGAGAAAAAAACGTCTAGGCAAAACGAAAGAAAATTTGGGGAGGGGGGATGTGTAAACAAGGAGCCAGTATTACCAAGGAAGAGTTAGGTTAACTACATGCTCCAATTGTTTACATAGGTCGGGTTTAAACCGCCTTATGTACGCTGCCTCCAGGTAGCGTAAGGTGCGAGTTGTTCGTGCTTGAACAAGTACTCGGAAGGAGGTTTTAGGGTCCACGGAGTGGCCCGTATCTAGCAAGTGCTCAGTAATTGACGAGTGAGGTGTTCGTTTTTCTTGCTTCAACAACCAGCTAGGTAAGTGTTCCTTTGCTCTGGTGGCCAATTGCCTTTGCGTTCGCCCTATGTACTTGCATCCACAAGTGCATGTAAATTCATAAACACAGTTTGAAGTGGCGTGCATCGGCAAGGCATCCTTCGCACGAGGAATCGGTAAAAGCTTTGTTTGATTGCAAATTGTAAGCTCAGCGGCATAATATGTCCTGTGAATGGCATTAATGAGTCGTCTTTTGATGGTATTGAAAACGTTGTCACCTTTAAACGGCAAAGATATGAAAACGGGCTTCTTCGGAACTATCTGTTCCGTCATTTTAGGCCGTAATGGTTTTTTATATTTGTCAATAAACTGTGTTGGGTATCCGCGCTTCTGCAGAGTACATAGGGCGAACGCAAAGGCAATTGGCCACCAGAGCAAAGGAACACTTACCTAGCTGATTGTTGAAGCAAGAAAAACGAACACCTCACTCGTCAATTACTGAGCACTTGCTAGATACGGGCCACTCCGTGGACCCTAAAACCTCCTTCCGAGTACTTGTTCAAGCACGAACAACTCGCAACTTACGCTACCTGGAGGCAGCGTACATAAGGCGGTTTAAACCCGACCTATGTAAACAATTGGAGCATGTAGTTAACCTAACTCTTCCTTGGTAATACTGGCTCCTTGTTTACACATCCCCCCTCCCCAAATTTTCTTTCGTTTTGCCTAAACGTTTTTTTCTCCAGTTTTTGCTGTCTACAGCGTTTAACTTTCAGCTTTATCGAATGCCTCTTGGCCGTGTACAGAGACCTTGCCGGTTTTTATCGATTTTTTCTGTATGAATTCAGTTGTTTGTTTTCTCTAACGTTCATTCCCGTTATGCAATGAGGGGTGGCAACTGAAGAGCCCTCTCGAAATTTATTGATCCATTAAATTTTGCTGTTTATACAGTGTTCAAATTTTCACCAGGGAAAAGAAGCTTTACACCAGAATTTAGTAGTACGGGACCGGTGGTAATGGGGTTATACGGATGAGGCGTTGCGAAGGCGTAGGAAATTAAACGAATTGTGGCAAAAAAACAAGAAAAAGTACTAAAGCCTATTCGAAAAGGCCAATATATGGCAAAGAAGAATCGCACCATAACTAAAACATAAATTAAGATAATAGTAAATTGGATAAATTCAATTCAATATGTTAATAAAATGCTAAATTTAAAAAATGACGAAATTAGCATTAACATCTGTCCCCTATTATAGAATTGTGGGGTTTATGCTTTCTGCAATGATCCATATGTTTGACTGTTATCAAAAATACTTTATAATTAGTATGAATGTTTCGAATCGATTTTCAATGCACTTGTGAATTCAAACATATTTTCTAAGAAACGTGCATAAATATATTCGTTCTTGTATTCATATGGTATCAAATAACGTATTTTTCTGTGTCAACACATGATGGAACTGCTCCTCGTGGTATTTACAATAAACCTTTGTCAATTCCCCAATGGTGTTGAACTTTGCCTACTGTTGCTCTTGCCTTCCGTGTCTCCAAACATTTTTAGGAAGAAAGAACGTATAGTTCTTACAATATGTTGCAATGTATGTGGACCATGTTGCGTATTTTGTAATAAATGGTCAGAATCAATGTGTTATTAATGGACTTGCTTCAGTTCATATAAACTGTGTTCAACGTTCCTGTGAAGAGCCTGTACGCTGGACAAATTCGTGTTCGTAGGGCATTCCCGCCTGCGTTCAATCAGTTACAGCGTTCGGTTTTGATGGTTTTCTTTCCCTGACACTGTTTTTGTGGTTGCATTTACATACGCTTTACATCTAGCCATCGACACTGTGCTACCCACTTCTCCCGAACACGCCATGGCAGTCTCGCCTTCTGATGAGTGCGTAATCCAGCATTTAAAATGGACATGATCAAGAGCACGTGCATGTCGCCTTCTGGCGAATGGAAAGTCACAATTGGAGCTAATGATGAGGAGGTTATGTCCTACACAGTTCTTCGGTACACAAAGACTATGTAGTGATCTCTGCAGCCCGACGCCTTCCTAACTGTTGGCGCCACAGACGAGGTCTTTAAGAGAAAAGGACGTCGCACGAAGACAGTTTTCCGAATGCCTCAAGCGAGCCCCTCGCTGCTAACGAACGCACACGCCTTGCCTTCCCGTCTTGACCTCGATCCATGCACTTAGATGTCCGCACTACTATACTAGCCTTACTGGAAGGTTGGCCTCAACCCGTCTGGAAAAAAAACCCAAGGCGGTGGCTGCCGCTAGACAACACTTTGGACCACGCCACTTTAGCGGAAAGAGGTGCGCTCCGGCCGTCAAAACTTTGTACCTTCTATTCTCCTTTCTCTCTGTACAAAATACACTCTTCCTATCACTCTGGCCTTCCTATGACTTCTCTCTTCTCCTAAGGAACCGGGCCTGGAAAATCGTAGCTGTTAGCGTTAACCAAATTAGCTTTAACACCTCGATAAATACTGCTGTTGTAGTTGTGTTCTCCTTGAGCGCTAGACGTCTCGTTCCAGGCGACATGGCTCGTACATACTCGAGTATCTAAATTAACACGGGCATATGGGTCGTTAACAACGACGGCTTTCAGCTCTTCGTAGAACTTCTATGTGTCTTCATTGCTCTTGCTTTTGGGGGCGGTCTTGGTTAAAACGGTGGTGAAGGCATCCGAACAGACTGATGACCCGCCCCTTTGGGTGGACATACACAGATTGGGAACAAAGGTGTGTAGTTACCTTAAAGTAGAAATAGGGCAAATGTCTGCTGAGATTGACTATCATGTGTGGAATTAAGAGCGTAAAAGACATGAGGAGGAGCAATCAGATGAATAATTTACATGTGCATTACTGAAGTACTAACTTCTGATTGATATGTGCGTCCTGATAGAACGATGGGGTTGGAGCAAACAGTGAGGCAGCTGGCTTCAAAACTGGTTTCGCCCAGGCTACACGGTAGGTTCTCTCTGCGTCTGTGAGACAGTCCTGTTCATGGAAAGTTTGAGAAATACAAGCCGAATAGACTTAGTTCAGTCTTGTATGACGAATTCAGTGTGGCTACACACTAAAATACTCTTTTAGGTCACCTGAAAATAACATCCAAACAGCTCTGGTGCTCCGAAGTGACTTGAAGCTTATTTAGAACGAGTTCAGATTTTTGACGCATAGGACAGCACACGATAATAGAGCATGTTTCATTATCAACGGCGACGTTGGTCTCGCTCATGCCATGCTGAAATGGCGATTCAACCGACCACCTAACGTACTCATTTTTGGGTCGTCCGGTCGAAATCGTTAAATTGCTTCACGGAATGCCGAAGAAGCAAACTGTCCTGGTTTTTTGCCACCAGCGGCGATGGTTTCATAAAGGTCAGTTGTTGTTTGTTTGGTGTCTTATAGCGCTTGCTGACGAAGCAACGCTCTGAAAACGCAGGTTCAAGGGAGCATAATAACCATTATGCAAAAAACTTAATTCAAAAGCAATCAATCATTAATCGTTAACTCGATTGCGTAGGCATGCCTTATCGGCGCGTTGAAAGGCTTTGCAATAAAATGAAGGAGAAAATTGTCAATTTAAGTGCTTCCAATGCGCATTCAGAGTGAATGGTTGCCCACGCTAGTCCGTCCTTTGACATATGTAAAAAGGAGACGTGACCGGACTGCACAAAGCCAACATCGTTGCGAAACCTCTGATAAACTAAGGATTTAAAGGCCGCCCTTTCGCACTGCAGTAAGCACCTGCTCATTCGTACTCCGATGTTCGCGCCTACAGTCTATCGGAGATTTAAGATGCAACTAGAACTAATTATAAGACATAGAGGAATTGAAATACGGCATCCCCAGATATTTGATTCAGAAGCAAAGAGCCTCTTTAGAAAAACTTGAAACTTTAATATGTCAATTCTCGAGAATGGTTCCCTAGATCCTCGCCAGACTATGGGATATGTACAGGAGCAATTAAATCAATTAACAATATCCAACAATTTATTCTACAATTGGCTGAGGTCTGCGCGAATAAGCGCCGCATACATTTCACCATCCCGCCGTGGTCGGCCGCGCACGTTGAACTTTGTCCTTGAGGTACTTATAGATGACATCCAAATCGATATACCTGTTGGTGCATGCTTGACCTCAGTGCATTGCCTCTAAGAATTCACGGATTTGTCTAGTTGAGCAAGTGTCAAGAATCTGTGTGTTCTCCCATACGGATTTGTGACTGGTTTCCTGTGTGTGTATGCCCCTCTCGGATAAATGCGCTGCCTGCCATGATGGGTCCTAGCGCGGCTTTGAACCTTCAGACAACCTATTTTCTCGCTTGATTGTTCGAGTTCCCTTCACCACAAACATAAAATCCACACTGGCTCACCCTTGCGGTAGTCTAAGCGAGTAGGTATGTTCTGTAGTACTTCTCACCGGTCCCTCACCGGACATTTGGTCATCACTGTGATTCAGAAATGGCAATGATCTCATAAACCTGCGCCGCACTTAACCCCGGGGAAAACCACGTCTTTATGTGTCACTCGGGATCGTGATAATAAACACACCCACGCGTAGGATCCCAGCTGTTGGCTGCTATTTTTTGCTTCCCACCCTTAAAAAGTCGCGAATTGCACCTGGCCAAGGCTCGTAGTTGAAGGCAATTGATCTTGACGGTGGAGTGGCAGCCAGTCGCAGCTGACCGTGTGGAGTCTCAGAGTAGCGGGTACGGCGTGCACGGACATTCGCCCTCTTGCAACACCCAGACTGCATCACGACCGCAACTTCACAGGACTCCAGCGCCCACTTGTTTTCAGACAGCTGTCATCAAAAGCTATTCATATATCCCCCCTGTCGACCCAACACAGTCGGTATATCGACATAGAAGCTCCGCGCTCCCCGAAAAAAACTCTTTCGTGGAAGAAAATGCCCTACTACCCTAATTTAATTTTAATTATGAGAAAGAAGGGTGGCCACGCGGTGTTAAAAGAATACGTCAGATGATGATTGTTCGGGGCATTGCGTCTTACCACCGTATGCATCACAACCCACTGTCGGCGGGCCGGTTCCAGGTACACACATTTTAACATCAGGGGAAGTTTAATGGTCTGGGGCTTCACGGAGGGTAATTCCTCAAATAACACAAAAGATGTGACCTGATATTCTAGTAAGGAAAAAACAACACGCTGGAGGAACGGAATTTTTAAAAGGCGTATAAATGTACATGTTGATAGGGTATGATTAACAGTTTTATAAGAATTTAGACACTGAGCACACCAAACGCCTGTCCATCATCGGCGCATCTTTTCCTGCCTAGCACGAGCGCGTCGAAGATCCCGATCAAAGGAACTCTCTCGCTGTCGGGGTGAACGTGAACGTCGACGGTGACGATCGTGGGAACGGGAACGAGAACGTGAATGGTGGCGATGGCCTCGTCGATCGGACTCACGTTCGCGAGATCTACAATATGAATAGTAAGAATATTTTTTTTAAAAACCTTTTAATATGCTTACATGTTGCAAGTGCTTATTATGTACTCTTACCTTTCCAGTTACAAGCAAAATTAGTGCTGAGAACTTAACCGTTACCTAGCTACAAGATCTCGGGCACATAAGAACCAGTGTGGGGGTGAGGACGTGTCGGGACACCGTAAAAAAGCGAGTTTGTGCAGAAATATTCCTGACAATGGTGGAGCATGTTTTAGGAAATCAAGGCCTCAATTTTCCGCACATCATAATAGTGTTATCGCCAGTTCAACTAGCCTTTTCAACACTTAAGCACTTCAAGAATAAACGGACTCCGAAGAGAATGTGCTTGGGCTTTCTATTCACACAAAGACTATCGAATATCTGTCTGAAGAAGTTCTAAGGAAAAAAGGAAATTTACATGCTTCTGTGGCTCCAGTCACAGGTAATAAAGTATTAGCTGGAAGAGTAACAGTTTCAGCAGATTCCAGCCTGTCTGAAATCACGCAATTAAGCCCCTAAATTTACTTTCGTTCGGCATAAACAACATGGACTCGTCTTATGCTGAGCTATGCGGCGTCAACAACCACCATTAACTATAAGAGAGCTGTCGCACTGACTTCAAAAAGTATACTTTTTGAAGTCAGTGCTATTAGCAATAGTAGGTGGGAAATTATGAAGCTTTCCACTCCGTAAAAACAATAACAGTAGCAGTCCTGGGGTGGCTACCTACCTTTAACAGGATACTAGACAGCAATTTAAAAGGTCATTCATGCCGTACACCAGTTACAGAGCGAAATTTTTTACTAGTAAGAAAATCCCAGTACGCATCAATCTTCAAAAAGCAAGCTCGTTTAAAATTGAATGACAACAAAAAACAGCATCAAGCAACAAGATGGCAGACCCGTGAGGATCCTTTCGCATTCGACTGTCTGGTTCAGGATCAACGCGGTTCACGCGTCCAACTGGTCGTTCAGGTTCACCAAAGCCAGAAGAACGATGCTGGCCCTCTGATAACTGCTTGGCACGCCTGCCGCGCAACTTCTCTTCTATCTTCTTCTGAACGGGCACTGGAATGCGAGGAAATAGTGTAGAAAACCAATCCAGTTTCGTCAGCCATTGTTCCAACATAGCTCCAATGGTCATAACGCATCCGCCACCGGCCCTGACGTCAATTTCCTAATAACACAAAGGAACGAGTAGCTATAAACAGGCAAAATAACGGATTAAAATGAGTGGCTGGCAGGTTCTTACGCATTTCGGTTACAGCCGGACTCAAGTCGCATGGTTGGCCTGTGCTGCAACCCTACAAGTAAATAACACGCACCTCAGTATCATCGAGGTATGGTGCGTACCAGATCCACAGATCCTCTGGGGGCAGACAATACCTAAGAGATAAGGCGGTGATATGAGAAACCAACCTTATATACATGAAGCCCAGTCCACGAATATACGGTGAGTCTGGATGCTCAAGAAGGCCTTTTAATTGTTTACGCGTAAGTTTTAGGGTATACAGCTTGTAAAGGAGACAGTATGCTGTCGACACAATCCCTCCGGTGCCAACACCACGAACGCCGCCACACATGCCTGTCTGGGATCCGATGCGACGGCTTCCACGTTCCCACGGCTCTAGATGTTCAACCAGAAGTAAATAATACGGATAATAATGAATAAACCTACTTTATAGTAAATTTCATCAATAACCTCGTGGTATGTTTTCAGTTCGATGAGGTTGCTCTTGAAATATGGTGACTGTTGGATGTTCGTATATATCATATTGTTTAGGTTCATCGTGGTGAGGTTGCCCCAGAGTTTTAGATTATTGCCTCGGGGCCTGTTTTCTTCCTCAATCTCATCCTCAGACACTGCGTTTTGAGCAGGGAACTCGGCAACGGCCATAGTTGCCTACAGGGTTGCAGAGATGTAATATGGGCCGCAAAAAACTCCACACTAATTTCAAGGACTACTTTCTGAGATCAGTCACAGGCCAAACTAGTCATATTCCCATCCTAATATATGCCCAACTCAAAGTTTCCACATACAGTCTGAACTTATTTAACAATTCAAAACCTTCAACATCAATCGTCAAGCAAACTGAAAGTGAGCACTGGCTGCCGAAGTTTTGTCGAACCGCTGAAATTGTTCAATGGGCGAACACATCGATGCCGGGGTGAAAGAATCCGGATTGATAAGCGGCTGCTAAATTCACTAAGCAGCCACAGAGTATGACTTATTTCTGAGGAAATTTAAAGAAAGATGACAGTCTAACTATGAAATGAAGTACGTATAGGGGTTCGTGGAAGGTAGGAGTAAGGACTCCATTTACCATACTGATACTGAAGTCAATTGATTGAAGAAATAAGGCTTCTACTTTTGAACTTCCTATGCAACAATGGTATATAATTTAACTTTAACAGTATGACTTCAATATGTGTGCGATCTGTAACCCAAGGGTTTCTAGTAAAAAGCACGCAATGCATTTTGGATATTAAGTGTCCTTATAAGGACACTAAGGATGTATACATCCTTAGTACTTTTAACAAATGCAAATATACGGCAAGAAGGAAGATAACTCGTTCGCAAAAATTCGGGCCTTAGAGTTAGCGGATGGTTGAATGCATCTAGTTCTTCTTTAAAAATGTATATATTCGAACTGCCAACTCCCTGACCACTGATATCAAAGCTGCGTCAAATGACTGTGACTGGAACTCTACTCAAATCGTTACCTGACTTTCTCACAGACAGGCGTCACCGTTTTTGTATTGGAAATACCAACTCAGCGTGGAAACCTGTTTCGTGTGAGCTTCCGCAGGGGAGCGTTCTGGATCGCATTCTCTTTCTGATACAATATGTGAATGACTGCCTTGGCTGTCTAAACTGTGAGAACGTTATGTTTACTGATGATCTTAGAATATAGGACTCAATCGAAAATTCAGAGGATGCGCAGAGCTTACAAAATAACTTAGATCGCTTGGCAAAGTGGTGTGAAGTGTGGCTACTGTCCCTCAATTTCAAAAAATGTCAATTCATCCGCCTAAGGTCTAGTTAATTACATACAGGGCGATCGGATTTGAAGATGAGTGCTATATCGGAGGTCACCAACTAGAGTACGTGAACGAACAAGAGGATCTAGATTTATGTTTCACACTCAATCTCAAACCATCAACTCACGGTGCCAAAACTGCAAATCGATCCTTTAGTAGGGTCTTCAAAGGCTCTGCCTACCTGGGGCCAATCAACCGTTATGCGGGGAAGGGGAAGGGGGAGGGGAACAGTAAACCAACAGTGCCATAATTTCGGAGATGCCTGCGCAGCGCCATGTATGCCGGTGCCAGATTGATAAATCGATTGACTGAGTTCTCATCCGAGGGCCAGGCTTCAATCAATTCCCAGACAAACAATTCACGAGGGAAGACGAAAGGGATCAGCAGCTACCTTTTCTCAATGTACTCTTCGTGAGAACTTCTGACGGCAGAATCTAAACAACAGCCTACAGGAAGGCGACGAACAAAACACAGCTTTTAATTTTCCAAAGCAACCATCCGGTGGCTCACAAAAGAAGCAGCATAAAAACACTTTTCAAGAGAATCCAGACTCAGTGTAGTAATTTGGAAGAAAAGGCACGTAAGGCCCGATATTTTTGCGACCAGTTAATGCGGAATGGCTACCCGAAGGCCTGTGCCTACGTGCTCGCCCTCTGAGGGCCAAACTCTGACCAACCCGTACAATATGGCATGCGCTGACATACATCAAGCATGTATCGGAAGCGACCGAGTGCATTCCTGTGGGACTAGGCGTCGGAATTGCACACCAGCCCTAGGTTACCATGCGCAGTCGGATTACGTGAATTGAGGACAGTTTAAATCTCAGTGAGCAATCACGCGTCGTGTACTGCATACCATGTATAAATTGTCCCGAAACCACACAGGACAAACAGGACGTATGCTTGGTTCGTGCATACGCGAACATAAGCGTGTGGTACAACGGGGTGACGCATCATCGCAAGTGGCCACCCATACATACGAGACGGGTCACGCATTTAATTTCGCAGCTGCGAGGGTAATTGCGCACGCCGGCAACAAAGCAGGCCACGAATTGATTGAAGCCTGGGCCTCGGATGAGAACTCAGTCAATCGATTTATTGATCTGGCGCCGGCATACATGGCGCTGCGCAGGCATCTCCGAAATGATGGCACTGTTGGTTGACTGTTCCCCTCCACCCTTTCCTCTCCCCGCATAACGGTTGATTGGCCCCTACGTCCTATAGATGTTGCTTGTCTTTGGTTTATGGCTTTTATCTCTGACGATGGACTCTAGAAAGAGCCCGAAAGCTCAGACATGTAAAAGTGTTATTCCGGTGAACGCAACGCTTTTTACTTCTTTATCAATGCTCATACTTGGGATGCGAATGTTTGCCTCAATGCGCAAGATTTCAAAGCCCACAGCGTTATTAATAAGACTGGTAACGGTGTTCTGCCAGGTAAGGTCAGGTTTTTTTGAGGGAAATGTACGTAAATACCTTTGAACTCCCTATTGGTACAGGACAGTTTTTTCAATGCATTTGATCTGCAGAACATTTCAGAACAGTGGCATTGCCAGTAATTTGAATTTGGATAAGGGAGGGCCGACAGTGAAAAAAAATCCTCAGGCGTTGTTCTGAAGTCCAGGGGTTTGTATGCCATTTGAGAGATTTAAGGAGAAAAACTGTCGCCCGTGAGGGTAGGGGGTGCAGGGGGGAGGGGGATGCAGAGTATATTCCAATCGGATGGCCTGTGCCAAGAGTGTTTGAAGCATATCAGGGGGAGTCCATCACGGTTTTCGCCAAGGGTCCCACGAAGAGCAGATTGCGGAGCTCACGCAAATGTCACCGAGTATCGGCACCTAGTGTCGGAGATGCGCTCATCGTGCATCCTTTCTGGTTAACGAAACTGCCAGCTCACTAATGAAAAAGATGAAGTCGGTAGTTTTCTAAACAAACATGTTATTGAACAGAAGCGAGTAGTATGTTTTTATAATGTGAATTGGGAAAAGCTTTACGAGCTGCGTAGCCTACGAACTCAACAACAATGCTCAACAATGCTAATTTCACGTCTAGGTTTCTCTTGAATGCATCCACAGATGGAGATATAACAGTATCCTCTGGGAGAGCATTCTAAGCTTCAACTACTCTTTTACCAAAGATGAACCTGCGTGTGTCTAGTTTGGCCCCTGTTACGCGTAGTTTGAAGAGACGCCCTCTTAATTTCGTCGTTGTTGCTAACTCAAAAGAGTCGCCAGGTAAAAGACAACTGTCCTGCCCGCACATTATACGAAATACTTTTATCAGATCGCCACGTAGCTGTCTGTAACTGAACAAAAATAGATTGAGATTAGCTTAAGATCTTTCGTAGGGTAAAAAGCACTGACCGATAACCAGTTTGGTTGCGCGCTTTTGGATTTGCTCGAGGGAATTAAGGTCTTTCGCGGTCCAGGGTTTCTATGCTTGGATTGCGAACTCCAACTTCGGCCGTACAAATATTCCAAAGACCTTAGCAAAGCAGTCTTTAGCGAAGTCATAGAAAGCCCTTTTGACAAGATACCGGACGGACATCGCAGACTTGGCTACTTTTGCGCATTGCGGCGAGGGCTTGAGAGACGTAGAGATCCATACTCCCAAATCTTTCTGTGCGTCTACTTATTGCAGTTGAATGCCATTAAGGCTGTAAACCATGATGTTCTGAGAGCTGGATCGGTCAACTCGTAGGATGCTGAATTTGTTCTCGTTAAAAGGTAAAAGCCAGTCTTAAGACCAAGTTTGAAGACGGGTTAGGTTTATCTGCACACGATCTTCGTCAGCTGAATTTCTGATGACGTTCCGAATTTTAATGTCATCGGCAACTATAGCCACATCGCAGTCCAGGTCACGGACGGAGTCATTGACATATATAATGAAATCTCTTTTCTTATAGAAATGCTTGGTGGTTATCATTGACCTGCATTGGCTTTAGCACGAGAATCTCAAAAAATGGTTCTAATAATATTGTTTTTAAACCTTCTGAAATTAAATAGTCCTAAATGCTGTCGAGACAATCGGGGGGCAATGCTCTGACAGAGTAAGACAAGTATAATATGTCATACCCTCAATAACTTTGAGCAATTTAAGTCGTCACTGCCTATGCTAAGTTAAGGATGATAATCGTCAGAAACACCCATAGCAGAACATTTGAGCCATGAAATGGAAAGGCAGCATTTGCAGCACCACTGAGTGAAGATCTGCCGAACATTTTTAAGAGCTCGAGCACGTTTGTATTGATCGCCGGTTTATATTTATCAACAACTTTTTAATCGTCAGCGAACATGAAGGGTCTGTCATACTGCAAACAATCAGGGACATCACTGACAAAAAGCAAATGGGAAAGGGCCAAGCACGCTACCCTGAATAACTCCACTCCTCGCATATGTGGGGAGGGAGATAAAATTGGGAGTTTTATCTCACTGTGTGCGAGCATCCAAGTAGGAGGATAGTGACCTCCGAAGTTTGTTACTCATGCCGAATTATGCAAGTTTCAAAAAAAGGAGATCATAGTCAACACTGAAAAAGTTTAGCGAAATCGAACAAGACAAGGTAAAGTGCAAAAGATTCTGCTTTTAGATCGTAGCACATTATCAGGGAAAGGAGGCTGGCAGGTGTCACAGGATCCATTCGCGGAACCCATATTGAGCCGCATTAAGAAGTCTGTTTTCTGTTAGGTGATGCACTGTCTTGTTTTTGTTTTTACTTTTTTTCAACTCTTCTCTATCATTTATACGAGGTTTAGTACAACCCCCACAGAAAGTGAAAATTTTCCTATTCATAATATTTTTTGTATTTTTCGTTGTTATATACACTGCTCTAGATGTGGTTCTTTTCAATTTAATTTGCGCACCCTTCTCTGTGATGTGTCCGGAAATGATACAAAAACTCACACCCTGCTCGTCAATTTCCTCTTAATTAAAGAATCCTTACTTATACCAAGAAATCGATGTGTGTGTTTTAGATAAACACCTATTTTTTAGCCAAACGTCGGACTTAATTTCATAACAAATACTGATTTTATGTGCTGACGCAATTTCCAAGTTTTTTTGGGTCTATCCCGCATGATAACTTATAGAAAATGCATAAATATAAAATCAATTTCTTTATTGACCCTCTCAGTTTCAAAGCAAGCACACAAGTTGCACAGCCTTGCAACAGATTTATAACGAGTTTCTGTGCTTACCACCATATTCAGACCCACGTATTGATTTTCCAGCAAATCTTCATCACGATCAGTTGGTATTTTCCTTAATAGTTCTATTGAACGTCATTTGTACATTACGAACGACCTGTAAGATGCGTTGTGTAGGTTTATAGAAAATCTCGACTTTTTTTGATGTTTCCTAGTATATGTCTTTATTCTTGTTTGAATGCAATAGCGTAGCTGACTCCAAGCTTTATCTTCAAGGCTATGCCTGCATTAGGAATGATCGATGCGATGGCTCTGGCGGAGGCAGCTGCATCTATTTTAGGCAACCACTTTCATGAAGTTTCTTGGGATGTGGAATAAAGGCGGGTCCCCAACAGCTGCTCGGATTCTTTGATCGAGGTTTTCTCCTTTAGCACTTTGGCTCAATAACCTAACCATAAGGCAGTGGCAGCAAGCAAACCTATTTAATGGTGGTTCACGCTCGCCATTTTACAATGTCGTCCTTGGCACTTGCGGCAGTTTATAAAGCAGTCGGTGCGCCAGAACTCAGCCTTCCGCGCTCTGGTGCTACTGTCGCTGCTGTGTCCGCGACTGCTTATTCAACAGACCCGGCAGCCTGCTTATTTTGCAGCTCACCTTCACTGAAAGCTGTGCCACCATCCGCCACCAGTGGAAGCGCCAGGTAGCCAGCAGCTAGGCTTGCGGGTAACCCGCATTTCCTAGGTAACCGCCTGGGTAACCCGCACGTAGGTGTGGCTTATCAACCTTTCTGCCCACAACAACTACTACTTGTTTTTCTTTGACACTTGTATCTCTAACGATGGACTCTAATAACAAATGTAATGGTCAGATGAATAAAACGATAATTCAGGTGATCGACATGCCTCCTTCTTCCTCTTTCTCCCTTCTTAAACACACATTTGAGATGCGAAAATTTGCCTAAATTCATGAGGTATTTTAGTAACACAATACGTCAGGCATTCTGAAGATTACCGTAAGTGCATGTTATCGGGAAGATTGCAGTCTAGACGAGTCAGTCTTTGTCCTGAAATTAATTCCCGGCCTCAAAAAAAAACAGATTGCTTTGAACATACCAGTTAATAACACAAACAAACAAGATAGTAAGCAAGTTGCAGCATTGGCACCCCTCCGACTTCACAAAGATCATACATGAAAGACTCTAACAGACTAGATTACGTGAATATTGGTGTGATAGCAGGCTTTCATATCAGAAATTCGCTTTTATCAACGCCACATCTTCTCACGGTAATCCACTTTGATTAGTTTAGAGAGCTGATGCAAGGTGATGAAGCATACCGTCGTTGTGTGGTCAGATTCCAAGATTACAACGCAGGCCAACATTTACCCGATTCACAGCTCTAACCTCGGCTTAGTTGACTTTTCTCCTCCATTTGCCGTAAATGGTGACTACGAGGACTTCAAACTGCTTCATCGCGCTGACTGCAGTAACTGTCGGCGAATTGACAGTAAGAACAGAAATTTAGAAGAGCGTGTTTCCAGGCGTATACATAATACATCGGCTTATTATTGATTGCCAGCAATAAATGATTCTTCTTTCCTAGTGGCGATCGTCACACTGTGTCGCAAAAATGGCTGTCATGTAGAATGGAGTGTGAACTTGCTCCAAAATCCTGATTTCCGGGTGTCCTTGGATTTTCGGACAAAAAGCTCCGATAAGCAGCAGTTGGCCACTGTGAATTGATAAAGACTGCACGTTATCGATCCTTTATTAAACATGTGATCTATGTTCATTTTAGTCCAACAACAAAGCTAAAACCTCACCCAGCATTCTAATATCTGTAATAAGAAACGTAAATTAGCAAAACTGACTTGTACGGCCCCTGTAGATATCTATTCCCCACGCCAACTGCTTAAAATATTTTGCAGTCGAACATTTAATTCTTGGCTAGTGAGCTTAAATTGTAATGAAGCGAAATTGTGGCGAAAGTTATCAAAGAATATTAAATAAAATAAGATTATTTTTGTTTTAATTTGGTCAAATAGAATAAAAGTTGATCAAATGAACTTCTTTTGCGAAGGTTACAGATAAAAATTAAGAAAAATTCAACCTTATGTGGACGGAATTTAACGAAAATGTAAATTCATCCTCCTATTGGTTGAATTTAACAAAAAAATCAAATTCGGGCTACTGAACATTTAAAAGTAGTTTTTTATAAGTCGGTGGATTTTGGGAGCCTCTAAAACCAGTCCTGCCATGGAATTAAAGTTGCCTCAATTGGCGTGATTTAAAAAGTAAAAGTTCAAGCTGGGAGTTTGACAATAATTATTCCTTTTGTACATTCAGCAAATGATAGTAAATTTGCTTAGAGCTGACTGCTGACATGGTACTTTCGAGCACTCACCTAATTCCTGTGACCAGCATATCACGCCATCATTCTGCTGTGCAGCAAGTGTATGCCTCTTTAGCCTCTGCAGTCACATGCGCTTCTCCCCTCCCCTTCTCTCTGCCTTAGAAGAACGTCGTCCATGCGTAACCAATGGGGCATCCAGTGAGGATGGTATGTGTGTAGCGCCGGCGCCAAGCCTGCAAAGCATCACGTGACTGCACTTCTCTATCCGCTTATGGGTCAGTTAATCCAAGGTGCCACAGACTGCTATTGGCCAAGCAGTTGATCAAGCGGCCAGTGCTACACTCTCACATGACGTTTATGTATTTGGAATTTGGAATTTATATTGTTCAGCGCCGGTACGGCACTACCTACACAAAGTTAATTTCGAAAAATAAAAATTCAAAAAAATAATTTGACAATATTTGCAAGCAGACGTAGAAAGTCGTAATAATGTCAGCAGAAATTGTCCTTTTGGGGCAACATTCAGCAATGTTTTGCAGGTAATTTTGAACTAAAAATAATAACTGATGACAGTTTAAAAAAACTCTAACAGTGAAAATGGAGACAGTGTTCAACGGGCCTCCATGTTCAAAAAAAGTGCAAGAGAAAAAACTGCTTAGGAAGATAGTAGTAGGAGCATAGTAGTAGAGCAGAAATAGGTGTGGGTGGTCTGATGAAGGTGAGTATTCAACGAAACTGCAGCATTTTAGACTGAGTACTTCCGCGTGGCTTCGTTTGATTTAGCGGTGGTTAATGGAAATATCTAGGTTCTCGGGGGACACGAGGCAGAGAGAAAAGTTTCAAGCAGATCTCCTAAATTCCCAATGGTCCTTTCTCGGAGTCATGGAGAAAGCTGCTCGGAAAAGATGAGGAGAATAGAAGGTTAATAGAATCAGTGTTAAGATAAATGTGCAGTCTCCGTTTGAAAGCAGACAGTCTAGTTAACGACCTAATTTCGATTGGCAAGTTATTCCAAAGAAAGCTATATCTGGAAGCAAAAAACAAAGAGCGTTTACATGAGGAAGATGCAGGAGGGGGTATAACAAGTGCCGAGTTTCTTAGGTTGTAGGGACGGCTGACGGGGGTAATGACTGAAGTCCTGGGTAAATTTGTGCAATTATTAAGCCGAAAAAGGAGACAAAAGCCTGCTTCCAATCTCCTGACCCAAAGGAACCTTAGTTTTGTTAATTGACATCTATTTGAGTAACAAGTATTAGAAGCTGTCGGATACAGCAGTTTTGGTGTGAAATATTTTTGAATTTGTTCAATTTTTGAACGGCTACCTTCATTCATGAGACCGAAAAAGGGGCAACAGTATTCTAAGATGGGGAGAACGAACATACGATCAAGTCTTAATTTCATTTCAGGAAGATAGAAATTATAAGAGATAAATCCGCAAATCTGTGCGGCTTTGGCTGTAATTCTATCGGCGTGAGGAGAAAGGTCTAATTTATTGGTGTAGCTTAATCCTAGGTCCTTGATACTGGAACATTCAGTCATTGGGAAACCTTGAAAAATAACAGGTTGCGGCAGCCTTTCAGGCCCAAAGCACATGTATCGGCACTTAGAAGGTGAGAACTCCATCTGCCATGTTGAGCTCCACGCCAAAAGAGCGTGCAGATCAGAGTGAATTTGTTCTAGGCATCTCGCGGCCGTAGAGTTAGAGAAGGAGTAAACACACTTGAGATCATCTGCATCAATATAAGATTGGGAGTGTTTAACACTCAATGAGATATCATTTATGTCAATCAAGAAGAGCAGAGGACCTAGCACGGTACCTTGAAGGACACCACTCAAAATTGCGGTAGGAGTAGAGTATGAGGATCCCACTAAGACCTTTTGTTGTCGATTTGAAAGATATGATCTGATGAAGTCAGTAAAAGGACTGCGAAATCCTATAGCCTCTAGTTTGGCTAGGAGCCTCCTGTGAGGAACTTTATAAAATGCTTTGCTAAGGTCAAAATAGATAATTACCACAGATAGATTATCATTACGAAGAGAAGTAAGTAGCTTTAGAAAAGACATGTGGCATGGTTCACAAGGTTGGTCCGGTAAAAAGCCATGCTGTGAGGAGCTGAGAATGTTATTATTGATGCAGAAATCTGTAATTTTTTTGGCAATTAGTTTTTCAAAGAGTTTAGCCAGAGAGGGCGTTTTATGAACACCGCGATAATTGTGAATATCTGATCGGGAACCAGATTTAAATACGGGAATTATAATAGAAGTTTTCCAGTAGTCCGGGAAAAAGCCATTTTCAAGGAACACTGAAAATAACTTACTCAGTAAGGGTGGGAAATCTCTTAATTGTTTGATGAGTGAGTTTGGAATGTTATCAGTTCCTACCGAATGTGAATTTTTAAGACGACTTATTTCTTTTTGAATACAAGCGGGTGAGAAATTAAGGGTACTGAGATTTGAATCACACAGCAGGGGGATTACAGGACTGGGGCTAGTTTTGATGGTGAAGAACTTGGCGAAAAATGAATTTAGCAACGCTGCTTTCTCCAAATCCTCTGTAACAAAATGATTTTTGCCATTGAGTAAGGGTGGAATGACTTTCTGAAGCTGAGCCGACGACCGAAGACGGAAGACTTGAGCAACTGATCTGGAAGAATTCGCATCACTTAATGCTGTGGCCTCTCTACGCCTATCTCGTGCATGCCTTATTTTAAGCGCTAATTCAAATATTTGCGCTATTTTTAAGTGAACTAATAAAGAGCTATTATATGTATCCTTAAGTTGTTTTTGTAATTTCTTATGTCTATTTTGGCGAAAATGTCGCACAGTAGAAGAATCTGAATTTGATTTAAAAATCTTAAGTGGGGTAAGAGCCTGAATATTTTCTGTAAAGTTTTGCCATAGCTCCCGGAAGAAGTAGGGATCGTTAGTTGAAAATATGCTGTGCTAATCTACGGTACTTACGAAATCATTTACTAATTCATGATTCACGTTACCAAATTCGAGGTTATTGCATTTTACATCGGGCTTTTTAGAAAGAGAGACTGGAAAACAACAGTGAATTAAGGCATGGTCACTTGCAAAAATATCACGATGAAAATTCATAAAAAGAGGGTGGACATCATTTGTAAAAATTAAATCTAATATGTTGTATTTTCTGGTCACTGAACTGACCAGTTGTGACATGTTTGAAAAGTTAATAGTGTCAACCAATTTCTGAAATCTTGGTGGACAGGTATTTGCATGCCAGTCAATGTCTGGCAGATTAAAATCACCTATAATTATTCTGACATCGAATTGAGTCTCTGCAACTTTTTCAAACATTTTACACAGCTGCATTTCATTACTTGAGTTACTGGGAGGATTGTAGACACACCCAGTTATCGCTTTTTTATTGTGTGGCAGGATGACTGAAATCAGACAAAAATTTCCAGAAAATGACGAAATGCTCAGGTGATACGGGAAATGTACAAAGGATGATTTAATATAAAGAAGGCAACCACCGCCACGCTTTTCAATGCGGTCTTGTCGGTACAAACTATAATTATCGATGGCGAGTGTCGAGTCAGAAATAAGAGAGTGTGTCCAAGATTCAGTGACACAGAGCACATCTGGATCAAGCTCAAATGCTACTGTTTTAAGTACTGTCATCTTATTAACAACTGATCTCGCATTGAGTGAGACTATACTGAGCGTATCCTTCAGATTCAGGTTACGCTCGTCAGTATTTATAAAAAAGGAAAAATTGGTGGCGGAAAGGGTAACGGCATGGGAGAAACAAAAGGTGGAAAGCAAACTGGCCCTGGTCTACAGTTTGTCAAGTAATCAGTATCAAATGAACGGTGCATATTGTAGAAAGGCATATTAGAGGGGGCTCCATAGAAAGGGCGGCTGAAGTGTGGCATGGGAAAACCAGGAGGGGGCATAAATATAGGATTTTGAGGCATTATATCATAATTTGACGGAAAATTTGCCTTCGAAAATTGCATGACTGGTTTTGAAAAACGGTTAATTTTATAAGCTGGCTTAATTATTTGGGAATGTTGATGAGATTTGGGGATAGGAAAAGCGCTAGCTTGAGCGGTTGGGTCTTTTTTAGATACTGAGTAATTATCGGTAATCAGATTGCCAAATTTGAAAACTGACGTAGATTTACTACGGGCGTTCATAGGTTAATCGGAATTTAAAGCTATCACAGACGTGGTTGGCTTAGAAGGAGAACAACTTTACGAAGCTACAATTTCACTCGAATCACGAGTAAGGTGAATTGGAGAATTATCAGGGGAAACTGACATTGATCCAGAGGGGTGTGGGCTTACCTGAGCGGGAGGGCCGGCCTCAGAAACAACTTTTGGTTTTGTTGAACCGGAGCCAGTGTTCTCATTTGCTACTTTAGATAAAACCCGACGCTCCGTTGGCGTTTTATCCCTGCATATGTCAAGTTTATTTTCCTTTAAATAGTTGGCTGACCGCTAATGCTGAGAGAATATAAGGTCTTCTTCTATCGCCGAAAATTTTTTACGAGAATCGGCGGGTTTTTACTTCGGGATGAGAGTCTTTTAGCTTCTGCAAATTTAAAATTAAAGCCACAAGAGTAAAGAAACTGAAGAGCAACATCTATAGGTTGTTTATCTTTCGAAGCATTTTTCACAAGAAAATTAAGATTCCTTTTTTGCCGATCACGGGTCTCAATAGAGACCATATTGACGAAAGGCTCTAGTTTCTCACATTGCTGAGAAGTGAGCGTATATACCTTTCGATCAAAGATGGCACCAAGGACCGTAAACAGACAAGCATATAGGTTATAAAGCTTACTAAAGTTGTCTAAAGAATCAAGATCAAGTTTCTTCATGCTTAAGATGGGTTTATCGTTAGGAGAACTGGTATTCCAGGTTAATTTACGTCTCAGTTGTGGCTTGGGTATCATATTGAATAGAAGATGAGTGAAACGATATGTTCTAAGCAAAGTTATGCACAAAATTGCGACAGAAAATTTGAATTACCGAAGAGGCTACGCAGGATGAAAATTATCTCTAATAGTATATCGAGTAATACAAACTATTTCTTGCTGGAAATTGATATAGTACAAATTTTTTAGATATTCTTCAGTATTTACGCAATAGATTACTTGCTTTTTACGTGAATCTATCGGAACTAGAATGAGGCTATGTCGGTGAAACAGTATAAGAATGTATATTTTGACCTATCGGTATAAAAACATAAGTACCGGTATGTGCAGTTGTGAAAGTGTTCGATATACTAATAAATAACAACAATTAAGCTAGTAACTTCAGTAAGTAACGATAAAATCTGATAAAAAATATCTATTTCACTTAGCTTTGACAGATAAGTTGCGCGCCTTGACCCACTCAACGTCAGCAGACAGACAGACGCGTGAACCGGGTCCGGGTCTCCCGAATGTCTGTGCTCCAGGTAGCCACAGAGTTTCTGCATACAATAAACAACTGCTACGGGTCTTTCTCCTTTTTTTCCTATATGGGACTAAACGTGATCATTATACTGCTCTGAGCACACTCCTGCATGTTCACTGAACTTTAAATGCTTTATATTAGCAGTCTGGCGTCTTGTTTCCATTATGTTATTTGATTTCTTGTGAGAACTACCGCGGTATAAGCCTAAATTACTGTGCCGTAAGCAGCAGGTGGTTTTTGAGTGCTTGTGAGGCGCACTGAATGTAAATGCACGGAACATCGCTGAATAATAAGACGTATTATCGACTTCTGCCATCGTCGCCAGAAATTAATGGCCATCTGTTTTCTTGACATTGTTGCAGTTTTTGAGTCCTGAAGATCCTGCGGTGCACAATTCCCTTTGATGGCATGCGAGCAAAAATAACAGTCAGGCCATATTACTGGCGAAGAAAAGGGAGGCTGGAATGGTCATTTCTGGCTTATTGGACGTCTTCAGTCAGCCATATCTAGACCCGCTCTGCCTGGAGTCTCTACAGGGGCCCTGATAGCCGAAGCAGCTGGTAGTATTGCCGGCAAAGATAAGGGAGATTGGACTGGACACTTCTGGCTTTTTAGCCGTCGTCAGCTAGTCATACCCAGGCTAAATTGGTGACAAATGAGCTCCATTAGCCGCCGGATGAACTTTTATCAATGAATGTCACTATCGTCCAACTTAAACCGGCAAGACAACGAGCTCGTGGCACGATGGTTAGGGTGTTCGACTCTGACTAAAATGGTCGCCAGTTCGAGCCTCGGGTGGTTGGGTTGGATATAATTGGTATTTCCTGGCCGCGAGATGCCTGCGAGCGTGGTGAGGTACAATTTATCGCCCTCAGTACGCAAGGCCACGTCTCACTGAAGGATGGGGGACGGGAGGAAAGAAGAGCCTTGAAAAAATGTCTTCAAACTGAGTCGAATGCGGTGGCACGCACGATCGATATTTGTACTGTGAGAGTGTCATTGGCGGGCCATAACGTGCTTCACGTTTGCCGTTTCTACGTTGTGTAGTCTTAAGACCCAATATGTGCGATATTCTTAGGATCCGATAAATTACGAAGACAATAGAAGAGAAAAACTATTCTGCTCATTAGAGCCCTGTCCGGGCTTCTCGAAAAAAATTATTTTATGCTTTTCCCTTAATGTTAATGTAACCAACATTCGACATTTCTCACAGTTTCCGCTTCAAGTGCTCATTGGTCTACATAAGGAGCGGCTGCCACCGGTTGTTTATAGAAACGACTATAGTAATGCAGCTCAAAATGTAAAACATCGTTGTCTTTCGCTTAAATCTAAGCCATATTTAGTCCTAGCAACCTTTTTGATTGCAAGCATTACTAACTACTCGCAAAACAATCAGGTAGGCTTTTGCTGTGCCGTCACACATACAGACGAATTTCTTTATTATTTAACAGTTTATTTTCAAACTCATACGCTGCTAAGCTCGCACACCCTTGGCGCCCAGAAATTATAGGGCAATGCGACTGAAAACATACCCGATTTCAGCGTGAGTCAGTTTATCTAAACTCCAGCCTCCGTCTTGCGGTTTCATTTCAGGGTCTTTGAAGCAACCAAAAAAATTTGCATGCACAGAACCAATTTTTGGCGTCAAACATCTTGTAATGCTTCAATCTGAAACCTTGATTCGCTTAGCAGGGACGCTGTTGATGAGTCAGGTACTAAGTGGGGTTGCGTGACTGCTGTTGGAAAGATATCGATTTTGTAAGATAAATCGTAGGAATTACTGGTTCTTCAATTGTTGAGAGTGTGGGTTCCACCGTTCCAAATAAGTTTGCATTAAGACCCTACATCCACTAAGCAAAGGACGTTTGAGTGTGTCACATACAGCAGAACGTTAAATTGCCTCTTCACTAAACTGCGTACAACAGCAGTTACGACATGAACCTTCCAAATGCGCCGGTTACGAAACGAAAAAAGTGAAACCCAGCTTTCAAGGCGCCGTTGTAATCCCTGTTAATTTAAATGACGCTTTGGAAGGTTTGTTTCCTAACGCAGTTTTAAGACACAACTGTTAAATGCAGTACCGTTGTGTTACAAACTACTGAGAGGGCATCCGATTTATAATTCGTTGGCTTGCACTGTACAGCTCTAGTTAATTTGCAACGCATGCGAAAGATGACGTCATTTACACGATCAGTCAGTTACTTAGCCGGTGGATGCGATGTATGCATTTGAGGAGGAGGAATAATTTAAGAAAGTGGGTGCTCTGGTCCGTGATAGATGTGCGATATATTTTCGATTTGAAAGTGAAGTTTCATTCAATGTCAGGCGTTTACATAGAAGTGAAGTATGACCAACCTTAAATGCATACCGATCAAAGAAAAGAGACTAAGGGTTATTATTTACCACCAGGGATGCTGATGTGATTAGGCTGTTGCACGGGATGTACAGAATCCAGAATGTATCTTCGGAACATTCCCTTTTTATGTTGACAGTTTTAAGTGATAGAGAGTGATGGTAACATTTTGCTGGCAGCCCTGCGAAGGATGATGCCTCAGTGATTAACTTATGCTCTTTACTTTACCAATACTTTTACCAATACAAGCAAACATGCGAGTCCCAGGAAGTAATTGCTTGTATTGGCAGTTTATTTGTGCGCAATGCATTTCCATCGGCCCGACGGTGGAAAACATTTATCTTTCTTGAGGTCTCAACCTATTCGCATATTCGGTTTCTGCACAGATGTCTTGACAATGACGTGATGCCGAAAAGTGTGAGATACACGTCCCCGCTGAACAAGGAAGCAGCGAGACGCGTAATGTTTCAAACCGGCAAGAGAACAATCCATTTGTTGATTCAAGATTGCCACGCGAGGCTACGCAAGTACTGCCAGATAATTGACCGTGAGATCCCAATGGTCGAGTCCTCTTCTTTTCGGTTGACTTTTACCTTGTAAGGAAGAATATTTGTGGCGCATGAAAAGTCCTGGGGAAGTAAATATCTTACCGTACTTAGTACACACCGGTGTATTGACCTCACGAACCAAAAAAGCCCTGTCAATCTAAATTTGGCCGGAATGTTCCAGCAGCAAAAATATCTGAAGTAAGTGCATGGAGATTAATAAAGCGACTATCTGGCCTCACTGCGTCTTACAATAGTTAATTATCACCCTAATTACGGTCTATGGTAAAAAACTGCAAGTAGGCATGCGCACACAGCACGTGTAGTCGACAAACAGAGTCGATCCAAAAGGTCACAAATAGTGTCCAACGTGCGAGAGTTCATCAACATCGCGTACCATGACATACTGCTTGAATTAAAATCAGTTACTTCTTCCTACAGGCATTGGCGCACACCGATCTAATAGGTTTTAGAACCCCACCACACTCAAGAAATCGCAGTCTTTTTCTCACTTCATTCAGTTGTCCTCGCTCTGACAAGTGGCCCCCTCTGTGTGCAGGGATGTAAAAATCTTATATCATATGATGTCACAGCGGCAAAAGGTATCGTCTTTCCTAATCGCTAGACTATCGATGTATTGAAAGGAAACCGTAGTTGCTCATTTGGTCGGATCTTGATGTTTTTTACTATATTGCAGTAATGGGCAGCGCAACTGTGTCGAGGAAACAGGGTGAGCACTTCAGTCGCGGATCGTCCGGCATGCAACTAAAGTGAGGAGAGATGACGCTAACATCCAACTAATAATTATCTCAATTGGACCGCCCGCATGTTAAAGTTCGATCAGGTCGCAATTTTCGCTAAATTTAAGACCTACATAAGCTGTCATTCGTCCGAATCATGATTTTCCGGCCCTCATTCGAGCGACGAACAAAATTATCTCTCACTCTCCACGCTGTGTTGTGAGTAGGCAGATAAATTACTCACGCGGAGTGCACGAAGGTAGATAGTACTCCTGTACCAGTGTCGATGAACTATATTTTGCAAGAACCAACATGACAGGGAGCCTATACTTACAGTTAAGGCCCCTACAGTTGCCCAATCAGTCACAGCTGAGGTGAGTTTAAACAATCTCGCCGTAGTCACCAAAAAAGCGATTGGTTCGCCATGCAAAGTTCCAACTGTCACGGAAAACGATAGGATGGAGCCCATACTTACAGTATAGGTCCCCACAGTTGACCAATCAGCCCCAGCTGAGGCGAGTTTAAACAATTGCGTCGTAGTAAACAAACAAGCTATGGGTTCGCCAGGTAAAGTAAGGCTGTCGTCAAAAAAGACACTAATCAAAACACAAAAGCGTTGCACCAGGAAGTGACCGATGGCGTATAGGGGACGCAAAAAGTCACCGATAGGGGCAAAAGTTTCGTAAAACAAGGTCTTCCGGAATCAACCGCCACTACTGCTTTTAACCAAAAAGTGTGCGCCAGTGTCGCAGACCCGAGCCTGAAGCCCATGGTAGAAAACGAGGGTAGTACAGCAACCACAGACTCCGATCGCAGGCAGAACGGTCATAATAGCAGAACAAGAGCTATTAACCAGAAAGCAAGCGATAGTGTCGAAGGCACGAAAAATGGCACTAAGAGAAAATCCAGCATCATAATACAGGGATTTACTGAATCAACCGCAGCCACTCCCATGGATCAGCATTCTGCAGACGTTCAGCTCTTCCGTGCACTTGTGAACAAAATACTGGGACCAAGTTTATCACTAGAGTGCGTTACGGCCTTCCGTCTTGGCAAACGGCCAGAGGGCCTTTCTGGAACAACACGTCCCAGACCTTTGAAAGTGGTCATGACCAGTAGCCAAGATGCCAAATTCATTCTCTCTAGGCGTTTTGGAATAAAATTTTCTGACCCGGGGTTTTTTTTCAGCAGGAGTTCTTAGCTGCAGAATGGAACAAACGTCGTCAACTTGTTACTTAAAAGAGGGAGCGGGTCAGCAAGGGGAACTAAACTTGGTTATGTACAACAACCAAGTGATTTGACATCCATTTTTCTCACCTTGGATAGGTCCGTTCCGGATAACTACGCAGTCGACCCAGTAGGGAGAGGGTTGAGCCCAAAAGAAAAACATACAGAGGTACAACGAAAGCGAGACACATTTGGTTATTTACAACAACCAAGTGATCCAGCGTCCAATGTTCTCCCCCTCGACAGGTCCTCTTCGGATGACCGCACAGTTAACCCGGTAAGGGGCGGGAAGAGCCCGACTGTAACCACTTCTCGGGCAAACAGAAAATTAACTTTCATGTACACAAATGCACAGAGTATGCTATCAAAAGATAGACGAGCTCAAGATTCATGCCTGTGAACTATCACCAGATATAGTTTCAATAATGGAAACTTGGCTGTCTGAACACGTAGATGACGGCAAGGTAATCATGCCTGGCTATCAACTGTTCAGAAAAGACAGAGAAGGTCGTCAAGGCGGTGGCGTAGCAACATACGTGAAAAATGGACTCACAGTTTTAGACAAAACGGATAAACTGGCATGTACTTCCGAGGCCATCTGGCTGTCCATTAAAGTACCAGGTGCACCCAACCTCGGTGTACTGACACTCTACCGACCACCAAGAAGAGAGCCCATAGTGGATGCCTCCTTGCTAGAGGAGCTGGAAAAATTACTGCACGATCGGACATCCTGATTGTGGGGGACTTTAACGCGCCTCACATCGACTGGGGTGCGGCCTGCGCACATAGCTACGATCTAACCTTCGACAGCTGCCTTCTGAGCATGACTCTGAAGTCATTTCTCACGCAACACGTCACTTTTCCGACAAGGATGTGCGATGGCCAACAGTCCAACTGTCTGGACCTCGTTCTCACGAAATCGCAGGACAGCATCGACGAAGTGTCATGTCTCCCACCACTAGGTAAAAGCGACCATGTTGTACTGCTATGGGAGTACTCGTTATTCTCAATACCGGAGAGACCATCAACAGCCAGAAGAAATATTTGGCGAGGCAATTTCGATCGAATGAAGACCAAACTCACGCGCGCCGATTGGGAACCTCTATTTTCTGGAAACATAACTGCGGACTAGGAAGCGTTCCGGAACACACTGCACAGACTCATCGACAACCACTGTCCAATTTCGCGAAAAAAGGTAAACGCTAGACCGCGATGGCTTAGGCAGGCCTTAAAAATAGAAGTGAACAAAAAGCGGAAGCTGTGGAAAAAAATGCTAATGGACAGGACTCCTGCATCTGTCAGTGCCTACAAAACTCAGAGAAACTGGGTCAAGGGTCTTATCCTCAAAACAAGACGGGCTTACGAAGCAGACTTGCTAAACCGGGCCACAGTGAACCCAAAACTGTTTTACAGTTACCTCAGGCAGAGCACCAAAAACAAGGATCCGATACCCCTGCTGAGGACCGCTGAGGGAAGAGACTTGAAAGACGATAAAGCAAAGGCTGATCATCGTTCGAAATTTTTTTGATCAGTCTTCACAAAGGAAACGGCATACGATCACCCCACCAACGACAGCGAAGCGGATGCAAAAGTTGAGAATGTCCAATTCTCCGAGGCTGTTGTTCTTGAGGAACTCTTAAGGTTAAAAGAATCTAAGTTACCAGGTTCCGACAACGTACCAGCCAAGATTTTGAAGGAACTCGCCAATGAGTTGGCCAAACCACTCTCTATGCTCTTCCAAACCTCCTTCGCAACCGGATGCCTACCAGTAGATTGGAAATCCACGAGGATTACACCGCTATAGAAGGGGGGAAGCCGGGTCTCAGCGAATAACTACCGACCAGTCAGCCTTACTGCAATCTGTTGCAAAATCATGGAAAAAATTATCAAGCAATAACTTATGCAGTTCCTGGAACAAAACCACCTGCTATCGGATGCTCAGCATGGTTTTCGTAAAGGTAAATCCTGCGTTACAAACTTGCTCTACTGTTTAGAACGGTGGACTGAGGCAGTCGATAGTGGAACCTCAGTGCATGCTGTCTATATTGACTTCAAAAAGGCTTTCGATAGCGTGCCGCACCACCGCCTCCTTAATAAAGTCAGCCGCATAGGAGTAAGGGGTAGGCTCCTTACGTGGATAAAAAGCTTCCTAATCAGTCGCTCGCAAACTGTCCACATCAGCGACAAACAGTCAGCCAAGGTTGAGGTTGAGAGTGGTGTTCCCCAAGGCTCCGTTCTCGGCCCTATCTTGTTTGTTATCTACATCAACGACTGTGTCCGCGAACTGGATTGCGGCATCGCCATGTTTGCCGATTATATAAAACTTTGGAGCGTAATTCGAACTGCGGCTGACGAAGTGCACTTACAGGAAAATTTTAATTGACTTCAAAAATGGTCGGCGGACTGGCTCTTACCGTTCAATGAGAGCAAGTGCACTACCATTCGAGTTGGCGAATCCGGTTCTTCAAACGGCACGGCTTACCAACTGAATGACATACCATTGAAGGAAGTGAACGTCCAGAAAGACTTGGGAGTCTGGATCACGCCCTCGCTTAAACCCTCCCTGCATTGCACAAAGGTAGCCAAGTCCGCGATGTCGATCCTATACCTCGTCAAACGAGCTTTTTCTACCTTCAATGAAGAGTGCTTCACAAAAGTCTTCGGAACCTTTGTACTACCGCACCTAGAATCCGCTATCCAAGCTTGGAGACCCTGGGCCAGGAAAGACATCAACATCTTGGAAAAGGTACAACGGCGCGCAACCAAACTTGTAATGGGGCAGAGCTCGCAGCCTTATGAAACACGGGTGTCGAATCTCAACCTCTTCCCTTTGCGCTACAGGCAGCTTCGGGGGACCTGATACTAGCATTCCGCGTATAACGTCTTCAAGACTGGTGTCTTATAACAGGGAATCTTTTCGAATTAGCA
The DNA here is from genome assembly GCA_036362985.1 of Ligula intestinalis. Classification (NCBI taxonomy): domain Eukaryota; kingdom Metazoa; phylum Platyhelminthes; class Cestoda; order Diphyllobothriidea; family Diphyllobothriidae; genus Ligula; species Ligula intestinalis. Next base: position 16,899,450 of record JAYGXS010000004.1, on the reverse strand, counting down.
ACGACCACGAATCTGAGGGGTCATCCCCTCAAATTAAAGGTGACAGGGGCCAGGCTGAACGCTCGGAAACACTTCTTTTCAAAAATGGTGGTCGGAGCGTGGAATGCGCTTCCTCAGGACGTTGTTATGTCGGAATCGGTAGAGGGTTTTAAGCGAAAACTGGATCGATATAGCAGTGCACGAAGGATCGTAACAGACAATTTGCAATCATAATAAGACTACTTCCAATTTTTTCAGTAGCATTAGTTTTTATATCCATTCACGTTTGCTATTTATAAAGCCCTCCCACGCATAGCCTCATGCGAAGGTCTCTATGGTCTACCCAACTTGGCTATCTGCGTACCGTGATAACCCGCTGGCGATCTTATCAGCCAGACCTGACGGCCTAAACATTCACCCTTGGTTCGACCCAAAGCGGACTGTCGACGATCTGTACGGATGCCTCGCTTTTTTCAGTTCCGTTGGTGGACCCTGCAATCAGCAAGGAAGAATCAGGATGTGGCGTCCACACGGTGATGATCCTGGGAACCTTTGCAATGCCCCCTCCCCAGTGGGAATTTCCTTTTTTCTCCAAAATCCCACGCATTACCCCCACAAGGGCGACAGTTTTTCTCCTAAAAATCCCTGAGGAGTTTTTCACTGTCTGCTCCTATTTTCATCCTATGACACAGGACAACTGGCCTCGCCAACAGTCTTAGCAACAAATTTTTTGCTACCACTGCACATATGTACAAATAGGGCACTCAAAGGAATTTTTCCTACATACCCTCAATATACTGATACTGATACTGATACTGAAGTTAGACGACAGCCTAATTTCGAGGGGAGTATTATTCCAGAGGAAGGCATATTTGGAGGCAAAGAAGTGAGAATGTTTCAAAGTGGAGCTTAAGGTGGATGCAATAATCCTGGAGGAATTACGAGTGGCATAAGGTCTATCTGCGGGAATGAGAGCGTTCATTCGTGGAAGGTTAGGGGTAGAGTTAACGAGAACGAGTAAACCGAGGCCCGCTTCGAGTCTTCTGACCCAAAGAAATGTCATGTTCGCTAACTGGCATCTCTCCGTATAAGAAAGAGTGGATCGATGAAGAGCGAATATTTTGCAAGTAAATACCCTCTGTACATTTTCAATCTTACCGCGGTCCGAAGCATTCATTAGACCAAAGAGGGGACATAGTATTCTAGGATGGGAAGTACATACATGCGATAAAGTTGTAACTTTATTTCCAGCAGGAAGAAATTGTGTGATATGAAACCACATATCTGTGCAGCCTTCGTAGATATTCGATCCGCATGAGACGAAAATGCTCGTTTATTTGTGTAGCTTAGACCTAAGTCTTTTTAATAGCAGAGACTGGGGCCAGGCTGGACGCTCGGAAGCACTTCTTCTCAAAAAGGGTGGTCGGAGCGTGGAATGCGCTTCCTCAGGACGTCATTATGTCGGAATCGCTAGAGATTTTTAAGCGAAAACTGTATCGATACAGCAGTGTGCGTTATGGAACGAATTTACCGCAGCTGACAATTTACAACAAGAACTATAATAATACTACTTTCAATTTTTTAGTACTATTCGTTTTCATAGCCATTCACGTACTAGTAACTGTAAGCAGCCTATTCACAACGGGTAAGTCGTAATTTCCATTACTATTACCTACACTAATAACAATATTCCAGGGATATGTATGCTATTTTTTAACGCCCTTCCACCAATAGTCTCATGTGAAGGTATCCGCGGTCTACCCTACTGGGCTATCTGTGTACCGTGATTACCCCACTCGCAATCTTATCAGCCAGACCTGACAGCCAAAACTCTCACCCTTGGTTCGATCCGCAGCTGACTGTCGACGATCTGGACGGATGTCTTTGTTTTTCCAGACCCGTTGGTGGACTCTGCAATCAGAAAAGAAGAATCAGGTCGCAGCTCCCACACGGTGATGATCCTGGGAATCCTTGTCATGCCTCTCACGTTGGATCCCCCCCCCCCAAAAAAAACAAAATTGGACTTTTTATTTTCTTTTTTCTCCTTAATCCTATTCATTACCCCACAAGAGCGACAGTTTTTCTCCTAAAAATCCCAGAGAAGTTTTTTCGCTGTCTGCTCTTATTTTTCGATCCCATGCCCTAAGACAACTGGCCTCGCCAACAGTTTAAGATACAAATTTTTCTGTCACCACTACCATATGTACAAATAGGGAACTCACAGGAATTTTTCCTACATATCCCTCATTATGCTGATACTGAATAAGTAAACCTCGGAAATATATGACACGCCTATGTTAATTAGGCCATCACTATACCACGTGAAATCACCTGTGTTGAGTGCAGGAACCATCTATTTTGTAGATAAATGTATTTTTCCGGCAACGAAAAGCGTTAATAACTGTATCTTATCTTATCTTTTTCATATTCCTTCCATTCCGTTTTAACTGAATATGATACTCCTCTTAAAGACTAAAGAAAACGGGATACTGAAGATACCCCTTTTGTTGACCTCTTGAAAAACTTCGTCAGTCTTCCCATTAAAATGCGTTTAATGCCGAAAATCTATCAGAATTTCATACTCTTTGTTGAGTTATTGGATTTCAAAATGATCGATATTACGATATAGAACGCTTGGAAAATGCACAACTTTAGTATCTTGTATTTTGCTCTCAAAAACTGTAATCATAATGAAACTGGCTAAAAATGGACCTCCTCAAGTAAAGCGTTCACAATGCGAAGTTTTTTAGGCATAGATTCAAAACAAATAATTTTGAACATTTTTTCGCAAAAGCATTATCTGGGATTCACTGATAATTGACTTCTTTGGTCAGAAACCATTAAGATTTGCAAGCGTGTAGGGCATCATAAATATACTTCTTCATCAGCCAGGTATTTATACAAATGGCTTTGTAAATAAATAAAAGTAATCATAATTTTTACTGCGCAGCTCACCGTGTTTACTCTTGCGCTGTGTAAAGAGGATAAAAATCACAAAATTGTAAGTTTGTCTTTTAAAAGGGGAAGTGCTAAATGCAAAGCGGAGAACTTCAAAAATATAAATCAATATAAATAAATTTCTGTGTAGTCGGCAGCCAGCAGAAATAAGCGCGACAACTTATCTCATATGCAGGCAGGTAGGTAGGCAGCACACTTAGCTTTAAGGCTGTATCTTTCCCCGTGCCCTATGACTGACGCATAAGCCATACAGTAACCATAAACCTAAATAATAATAATATGTTTATTATGCCAGTTTACAGGCAATTGTAAAGAGTTGGTAATGCACCTCTTGGGCGCCTTCCAACACCTCGAAGACCGGAAAAAAACCTAAGAAAAACTGAAGTACGATGAGGTACGTATTCCCGGGCTGCAAAATAAAAGGAAAAATGTATTGGAGTAGGCGTGTGCAATGTTAAACTTCATGTCGCAACTCGGCATGTTTTTCGGTATTTCTTCATGTAAGAAACTCAAGACCGCCCATATTGGCCACCAAGCGATGTCTCTCTGACAGATAATGACAGATTATGAGATTAAAAGGCAGTAACCAGCATATATAGTCTCCTTTCTTTGGCCGTCATGGCTGCTAGATGGTTCGTACTTGCCTAAATAGCTTTAGACCAGTTAGTCTCACGAGAATTTATTGCAAACTAATGAAGAAACTAATCAAGACGGAACTAATAAGACATATTTATTCCGAAGTGGTCACTCTTCTCTCAAAAACCTGCTTAATCCATGGTGCTGGACGAAATCTCTGGAAATTGGTTCGTCGGCCGATGCGGTCTACATTGACTTCAGCAAGGCATTCGATAAGGTTCCACATAGACGACTTATATCAAAGCTGCGTCAAATGGGTGCGACTGGAAACCTACTTAAATAGTTAGCCGACTTCCTAACAGGCAGGTGTCAGCGTGTTTGTATTGGAGCCAACAATACAGAATGGAAAACCGTATCCAGTGGGTAAACACAGGGAAGCGTTCTGGGTTTAATTCTATTGCTGGTATATGTAAACGACTGTCTTGACTGCTTCACCTGTGGAGTAAGTCATGTTTGCAGACGATTTAAAGATCTGTAAGTCCATTAAAATCTCACAGGGTAGACAGACCTTACAAAATGACTTGGATCGCTTGCAAAAGTGCTGTGAAAAATGGCTACTGCAGCTGAACTTCAACAAACGCCAAGTAATCGGTTTACGGTCTAGTCGCAGAAAGGTGATACCATTCGAGTATGACTACTCGATCGAAGGTCATCAACTCGACCTAGTGCACGAACTACAGGATCTAGGTGTACGCATGACGCCCGACCTCAAACCGTCAACTCACTGTGCAAAAACCGCAATGAAGGCTATGGGCATCCTCGGAGCGATCAGAAGATCCTTCCTCTATTTTAATGAGGGGCTTTTTGGGCGAGTCTTCTGAACATTTGTTCGGCCAATGTTAGAGTACTGCGTGCAAGCGTGGTGCCCTTGGATGAAGAAAGATAACGCATTGCTCAAGAAAGTACACAGAAGGGTGGCCAAGCTATTCAGCAGCTTAGGAGGTCTTCCATATGAAGGTCGTCTAGATAGTCTCAAGCTTTTTTCTCTCTATAGTAGGCAATGCAGAGAAGATATGATAATGGTGTTTAAAATCGTCAGGGGAGTAGACTGTGCTCTTCAGGTGACCGATTTTTTGAATTTGCACAAACAATACATCGACGCGGTCATCCGTACAAACTGAAGAAACACCACGCCAAACTACAAATGCGGGCCCACTTCATCTCCGAGCGGGTCATTGAAGAGTGGAATAAACTTCCTTCCTCAGTCGTTCTTGCTGAAAGCGTCGACGCATGCAAAAGAAGGCTTGATCTTAATTTGCTTGCTGGGCATACGTTTGGAAGACAACAGCAATTTATATAGTGTTTATATGACTTTGAACAATATGCATGATCTGACAGCAGCTATGTGTAAATACGGGTTTCAAAGGCTCTGCCTTTCTCCCTTTTATATACGGAATTATACTGAATAAACTGAAAAAATTGAATTTACCTAAACTTCCAACTCAAGACCGTAGTGCCTATCTCTCCGGCATCACAGTGCCTACATTCCGAATTAACTCCTCTTCCTGCTCAAGTGCATTTTTCTCATCCACCTGCTAAGTAACTGACTGTTCATGAAAGCTAATCAACTATAGTTGCCCAATGTAAAACATCGAACAATAAGGGCCTATATCAAACTTCGTCATATTTAAGTTTGACAAATACCGTTTAAAGATTGCACTCTCAGGCATCTGTTAACAATACTTTCTTCAAATTGGATTAGAAGATAGATCACCCAAAACGTCATTAGAATTACCACAGCTTCCAGTGCCGCAGCGAAAGTTGGGTTTCAATCTCTTCGTTTCGGAACCGACGCATTTGGAAGGTATTCTTCCTAGAAATTTAATTATATAGCAAATTGTTTACCTCATTTAATGTCAACCAAAATTCTGAAATTTGCTTTCTATTCGAAAATATTAATGAAGTATGTTTTTAATAATGCTAAGAATGCGACGTAATGTCAACCCTATGAGCATTTGCCCAAAACAGGGCAGGGGTGATGACGGGGGGATCTGGGTGTTTCCAAAGTTGGTGGTTAAGGTGTATGTATCAATTTCTCGGCCACGACCTCTAAAAGTTATTTTAGAAAATGAAGCACAGGCGAAACTCTTGCTAGAGCGCAAACCATCCTTACGGAGTCTGCATTCGCAAGTTTTTTTTTCAGCCGGATTACGAGTTGAAAGAGCGGAGAAAGATGAGACAGCTAATAATAGAGCTGGAAAAACGGAGATCCAATGGCGAGACAAATCTCAAAATAAGAGAGGGAAAAATAGTTCATGTCAAAAGGGCATCGCTATGGTTGAAGCCGGTAACAGTGACGGCCTAGCTGTCCCGCCACCGAAACCTCAGACATGCCCTCTTAAATTGGTCGTTTTAAATGCCAGATCACTGATTAATAAAATGCCTCTGCTCCAGACTATGGTTTTCGTCAACCGCCCAGACATTGTTATGGTAACTGAGACATGGGCATCGGCCTCTGTAGCTGACTCAGAACTCTCTATTCTAGGCTATTCATGCGTTCGGAACGATCGAAACAATGGCCGTGGCGGAGGAAGCTGCATCTATATTAAGCAGCCACTTGCATTTCTCCCGTTGGACTATCCACAATTCACAGCGGTGGAGGAGAGCTGCTGGCTACGAGTTGTTCTAAAAAACAAATACTCCTTACATGTTGGCTGTGTTTATCGCCCACCTACTGCCAATGCAGACTAAGATCTTTGTCTCTCGCAGGCACTTCATGCCGCAGCTGACTTGAATCTTAAGTATTGCTTGATTGCAGGCGATTTTAACCTTCCTGACGTGCAATGGTTTCCACCATCCGGTCCTTCAAAGTTCGAGAACTTACTTGAGGCAATAGATATCGGCATGTGGGATCAGGTAGTCGATTTTCCCACTCGAGGAGCAAACATACTCGACCTAATTTTTTGTAGGGGATGCGAACCACTTTCAGTGTCATCCTTAGACGCACTTGGGAGTTCAGACCATCTTACAGTTGTTAGTGAACTAGAACTGGAGGCGGATGAAACATTTTCCCAAAAGTATAGTTTTTATCATGACTTCCGATCAGCAAACACGGCTGACCTACTGGCACATATAAACGCTCTCGAATGGTCTGAATTTTTCCAATGTTTGGATGTAAATGTTTGTACCGATGCACTGTACAAAGTGTTGGATCCACTCATCCTCCACTTTGTCCCCCGTAAGAAAGTAATACATGTCAAGGATGAAGTGTACCTTCCTCTGTCTTTCCGTCGTAGGCTGCGTAAACTCTCTCGTCGTTTGCATCGGCAGAACGACACTTCCGTTCTGCCCTTGATCACACTGATCTTTGAGCAGGCTAAGAAGCTCTCCGAAGAAAAGCAGATAGCCGATGAGGCTCATTTCGCTGAAAACCCTTCCCTTAATGTTGTGAAACTCTTTTCGCGTACAGTAAAAGCGCAGACGAATACGCAACACCCCATACTTCAAGATGCTTTAGGAAACCCCATAGCTGACGCTTAGTTGACCGCCGATAGCTTCAATGCGTTCCTATCCAAAAATGTTTGTGAAAGCTCGTTCGCTGCACCTCCGGTTATCCAGGCTTGGACGGGTGCCATACTCGAAACCATAAGTTTTACCGTCTGGGATGTAACTGTAGCCATTCGTCGTTATCGCCAATCCTATAGTCCAGGACCAGATGGCGTCCCAGTTAGCCTTCTAAAAGCTGAAGCGAATGATATCTTTCCGTCTATTCTTTGTAAGGTATTTAATCTTGCTCTTGAGAGCGAAACCTTTCCTTCGTTGTGGAAGGAATCGCACATAATGCCTATTCGCAAGCATGGCCGATCGACATCATTCGACAACTTTAGGCCAATAAATACACTTCCCGCAGCATCGAAGATCTTGGAGACCTTAATCAAAGAAAAGATGATGCGTCACTTGACAGAGAACAACCTGCTCAGTACAGCTCAACATGGCTTTCTCGAGAAACGATCTTGTGACGCCTGCCAGCTCTCTTTCTTTGATTATGTGCTGCAATCTAGAGACAGCGGTTTTGCCACTTATAGCGTCTATTTTGATTTTACTAAGGCCTTTGATCGGGTCGATCATAACCTCCTCCTTCTGAAACTGGCCTCCTTCTGAAACTGGCCTCCTTCGGCATAGGTAGCAAGCCTCTGAACTTCATATCTTCCTATTTGGATGCTCGCACACAACGAGTAAAAATTTCGAATGTTATCTCCAACCCCACGCATGTGAGGAGTGGAGTTATACAGGGTAGTGTACTGGGTCCGCTCCTATTTTGCCTGTTTGTCAACGACGTTTCAGATTGTTTTCAGTATGGCAGACCCTTCATGTACGCTGATGATTTAAAAGTCGCTTATCGATATAAACCGGCAGATCGCAACATCGTGCTCGAGCTGATAAAAAAGGATCTTCAGGCCTTCGCCCAGTGGTGTTGCACATGGCGCCTCACCCTTTCATGGCACAAATGTTCCGTTATGGTTGTTGGCGACGATCATCAACCGGAATTAAGCATTGACGGCCACGAACTAAATGTTCCAGCAGTTATCAAGGATTTGGGCATATCCTACTCTAATAGTCTCAATTTGTCAGAGCACTGTGCCCTGATAGTCTCGAAAGCACGCCGAACCACCGGATTTATCCTTAGAAATTTTAAGACTATCAAGGTTAGAACTAGCCTTTATAATATGTACGTGAGACCTAGTCTTGAATACTGCTCGCCTCTATTCAGTCTTCTGCGCACTAGTGAACGGAAGAAAATAGAATCGGTGCAGCACTTCTTCACTAGAAGAGTTTTCACTACAGAACACCGTAACTTAACCTACCAACAAAGGTGCGAACTTATAAAGCTGGATCCCCTATGGCTTCGTCGATTGCAGAAGGGTCTATTTTTACTGTTTAAACTTTTGAATGGTCAAACCTTTAATCCTCTTAGTACAATAAGGCAGCTTGAGCACTCTCAACGCGCCAGTCATCGAGACGTATTTTTATTTCTTCCTATGGCACAGACAGTTAAGTACCGGCAATTCTTTTCAGTAAATGCCATATCAATCTGGAATAAGCTGCCCAAAAGTATTAAAACCCAGCAAAACTACCCTATGTTTAAGAGAGCTATAACTAGTTTTCTACATTCAGGACAACTTTCACGAATTTCGGGTGCTGACTTGGTGGAATCTCTCTTTCACTCTGATGGCGTTCGTGGACTTTGAACCCCGCCAGGCTTCACTGCTGAAGATAATGCGGCTGAAGCAGCAGCCCGCAGTCTGCTAACCTTTCAGCCGATAGCGCGCAACTTTTGCCGACAACCATTGAAAGAAGACTGAGAACACTGTGTTCTTGTGCCAACCCTCTCCGTTTGGAACTAATGTTTTTAAACGATATGAAACAGTTCTCCTGCTGATGAGTCAACTCAGCTTACAACTGTACATTTATTCCGTTTGTATCATACCTTTGAAGGCAGGTTTTTTTCACTTGAAACAAACTCCCTATCTCGCCCAGTATTGACAAAACAAAAAACCTGAAACAAAACCAATACTGGCTGCAACATAGGGAGTTTGTTTTAGGTTTTTTCCGGTCTTCGAGGTGTTGGAAGGCGCCCAAGAGGTGCATTACCAACCCTTTACAATTGCCTGTAAACTGGCATAATAAACATATTATTATTATTATTCCGCTACCCGAAATTTCCAGAATGCTTGAGCCGAACCTAAAAGGCAACCAAACTCTTTTTTGACTATTTTGAACTAATAGTACGTTTTTGGGTGACATTTGATATTATTTATACGGTTAATTTGGTAATATGCATACCCCTCCGAAGAAATCATCAAATTCTAGGGCGCAGTCTTGGCCTCTAACAATTCGGTAGGTTTGTATGAGGTCCCGCGGAGTTGCCTATAATTGAGAGGGAAAAGATCAAGTTCGGTCAGTCTGTCTTCATAAGGCAGATGACCAAGATTCTTGACCATCTTCGTTGCCCTCGCCTGCACTCGTTCTAGGTGCAGGTAATCCTTCTTGAACCACGGACGCCAGGCCTGGACAGCATACTCCAAGTGGGACCGAACAAACGCTCCGTAGGTTTTCCTGAAGAGCTCCTTGTCAATGTTGATGAATCCCCGCCTAATCGCAAACAGCACCTGTGTCGCGCGTTTAGCTGCCTTTACACACTGAGTAGATGGTTTGAGTGAGGAATTTATTAGAACACCGAGTTCCTTTTGTTCGTTCACATTTGAAAGCGGGTGCCCATCGAGGAGGTATTGGAAGGAATCGTTTTCCTCTTCAGTCCTTCTAGTACGGAGTCTTAAAACCACACACTTACTAATGTTGAAGTTTAAAAGCCAACGAGCAGACCAGCAGCTAAGTCGATCAAGACTCTCTTGAAGCGCTTTCCTATCGGCGTCAGACCTGATGGCTCTCCAGAGTTTGACGTCGTTGGCAAACATGATAGCACTGCAACCCAGGTCGTTGACACAGTCGTTGATATAGATAAGGAAGAGCAGTGGCCCTAAGACAGAGCCTTGGGGGACGCCACTCAGAACAGATGTAGGGCTAGACTTTGAGTCACCGATGCACACAGTTTGCGATCGCCCTGTGAGAAAATCTGTGATCCATGCCAGCAGGTTTCCTCTTATGCCAATTTCTGACAATTTATACATTAGACGCTTATGTGGGACGCTGTCGAATGCCTTCTTGAAGTCCGTATAGATGACGTCAACCTTACCATCTTCATCTAGTGCGCGAGTCCACTGCTCAGTGGAGAGTAGAAGGCTGGAAAGGCAAGAATGGTTCTTTCTGAAGCCGTGTTGGAGCCCTGACAGTAGATTGTTCTCCTCCAAGAACTCAATTTTCGTCTTCTTATTTATCGTTTCCATCACCTTACAGCAAATGCAAGTTAGGCTGACGGGCCAGTAATTGTTAACCTTCGTTCGGGCTCCGCCCTTGTATATCGGGTAAATATTTGCCATTTTCCATTCAGATGGCAGTTTTCCTAGTTCAAATGAAGAACGAAAGATATGTGCTAGGGGCTCTGAGAGTTCGCTTGCCAATTCTTTCAAGAACTTGGCTGGTATATTGTCTAAACCGGAAGACTTTGCTTCTTTGAGGCTCTGCAGCTCCCTCTCAACTACAGATGTTGGAAATAGTAGAGAATGAAGTGCCGGACCGGCGTTTGCAACAGCACTGTTGGCATTATCAAAATGAAGCTCGGTTTCCCTAGTGAATACCGAGGCAAAGAACCGGCTACAGGACTCGGCTTTCTCGTCATTCTCAACGACTTCTCCGCCATCATCATTCTTAAGTACTGCGACAGGATCCTTGTTTTTTAATCTACTGTTAATATAGCGGAATAGAATTTTGGGCTTTTCTTCGGCCTGTTGGAGGATTCTTGATTCATAGTTTTTCCTGGCCTGGCGAATTGATTTTTTACTGCATTTCTTTGGCGTCGGAATTCCTTGAGGTGTACTGGCGACCCAGTTTTCCTGAATAACTTCCATTTCCTATTCTTCTTCTTCAGTTGCCTGTTAAGGTCTCTCGTCAACCAGGCAGGACGACTAGTCGTCTTTTGTACCTTCACCGGACAAAAGCGCTTAAGCAGATCTAATGCAACCCTCTTGAGTGATCTCCAATCCTCCTCCGGATCCCCCTTGAGTAGGCAGTCCCAATTCACGGTCGATAGTGCATTCTTCATTGAATTGAAATCTGCCTTCCATATGTTTGGCTGGTCCTCCGTTTTCCTCAGCCGTTGAGTATGGAGTGAGTAATCCCACATTAGCGTCATATGATCACTCTTACCGAGCGGAGCACTTGAATGAACTTCATCTATGTAGGACGAATCCTTCGTGAAAATGAGATCCAAACAAGTAGCCCGCTGGTTTTCTCGAAATCTGGTTATGCCCTTAACGTTCTGAACTAGAGACAGGTCAAGCGTGAGATCCATTAATTTGGAACTAAAGGAAGTTGACGCCGCCTCAACTGTCAGGTTGTTCCATTCAATTGCAGGGGCGTTGAATTCACCAACGATGAGAACCTCCTGGTGGCTAGCAGCTTCTTTCACCAGACCAAGGACTATTCTATGGAAAAATTGTAAAAACCGGTATATGAGGATGACGATGAATATTATAAATGAAACAACTCACTTAGATCCTTCACGATCCTAGCCGGCAGTAGTCAAGCAGTCGACTTGCCAAAGGATGACTCCATGAAGATCGGGATCCAAGTTCGTTGGGCCGCGATTGTGAAAATTGAGCGAAATCTCATTTGCAAATTGTTGCTGAATTCTTCTGAGCCCGAGAATGATCACCAGAGAGGTGTCGTTGAAGGGCAAAATAAACAGCTACAGGTGAGGAGAGAATTGAGCTGTGGAGAGTGTTTGGCAAGACAGTTGCTGGCACGCGTCAAAACCGAAAGTGTGCTTGTGTGTTGTATTCGAGTTGAAACAAAATTGGTTATTGATAAGTTTTAACAATGCAAAAGTGGAGCCAAGAGCCCACATAACTCCCCACCACAGCGTTGGTGGGTTACAAACGCTCCTCTTTTGAGTGATATTTGCAATCAGCATTGCCGTTTCCCCCATTCTCCTTTATACAACCCTGACGATAGGCTTCATGGTCTTTAGTTATGGAATTTGGAATTTGGAATTTATATTTTTCAGCGCCAGTACGGCACTATCTATACAAAGTTAATTTCGAAAAAAATAAAAATTCAAAAAATAATTTGACAATATGTGCAAGTAGACGTAGAAAGTCGTAATAATATCAGCAGAAATTGTCCTTTTGAGGCAACATTAGCAATTTTTTGCAGGTAATTTTGAACTAAAAACGAAAAATTATGGCAGTTAAAAAACTCTTACAGTGAAAATGGAGACAGTGTTCAACGGGCCTCCATGTTCAAAAAGTGTGCAAGAGAAAAAAACTGCTTAGGATGATAGTAATAGAGCAGAAATAGGTGTATGTGGTCTGATGAAGGCGAGTATTCAACGAAACTACAGCATTTTAGACTGAATACTTCAGCGTGGCTTCGTGTGATTCAGCGGTGGTTAATGGAAACATCTAGGTTCTCGGGGGACACGAGGCAGAGAGAATAGTTTCAAGCGGATCTCCTAAATTCCCGATGGTCCTTTCTCGGGGTCATGGAGAAAGAGTGAAAATGGAGACAGTATTCAACGGGCCTCCATGTTCAAAAAGTGTGCAAGAGAAAAAAAACTGCTTAGGAAGATAGTAGTAGAGCTAAAATAGGTGTGGGTGGTCTGATGAAGGTGAGTATCAACGAAACTACAGCATTTTAGACTGAGTACTTCCACGTGGCTTCGTTTGATTCAGCGGTGGTTAATGGAAACATCTAGGTTCTCGGGGGACACGAGGCAGAGAGAATAGTTTCAAGCGGATCTTCTAAATTCCCAATGGTCCTTTCTCGGGGTCATGGATCAGAGCTGCTCGGAAAAGATGAGGAGAATAGAAGGTTAATAGAGTCAGTGTTAAGATAAATGTGCAGTCTCTTTTTGAAAGTAGACAATCTAGTTAACGACCTAATTTCGATTGGAAAGTTATTCCAAAGAAAGCTATATCTGGAAGCAAAAAACAAAGAGCGTTTACATGAGGAAGATGCAGGAGGGGGTATAACAAGTGCCGAGTTTCTTAGGTTGTAGGGACGGCTGACGGGGGTAATGACTGAAGTCCTGGGTAAATTTGTGCAATTATTAAGCCGAAAAAGGAGACAAAAGCCTGCTTCCAATCTCCTGACCCAAAGGAACCTTAGTTTTGTTAATTGACATCTATTTGAGTAGCAAGTATTAGAAGCTGTCGGATACAGCAGTTTTCGTGTGAAATGTTTTTGAATTTGTTCAATTTTTGAACGGCTACCTTCATTCATGAGACCGAAAAAGGGGCAACAGTATTCTAAGGTGGGGAGAACGAACATACGATAAAGTCTTAATTTCATTTCAGGAAGATAGAAATTATAAGAGATAAAGCCGCAAATCTGTGCGGCTTTGGCTGTAATTCTATCGGCGTGAGGAGAAAGGTCTAATTTATTGGTGTAGCTTAATCCTAGGTCCTTGATACTGGAACATTCAGTCATTGGGTAACCTTGAAAAATAACAGGTTGTGGCAGCCTTTCAGGCCCAAAGCACATATATCGGCACTTAGAAGGTGAGAACTCCATCTGCCATGTTGAGCTCCACGTCGAAAGAGCGTGCAGATCAGAATGAATTTGTTCTAAGCATCTCGCGGCCGTAGAGTTAGAGAAGGAGTAAACACACTTGAGATCATCTGCATAAATATAAGATTGGGAGTGTTTAACACTCAATGAGATATCATTTGTGTAAAGCAAAAAGAGCAGAGGACCTAGCACGGTACCTTGAAGGACACCACTCAAAATTGCGGTAGGAGTAGAGTATGAGGATCCCACTAAGACCTTTTGTTGTCGATTTGAAAGATATGATCTGATGAAGTCAGTAAAAGGACTACGAAATCCTATAGCCTCTAGTTTGGCTAGGAGCCTCCTGTGAGGAACTTTATAAAATGCTTTGCTAAGGTCAAAATAGATAACTACCACAGATAGATTATCATTACGAAGAGAAGTAAGTAGATTTAGAAAAGACACGTGACAAGTTTCACAAGATCAGTCCGGTAAAAAGCCATGCTGTGAGGAGCTGAGAATGTTATTATTGATGCAGAAATCTGTAATTTTTTTGGCAATTAGTTTTTCAAAGAGTTTAGCCAGAGAGGGCGTTTTATGAACACCGCGATAATTGTGAATATCTGATCGGGAACCAGATTTAAATACGGGAATTATAATAGAAGTTTTCCAGTAGTCCGGGAAAAAGCCATTTTCAAGGAACACTGAAAGTAACTTACTCAGTAAGGGTGGGAAATCTCTTAATTGTTTGATGAGTGAGTTTGGAATGTTATCAGTTCCTACCGAATGTGAATTTTTAAGACGACTTATTTCTTTTTGAATACAAGCGGGTGAGAAATTAAGGGTACTGAGATTTGAATCACACAGCAGGGGGATTACAGGACTGGGGCTAGTTTTGATGGTGAAGAACTTGGCGAAAAATGAATTTAGCAACGCTGCTTTCTCCAAATCCTCTGTAACAAAATGATTTTTGCCATTGAGTAAGGGTGGAATGACTTTCTGAAGCTGAGCCGACGACCGAAGACGGAAGACTTGAGCAACTGATCTGGAAGAATTCGCATCACTTAATGCTGTGGCCTCTCTACGCCTATCTCGTGCATGCCTTATTTTAAGCGCTAATTCAAATATTTGCGCTATTCTTAAGTGAACTAATAAAGAGCTATTATATGTATCCTTAAGTTGTTTTTGTAATTTCTTATGTCTATTTTGGCGAAAATGTCGCACAGTAGAAGAATCTGAATTTGATTTAAAAATCTTAAGTGGGGTAAGAGCCTGAATATTTTCTGTAAAGTTTTGCCATAGCTCCCGGAAGAAGTAGGGATCGTTAGTTGAAAATATGCTGTGCTAATCTACGGTACTTACGAAATCATTTACTAATTCATGATTCACGTTACCAAATTCGAGGTTATTGCATTTTACATCGGGCTTTTTAGAAAGAGAGACTGGAAAACAACAGTGAATTAAGGCATGGTCACTTGCAAAAATATCACGATGAAAATTCATAAAAAGAGGGTGGACATCATTTGTAAAAATTAAATCTAATATGTTGTATTTTCTGGTCACTGAACTGACCAGTTGTGACATGTTTTAAAAGTTAATAGTGTCAACCAATTTCTGAAATCTTGGTGGACAGGTATTTGTATGCCAGTCAATGTCTGGCAGATTAAAATCACCTATAATTATTCTGACATCGAATTGAGTCCTTTGCAACTTTTTCAAACATTTCACACAGCTGCATTACATTACTTGAGTTACTGGGAGGATTGTAGACACACCAAATTATCGCTTTTTTATTGTGTGGCAGGATGACTGAAATCAGACAAAAATTTCCAGAAAATGACGAAATGCTCAGGTGATACGGGAAATGTACAAAGGATGATTTAATATAAAGAAGGCAACCACCGCCACGCTTTTCAATGCGGTCTTGTCGGTACAAACTATAATTATCTATGGCGAGTGTCGAGTCAGAAATAAGAGAGTGTGTCCAAGATTCAGTGACACAGAGCACATCTGGATCAAGCTCAAATGCTACTGTTTTAAGTTCTGTCATCTTATTAACAACAGATCTCGCATTGAGTGAGACTATACTGAGCGTATCCTTCAGATTCAGGTTACGCTCGTCAGTATTCATAAAAAAGGAAAACTTGGTGGCGGAAAGGTAAACGGCATGGGAGAAACAAAAGGCGGAAAGCAAATTGGCCCTGGTCTACAGTTTGTCAAGTAATTATCATCAAATGAACGGTGCATATTGTAGAAAGGCATATTAGAGGGGGCTCCATAGAAAGGGCGGCTGAAGTGTGGCATGGGAAACCAGGAGGGGGCATAAATATAGGATTTTGAGGCATTATATCAAAATTTGACGGAAAATTTGCCTTCGAAAATAGCATGACTGGTTTTGAAAAACGGTTAATTTTATAAGCTGGCTGAATTATTTGGGGATGTTGATGAAATTTGGGGATAGGAAAAGCGCTAGCTTGAGCAGTTGGGTCTTTGTTAGATACTGAGTAATTATCGGTAATCAGATTGCCAAATTTGAAAACTGACGTAGATTTACTAGGGGCGTTCATAGGTTTATCGGAAGTTAAAGCTATCACAGACGTGGTTGGCTTAGAAGGAGAACGACTTGACGAGGCTACAATTTCACTCGAATCACGAGTAAGGTGAATGGGAGAAGTATCAGGGGAAACTGACATTGACCCAGAGGGATGTAGGCTTACCTGAGCGGGAGGGCCGGCCTCAGAGACAACTTTTGGTTTTGTGGAACCGGAGCCAGTGTTCTCATTTGCTACTCTAGATAAAACCCGACGCTCCATTGGCGTTTTATCCCTGCATATGTAAAGTTTATTTTCCCTTTAATAGTTGGCTGACCGCTCATGTTGAGAGAATATAAGGTCTACTTCTATCGCCGAAAATTTTTTTACAAGAATCGGCGGGTTTTTACTTCGGGATGAGAGTCTTTTAGCTTCTGCAACTTTAAAATTAAAGCCACAAGAGTAAAGAAACTGAACAGCAACATCTATTGGTTGTTTATCTTTCGAAGCATTTTTCAAAAGAAAATTAAAATTCCTTTTTTGCCGATCACGGGTCTCAGTAGACACCATATTGACGAAAAACTCTAGTTTCTCACATTGCTGAGAAGTGAGCGTGGATACCTTTCCATCAAAGATGGCACTAAGGACCGTAAACAGGCAAGCATATTGGTTATAAAGCTTACTAAAGTTGTCTAAGGCATCAAGATCAAGTTTCTTCATGCTTAAGATGGGTTTGTCATTAGGAGAATTGGTATTCCGGGTTAATTTACGTCTCAGTTGTGGCTTGGGTATCATATTGAATAGAAAGTGAGTGATAGGATATGTTCTAAGCAAAGTTATGCACAAAATTGCGACAGAAAATTTGAATATCCGAAGAGGCTACGCAGGGTGACTTTAATATTATATCGAGTAATACAAACTACTGCTTGCTGTTAATTGATAAAGTAACAAATTTTTAGATATTATTCAGTATTTACGCACTAGATTAGTTGCCTTTTACGTGAATCTGCCGGAACTAGAATGAGGCTATGTCGGTGAAACAGTATAAAATGTATATTTTGACCTATCGGTAAAAAAGACAACTACCGGTATGTGCAGTTGTTTAAGGGTTAGATATACAAATAAATAACAACAATTTAGCTAGTAAATTCAGCAAGTAACGAGGAAATCTGATAAAAATATCTATGTTACTTAGCTTTGAAAGATAAGTTGCGCGCCTTTACCTTGACCTTGACCAATGACCTTGACCCATGGCAGTTCTGCTATTTTCGCCATGTCGTCGCTGGACTCCGCAGTCTACAATGTCGCTTTCCGGCGTTTCTTTGATGATCAGGTGACCTCTGCCGATTACTCTCTTGCCAACCCTTTTGCCCGCGATGGCCTCCTCCGGTCTCACCTCCCTGACGGTTGATCATGAAGCCAGTCGGGTGGTGTTACAGTGGTGAACGACAGCCTCTCTGTTATATGATTTCTCCAATTACAAGAAGCGTTTCCAACTCTCAGACGTTATCATCAACAGTCCTGTCTCATTTTCACTACAATCAATCCTCTCAACCAACCCCCTTAATTTTGTTGAAGCAGTTTTTTCCTCCTATGTTTTGTTTTTTTAAGCACGGGTTCGCTGAACTTCCCCCAAGCTTTAATGGTAGGAGTTTTTTTCCACTGCTTCCTCCTTAGTTCACCATGCGTTTCAGAGAGTGTTGACTTCTAGTTTAAAACGACGATATGTTGGTGAAAATGAATTAATCTATCAACACTACTGAACGTTCCCGATGACTATGTGGTTGTTTCACGGAGAGCAGCATTTATCGACTTTGTATTTATTTTTCCACAGCAATTAATTTGCACTGACGAGACCCTTGGGGCCTAAAATATAAAATCTATTTATTTATTTATTTGCAAAAAGGTTAAACAACAAAGTCTTGCAAGTTCGTAGGAAAACGAACATGCCTACCAGAACGAGTGGAAGGTGGGGAAGAGGTGGGAGGGGGAGTGCGAGGGGTGGGGGTAGGTTCGGGTGAGGATGGTGGCGGCGGGTTGGGGGCAGCAGGTGGAGTGCAGGGCGAAGGTGCGGTGGAAGTGGACAGACCAGGTGATGGTGTCGTGCATTCAACGTAGGCCGGTTTCCGTCTGTCGGTGGAGCCCGTATCAGTAGCATCAGCCTTTTGAATGACGAAATATTTGTCCTTCCGTCCAAGCACTTTGGAGGGACTATCTTTGGTGGGCAAAGGGGCCTGCGAACCGCGTCGTGCCGGACAAACACGAATGGGGTTGTGTGCAAGTCGTCGTGCACGAAAACGTGTCGAGGTGTCGCGCGTGTGGGGGTTGGGCGCAGTGCGGCTTTGCGTTGCTGCAGCTGTTGCACGAAGTTGTTGTTGGCCTCAGGGGTGACGGAGGAAGACTGCACGAGCTCATCAGGTAAACGGAGGGATGTGCCGTAAACGAGATCGGCGGCAGTGCATTGAATGTCTTCCTTAACAGCTGAGCAAATGCCGAGGAGGACGAACAGCAAGTTTTCGCCCTAGATGTGTGGGGCAGGTTGGGACATCAGCGCGGACTTAAACTGTCGGTGAAGGCGTTCCACGAGGCCATTTGATGCTGGGTGATATGCAGTGGTGGTGATATGCGAGCACCCAACCAGTTTGGTGAACTCACGGAAGAGTGCAGATGTAAACTGACTTCCGCTGTCAGTGGTGAGGTTAGCTGGATCACTGAAGTTGGCTATCCAGTGCGTAAGGAAAACCATGGCAATATTCTCTGCCGGGGTATTCGAGATAGGAACAGTGATTGACCATCGTGTGAAACGATCAATAGCGGTCAGAATGTGCGTGAAACCGCGAGATGGGGGTAACGGTCCGACTAAATCCATGTGGACGTGTTGAAAACGGGCGTCGGGAACTGCGAACGTGCTTGGAGTTGAAACGGTGTGTCTTTGGATCTTATTCTTTTGACAGGCTGAGCACTGGCTGGTCCAGGTAGCAATGTCGGTGTTCATCTTTGGCCAGACGAAACGGGCTGCGATGAGTTTGCGGCCGGCACGAACACCGGGGTGGGATAGCGAATGGAAGTCGTCGAACTCAACCTTCCGGTAGGATTGGGGTACTACAGGACGAGGGGAACCTGTAGAAAAATCACACACGAAAGAGCCTGGTGCCGCGGGGAGAGGAGCCTCACGTAGATGAAGCACAGAAGACACAAGCATTTCAATGATGGAATCATCAAGCGCCTGTGCTTCCGCAAGCTTAACCAGGTCTAACGTGGTGATAAGAGCGTTAACCTCTGTATGGCACAAGGCATCAGCAATGAAATTCTCATTACCGTGGACATAGCGCATGCCTGAGGTGAATTGACAGATGTAGTCAAGGTGACGTGCTTCACGTGGCGAATATCGATCTGGCCTATCTTTGATGGCGTAAGTGAGAGGTTCGTGATCCATGTGGACCTGGCAATGTCGGATGGCCAGGTAAATGGGGGGAAGTTCACGTGAGAAAGTACTTAAGCGAGTCTGCGCCGGCTGAAGCTTCTGGAAGAAGAAGGCTAGTGGCTGCAACTGTCCGTGGACCTGTTGCTGCAGAACTGCGCCAACGTCAATGTTTGAGGCATCGGTGGTCAGAATAAGCTGTGTATCAGCATCGGCGCTCAGATGATGAAGCAAGGTGACATTCGCGAGTGCTTTCTTGGCTGCCTCGAATGCTTCAAGAGCACTGGGTAAAACTTGGAGCAACTGGGTCTTTGACTTCAAAAGATCCGTCAAAGGTGCCAGAGTAACGGCTCAATTTGGTATGAAACGCCGGTAGTAGTTGATTAGGCTGATGAAACGGCAGAGCTGAGTTATGGACTTTGGGGCTGGAAAAGACAACACGCTTTGCACCTTCTCTGGGAGGGGTGTGATCCCGTTTTGGTCAAGATGATGGCCAAGAAAATCCAGAGAAGTGACGCCAAAAAGACACTTATCGACGTTTAGCTGTAGAATATTTTGCTGAAAACGATCGAAAACTTGGCGTTAGTGTTTAACGTGTTCCTTGGGTGACGAGCTTGCGACAAGGATGTCGTCGATGTACACGAACGCGAAGGAGACACCGCGTAAAATGTCATCGACAAAACGCTGAAACGTTTGGGCCGCGTTCCGCAAACCAAAAGGCATGCGAAGGAATTCAAACAGGCTGAACGGGGTCATGACGGCGGTTTTAGGGATGTCCTCCTCCGCAACCGGTATTTGGTGATATGCTCGCACGAGGTCAACCTTGGAAAAAATCGTCTTTCCTGCCAACATGTGGGAAAAGTCATGAATATGGGGAATCGGGTACCGGTTCGGGACGGTAGTTCGATTAAGAGCACGATAATCACCGCATGGCCGCCAATCATCGGATGACTTTTTGGGAACCATGCGCAGTGGTGAAGCCCATGGACTGGACGAAGGACAGATAATCCCAAAATTCAATAAGTGCTCGAATTCATTCTTCGCGATTTGCAGCTTCTCAGGATGAAGCCTACGCGGATGAGCATGGAACGGTCTGCCGGTGGTAGTGATATGGTGGCAATGGCGTGTTGAACCTGCTCCGTTAACTGACAGGGCTAAGAAAGGGAAGGGTAATCCCTCAAGATGTCAGAAAATGGCGGGCTTGGCACAGCTAAGTGGATGCCAGCGGAAGGCTCACGCGAAACTACCCCAACAGTAAACAGCTGAGTGGTAGGATATAGCAACTTCTGATGTTTAAGGTCAACTGTGAGGCTGAACTGTGACAGAAAATCCGCTCAAATGATAGGTGACTGGACTTAAGCCTGGATGAAGACCCATTGGAAGCGGCGACGAAGCCCGAGGTCTAAAGTTAGGGACCGTTGACCGAACGTAGCGATAGAAGTGTTGTTCGCAGCCTACAGTGTAAACTGCGATGGCTGAAGATGATGACGACGAGGGGGCGGTAAAACGCTAACCTCTGCGCCTGTATCGATCAAGAAACGGAACCCTGTGGAATTGTCGGTCACGTAAAACAGGCGACTGTGTCACGAGTGACCAGAAACAGTCGTCGCCATTACTGGCTGGCGGCGCCGTTTCCCGAACGTGAACGTCTAGCGTAAGAACAAGGCGGGACGCATTTAATAGCATCCGGGCCGGAAGTTCGGTGGTACCAGCAGACCTTGTCGTCTGCACGCTCTTTTGAGTGAGAACGGTTGCGGCTTGCAAAGGGATGACCGGTTTGAAGCCGAGTGTGAAACACATCGTGCTCACTTGAGGGCACAATAACCTGACAGTATCTTAAACATCCTGCAGGTCGTCATCTCTGTTGTCTGTGACGTTTCCAATCGGTTGAGAGGGTGAAGTGAACCGCGGGGATGAGGTACCCAGCGATTTAGTGGACTTTCGCTGTGTACGGTGGTCAGATTTTTGGTCGGATCGTCAGGCCAAAACCTGGGAGACGGCATGCTGGGGTACTGAGGTCGAGGCTTGGTTTACAGCATACGAACTAGTACCAAGGTAACATTGTTGGATGCGGTCTGCATGATCCGCGAATTTGGTCAGCGGAACATCGTCGTCAAGCCGGGCGAGTACCTATTGCATTGGATGGGGTAATTTACTCATCCAAATGCGACGGAAAATAGAATCATCTAAGGTGTGACCAGCAAGCAGGTGACCTAAAGTACCAGATACAGATGCCCGCTTGGTCGTTACTCGTGAGCTCGCAACAGATTGACCAGTGAGTCACAAGCAGAATATAGTTGTACAAGGGGCTCCAGAGATAGCGTCAACAATAACACAAGAACGAGTTGACGCTGATATGGACTTGGATTTGGACATGTCTGACAACACACCTGAAACCTGCATATCAGATCATGTCTCAAGCCCACGGGCTGCACCATCGTCACTCGGCTTAAATGACACTAGCAATTATCGGATCTGCATACTAGCACCACATCTTTGCTCGACTCTGCACAAGAAAGCGATGACCAAGAGGTTGACAAGATCACAACTTAAAAGAGGCATAAGCCACAGAAAGCCAAACGGTTCACGGGTTTGCACTTAGCTTACCCAATAGCCAGTACATCAGAACCGAGTGTACCGGATACAAGTGCTCCCTCGGCCAACACACATGAGCTCGCAACATATGCCCCATTGAGTTGCAAGCAAAAAATAGTTGCAAAGGGGGCCCCAGAGTCGTCAATTGCACAAGAACGAATTGACCATGACGTGTGTCTTATGCGAGTTTATGCCAGATGGTTGCTAAAACCAGGTGAGTCATTCCGCATTCTTAAAGCATTTCGGATAGGGAAGGCTCCAACAGCTCCAGAATCAATTTCTCAGCCTTGGCCTCTAAAAGTTATTTTAGAAAATGAAGCACAGGCGAAACTCTTGCTAGAGCGCAAACCATCCTTACGGAGTCTGCATTCGCAAGTTTTTTTTCAGCCGGATTGCGAGTTGGAAAAGCGGAGAAAGATGAGACAGCTAATAATAGAGCTGGAGAAACGGAGAACCAATGGCGAGACAAATCTCAAAATAAGAGAGGGACAAATAGCTCAAGTCAAAAGGACATCTCTCTGGTTGAAGCCGGTAACAGTGACGGCCTAGCTGTCCCGCCACCGAAATCTAAGATATGCCCTCTTAAATTGGTCGTTTAAAATGCCAGATCACTCATTAAGAAAATGCCTCTGCTCCAGACTATGGTTTTCGTCAACCGCCCAGACATTGTTATGGTAACTGAGACATGGGCATCGGCCAGTGAAGCTGACTCTGAACTCTCTGTTCTAGGCTATGCATGCGTTCGGAACGATCGAATCAATGGCCGTGGTGGAGGAAGCTGCATCTATATTAAGCAGCCTATTGCACTTCTCCCGTTGGACTATCCACAATTCACGGCGGTGGAGGAGAGCTGCTGGCTCCGAGTTGTTCTAAAAAACAAATACTCCTTACTCGTTGGCTGTGTTTATTGCCCACCTAATGCCAATGCGGACAACGATCTTTATCTCTCGCAGGCAAGTCATGCCGCAGCTGACTTGAATCTTAAGTATCGCTTGATTGCAAGCGATTTTAACCTTCTTGACATGCAATGGTTTCCACCATCCGGTCCTTCAAAGTTCGAGAACTTACTTGAGACAGTAGATATCGGCATCTGGGATCAGGTAGTCGATTTTCCTACTCGAGGAGCAAACATACTCAACCTAATTTTTTAAAGGGGATGCGAACCACTTTCAGTGTCATCCTTAGACGCAATTGGGAGTTCAGACCATCTTACAGTTGTTAGTGAACTAGAACTGGAGGCGGATGAAACATTTTCCCAAAAGTATAGTTTTTATCATGACTTCCGATCAGCAAACACGGCAGACCTACTGGCACATCTAAATGCTCTTGACTGGTCTGAATTTTTCCAATGGTTGGATGTAAATGTTTGTACCAATGCCCTGTACAAGGTTTTGGATCCACTCATCCTCCACGTCTTACCCCGTAAAAAAGCAATACATGTCGAGGATGAAGTGTACCTTCCTCTGTATTTCCGTCGTAGGCTGCGTGAACTCTCTCGTCGTTTGCATCGGCAGAACGACACTTCCGTACTGCCCTTGATCACACTGATCTTTGAGCAGGCTAAGAAGCCCTCCGAAGAAAAGCAGATAGCCAATGAAGCCCACTTCGCTGAAAATCCTTCCCTCAATGTTGCGAAACTCTTTTCGCATACAGTAAAAGCGCAGACGAAAACGCAACACCCCATACTTCAAGACGCCTCAGTAAACCCCAAAGCTGACGCTTAGTTGACCACCGATAGCTTCAATGCGTTCCTATCCAGCACGTTTAGTGGAAGCTCGTTCACTGTACCTCCGGCTATCCGGGCTTGGACGGGTCCCGTCCTCGAAACGATAAGTTTTACCCTCTGGGACGTGACTGTAGCCATTCGTCGTTATCGTCAATCTTATAGTCTAGGACCAGATGGCGTCCCAGTTAGCCTTTTTAAAGCTGAAGCAAATCATATCTTTCCGTCTATTCTTTGTAAGGTATTTAATCCTGCTCTTGAGAGCGAAACATTTCCTTCGTCGTGGAAGGAATCGCACATAATGCCTATTCGCAAGCATGGCCGATCGACGTCATTCGACAACTTTAGGCCAATAAATACACTTCCCGCATCCTCGAAGATCTTGGAGACTTTGATCAAATAAAAGATGATGCGTCACTTGACAGAGATCAACCTGCTCAATACAGCTCAATATGGCTTTCTCGAGAAACGATCTTGTGACGCCTGTCAGCTCTCTTTCTTTGATTATGTGCTGCAATCAAGAGACAGCGGTTTTGCCATTTATAGCGTCTTTTTTGATTTTACTAAGGCCTTTGATCGGGTCGATCATAACCTCCCCCTTCTGCAACTGGCCTCCTTCGGCATAGGTAGCAAGCCTCTGAACTTCATATCTTCCTATTTGGATGCTCGCACACAACGAGTAAAAATTTCCAATATTATCTCCAACCCCACGCATGTGAGGAGTGGAGTTATACAGGGTAGTGTACTGGCTCCGCTCCTATTTTGCCTGTTTGTCAACGACGTTTCAGATTGTTTTCAGTATGGCCGACCCTTCATGTACGCTGATGATTTAAAAGTTGCTTATCGATATAAACCGGCAGATCGCAACATCGTGCTCGAGCTGATAAAAAAGGATCTTCAGGCCTTCACCCAGTGGTGTTGCACATGGCGCCTCACCCTTTCATGGCACAAATGTTCCGTTATGGTTGTTGGCGACGATCATCAACCGGAATTAAGCATTGACGGCCACGAACTAAATGTCCCAGGAGTTATCATGGATTTGGGCATATCCTACTCTAATAGTCTCAATTTGTCAGAGCCTTGTGCCCTGATAGTCTCGATAGCACGCCGAACCACCAGATTTATCCTTAGAAATTTTAAGACTGTAAAGGTTAAAACTAGCCTTTATAATATTAGGTGAGACCTATTCTTGAATACTGCTCGCCCCTATTCAGTCTTCTGCGCACTAGTGAACGAAAGAATAAAGAATCGGTGCGGCACTGCTTCACTAGAAGAGTTTTCACTACAGAACACCGTAACTTAGCCTACCAACAAAGGTGCGAACTTATAAAGCTGATAATTTGTGTCCTAAGAATTGCACCTCCTGTCGAAGGAAAACGCATTTCGAAGGGTTAAGGGTCAGGCTGGCGGCACGGAGGGCGGCAAGGGTGGCTGAAAGGTTCTTCTTGTGATGTGCAATGTAATTTCCGAAGAAAATTACGTCATCGAGGTAAACCAGGCATTTAGTGGGGATGAGGTGGTGAAAAACCGTATGCATGAGGCGTTGGAAGGTTGCGGCGGCATTAAAAAGGCCGAACGGAAGGGTTTGAAACTCAAAGAGGCCTTGTGGTACGATGAAGGCCGTTTTATGACGGTCCTTCGGATCGACTTCAACCTGCCAATAGCCGGGCTTAAGATCAAGGGTGGAGAACCAGGATGCGTTGCCTAAGGTGTCAAGGGTGTCGTCGAGATGAGGGAGGGGAAACGAGTCCCATACAGTGACTGCGTTTAAACGGCGGTAGTCGATGCTTCGTAGATTGCAGAAGGGTCTATTTTTACTGTTAAAACTTTTGAATTGTCAAATCTTTAATCCTCTCAGTACAATAAAGCATCTTGAGCACTCTCGACGCGCCAGTCATCGAAACGTATTTTTATTTCTTCCTATGGCACGTACAGTTAAGTACTGGCAATTCTTTTTAGTAAACGCCATATTTATCTGGAATAAGCTGCCCAAAAGTATTGAAACCCAGGAAAGCTACCCTATGTTTAAAAGAACTAAAACTATTTTTCTACATTCAGGACAACCTTCACGAATTTTGGGTGCTGACTCGGTGGAATCTCTCTTTTACTCTGATGGCGTTCGTGGACTTTGAATCCGGCCAGGCTTCATGCTGAAGATAATGCTGCTGAAGCAGCAGCCCGCAGTCTGCAAACCCTTCAGCCGATAGCGCGCAACTTTAGCCTTAAACCATTGAAGGAAGACTGAGAACACTGTGTTCTTGTGCCAACCGTCTCCGTCTCGAACTAATGTCCTCAAACGATATGCAACATTTCTCCAGCTGATGTGTCAACTCAGCTTACAACTGTAAATTTATACCTTAGAAGTCAGGTTTTTTTCACTTGAAGCAAACTCCCTATCTCGCCCAGTATTGACAAATCACAAAACCTGAAGTAAAACCAATGCTGGCTGCAACATAGGTAGTTTGATTTAGGTTTTTTCCGGTCTTCGAGGTTTTGGAAGGCGCCCAAGAGGTGCAGTACCAACTCTTTACAATTGCCTGTAAACTGGCATAATAAACATATTATTATTAGGGCAGAGGGGCTTTGGTCACCAAGCTTGACGTTGTTGAGGAGTTGGCGAAGCTTGCTGTCGGCAGATTGTGCCGTACGCTCGAGAATAGCCTTTTTTAAGCTAGAGTAGGGCCCACAACTTAAATAAGATTATATTTGATTGAATATGCTAAACTAGAATAAAATTCGATCGACACGAACGTCTTTTGCGCAGATTTCGAATGCCAATTGAGGTAAACTTGACCTTATGTAGGCGGAATTTAACGAAAATGTAAATTCATTCACCTATCATTGAAATTTGACGATAAAATTCAAAGTCGGGCTACTGAACATTTCAAAGTAGTTTTTATTATCAGTGGACAGGATTTTTAGGGCCCCTAATATCATTCAGTCCATGCAAAAAGGCTACTTAAGTATTCTGCCTTTTACTTATTGATTTTCACTGCTGTAATAAATTAAAACATATGTCATAGAAAACATGCACAAAATATTCTTTCTTGTACTCATTTGGTAGCAAATTACGCCTTCTTCAAATTTTATACTTGAATAACTGGTATATTTCATTTTTAAAAAAGTTTCTTGACTGCCGAAAAATCTTGAACCCGACCGGCCGTTACACTTATATGCAAGGTCACCAAAATATATTCTACCTACATTCTGTTTTAGGATAAATAAAGCAGCATTAAAAATAGATTGATACGTTGCTTCATAAATGCACATTTCCGGACCATGAAAACTTCGTATTTATAATTTTTTAAATCGAAAAAGTCACCTTTCTTCAAGCATGACATTTGAAGAAGTTGTAATATGCTACCAAGTATGTACAAGTAAAAATCTTTTGTGCAATTATTTTCTATAACATATGTTTGAATTTATTAAGACAGTTAAAATCAACGAGAACAAGCCATGCTACTTAAGTTGCTCAAATATACTTCTTGTTGATGGTCAACAACAAGCTCTTTCAAAAGCTAGCATCCAGAGGTTGCTGGAATAAATTGAGATGAAGTCGCATGCTAATCAATATTACGACCAGACATAATAAATATGTTCGAATGAAAAGTTAATTCCAGGATGTCGACCGACATTTCATAAGGCATGAAAATTTACTGTACCTACTATAATGAAGAGCTAGTTTAATGTTTTGCAGCAGGAGACACCTTCAAGCGTCTTCTTGCAATTGGATTTGCAGTCCTAATGCAAACTAATTTGGAACGGTAGACGCCACGCTCTCAATAATTGCAGAAGCAATAATTTATACGATTAATCTTCCAAAATCAATGCCCTTCCAACAGCGATCCCGCAACCCCAATAAGTACGTGACTCATCAGCAGTATCCCTGCTAGATGAATCAGGGTTTCAGAGTGAAGCATAAAAAAAAAGTGGTTGGCGCCAAAACTTGGTCCTGTGTGTGCACATTTTATGCTCAAATTAAAGACTCCGAAACGAAACCACAAGACGGAGGCTGGAGTTTAGCTCATCTGACGCAAGCTAAAATCGCGTACGTCCTCAGTTACGCCACACCATAATTTATTCACGCTAAGGGTGTACCAGCGTAGGGGCTACAGCGTCCAGAGACTGTGTTTATTGTGCAAAACGAAGGACTGAGAGAACAACTAATGACTCGTTACAGAAAACCCAGTTATTTCTGGTGTCTGAAACCTCCTCCTAGCTCTTTTTTTGCTTTAATCCCTGTCCTCTTCCATAGGCAAAGTGCTCTGTATCGCTTAACTGATCAACAATTACTTAGGTCAAACGCCATAGCGTGTGATAGTACTCCTCAACAGAGTACAATCAATATCATTTTTCCTGGAAAAATTTCAATCCAAATGAAATGCGCACACGAGAGCTTTCTATGGATAAGCTGTACGCGCATTGCTTTAGAAAATATGTAACTTTTAGTGTATTACTGCTGGAAAGATATTGTAAAGATGTCCTAAAATATCTTAAAATACCTAGACGTTGACTATTGGGGAGATCAAATACAGCCGACCCCATAAACCATGTCTTATAATAATAATAATAAGGTTTATTTGTAAAGCACGTCTTTGGCGCCGTTAAAAACTCCGGAAGGCAGGAAAAACTTAACCCAAACCCCTTCTTTTGCAGTGACTATTGTATTTGTTTTGGCCTTTTGCTAGGTTAATAGGGTGCGAAATAAGGAGTTTGTTTTACGTGAAAAAACCTGACTTCTGAGGTACAAGTCTAGAAAAACATGAAATAAAATAGCTATACATTGGAAGTGTTACGGTTTTATAGTAAGAATACTTGGGGCCTGGAAAAACTGTCATGTCCTGTAACTGAGGTATACTTAGCCGCGGTCAGTTTGAAGGCGGAAAAATCAGCTGAGGACTGTAACGGACCAAACCTGAACCGAACCCTGTCACCTTGTTTTAATCATCGTTTTACTGTGACCGGTCCTTTTTCCCTAGAACAGTGATCTGATTGGACCAGGAGAACACACACGTGACGACCTGAGGTTCCGATAAGTCCGATCCTAGATCCCTTCCGACCCTCTCGCTTACCGTTTACCGTATCTCCTTTGCCGTTCACGTTTCCGTTACCGTTCCCATTACCGATACCCTTCCTTGTACCAGTACACTATACCTTTATATATCCTCGTTTCCCCCTTTTATTACGTTATGAGTTCTACCTCTTACTTGCTCGCATCAGCGTTGGATGAGATCGATGGACCTCTCGGTAATATATTCGAGTAGATGCTATTCGTCGAACCAAGGCTGAGAGTACCGATAACCTTGAGTCCCCACCGATTGGACGCATTCGACTTGGCCGTTACAGGGCATCACATCTTCCGTACGCATGGGTCTGCTCGATACGGAGATTACAATTGTTGTCCATTGGCAGAAGTTTGATAATAAGATGGGACGTTGCAGATGTCTGAGGTGGGTCGAGGCAGCTGCGAAGCACCATCGTCATTCAAGTGCATCGGCAGAAGACACTTGGTCTTTCGTTTGTCGAATATCTAAAAGAGATTGAGATTTACATTATAAGTATTCATACTTCTGATACATTATAAGAGAAAACAATATATATTTTAGTATAGTTGAAGAGAAAATTATTTTCTTTCATTATAATTTTTTTATAAACATTGAGATGTTAGTCAAAAATATAGTAATAGATAAATTGTTCTTAGTTTTTGTTCTTTTATTGTTATTTTTTAAGGATTGGAAAAGGAGGCAAGGCACAATTTTGCTTAAGGTTTGATTTGATCAGCGTTGGAAACCGTCGACTGGAAAGCCTCCAGCAGTAGCCAGTTTTCTCCAAAATGTGCGGAAACTCTCCTGGACCGTTAAATTTATTGGCGCGTCCTTCGAAATCGCTTTGACTTTTTCGGACTCCCAGGGATTTAGTCGTTTCGGGATTTCACACTTCTGGACACTCTCGCGGACTCCAGGTATTAAGCATTGGATACTATTCAACAGTCTCGTCATCGTGGAATTTTTATTGTGTCGAAATTCGTCAGAAGACGGAATCAAAGTGGAATTTGTTTCTCAAGTCGTTGAACTGAACTCGCAACCTACAAACAAACAAGCGAAAACAGCCTAAAAAGACCAAGGTGCTAGGATCTCAAGCTTTCTCGAAGATTAGCAGTTATTCAGGACCTCGAAGATCTACAAACGGCTGCGTCGTTCCTGAATATCCTGCATATTGTTTATACATATTTGAAAGTGCTTCTAAGCAATTAGGCGTATTTTTTTCTCAATCTGCTTCAAATATTTGCAATACTCTACACACCGTCGGAAGATTTTCCTTATTTTGAATATCAGTCAACACACTACGTCATAGCACAAAGGCAAATTTAAAATTTTGAATTTAATCGTTTCGTTTACAACTAAAATGGACGTAGAAACTATTGCTCTCAATAATTCTACAAAACCGCCAGCGGGGCTGGGAATCGAACAGCGGATACCTCGGGTGGAAGTCGAATGGCTAACCGATGGAGCTATAGAAGCGTATAGCCGTAAGGATCAAATTCAGTCATCAAATACAAAATATCGGTCACGAAGCTTATTAAAAAGTCCTCCTGCCAAGCGAACTAAAAGTCTTAAATGTTTAAGGGAGGCAACTCATAAAGATGAAGCCTGTCTATCATATTTTACCCTTCTTAACAAATTTACGAAACTTGAGGAAGTGGTTAATAGTCTTAGAGTGGAGCTGGAAGAGCTGAAGAAATTTTCTCGATTTCACCCTCACGAGGAAACACTGGTGATGCATGAACTTAAGGGAGGGGACCTAACGTACGCAGCAGCAGCATCTCTCGCCGAAGCGTCTGCGCACAAAAATGATCAGGCAAGTAGCATAAATGGTCAAGTTGTCCTCGACGAGGAGCGCGGTGATCAAGATTCAACAGAAACATCTCTAACGATCTGCGGGACTAATACTCTGCGTCCAATCTCAGCACATGAGGAACTTTCCGAATTAAAAACCCCGCTAATTATAGGCTCATTTTCCGGACAGAAAGTGCAAAATGTACCCAGCACACCAACCACTCCTAGTGGGTATGCTAAGGCTGCATACAAATCACAGAAGGAAGCCAAAAATGTAGAAGGGGGGCAGCAGGAAGCCAGACCTGATCGGTGCCATCCCAGACTCCAAAAGAAGCCTATATCTGGTGATGGTAGTGGAAACGCAAAGTCAAAAACTATTCCTAACAATATCTCGGTGTCTTCCGATAGCAAAAAAAAAAACAAAAAAAAA
>JAYGXS010000004.1:16724674-16855953 GCA_036362985.1 Ligula intestinalis | reverse complement strand
AACGTCATTTAGGCACTTTCCGTTTTATCTAAATAGCACGTCCTTCTCTGGAAATTACTGTTTCGCCTCTATTATCCTGTCGCCCCGGCAAAAGGCGATTATCGGTTGTATATATAATCCTCCTAACTCTTCATCTGAAGAAGATGCAAATTTGTGTGAAATGTTCAAGTTTATTTCAGAATCCACTTTTGAAGTTAAAATTATCGCTGGAGATTTTAATTTTCCTGAAATCGACTGGCTTTCAAACTATTGCCCACCTAGATTTCAGCCTTTCCTGGATACCATTAATTTTTCTAACTGGTCTCAACTGGTTAGTTCCCCAACAAGACAGAATCATATCCTAGATCTGATTTTCACTAATGGTATTGCCCCTCTCTTCGTTGATTTTAAGCAGGACATCTTCCAAAGTGATCACACATTAATTCACTGTTGCCTTCCGCTTCCTTCTACGGAAAAGGCTAGTGCTAGTCGTACCTATCATGCGTACGACCTCGCAGATATTAGCTCAATCAACAATTTTCTTGACTCATTAGATTGGCAGAGCCTCTCCCTCATAAACGACGCTGCATATCTTTCTGAACTCATGTCGGTCGTTTCTACTAAAATGCTGGAATTTGTGCCCACTAAAATTGCGAAACCCTACACACCAGAATCGACCGTCCCTCATTTTCTTTTGCCCAGACTAAAGAAATTGAGGAGGCAGCTGAAAGATAGATTTACTAGTTCGCTGTCTGTGCATCTAAGGATCGCAGAGATCTTTGAATTAGCGTCAAAGATTCGTCTTGCACGTGACCAGCACAGGGAATCTTGCGCCCTGAGCGAGTCAAACTCTGCAAAATCGGTTGCACAACTGTTTCGCCGTAGGGCCTCCGCAAAACGAGGAATTGAAATACCCCCATTGCTTAATGAAAACAAAACATTTGTAGTAGATGAGTCTGATAAGGCTGACTTATTCAATGCCTTCTTTGCGAAGCATTTCACGACAGAATCCGAACCGGTCCCGTCGTTTCAACCATACTCGGACAATACTCTCGGAAACATTGATTTCTCCATAGAATTAATTCGTAAACAGATAATTTGTCTAAAAAACTCGCACTCTTCCGGAACTGATGGTATCCCCAATTCAGTTATCAAAAGAGTGTCGGCCTTTCCCAAATTACTTAGCCATATATATTTCAGTATATCTCTTAAATGGTTACTTTCCTGACACTTGGAAGACATCCATTATTCTTCCAGTCTTTAAATCAGGATCTCGTTCAGAAATAAATAACTATTGCGGTGTACATAAAACCCCGGCCCTAGCTAAACTTCTGGAGAAGATAATTTTTAATCAAATTCTCGATTTTTGCTAAAAAATAAGCTTTTAAGTGACTCGCAGCATGGTTTTCTACCTGGAAGATCATGCGAGACGTGTCATTTAGCTTTTCTTAACCACGTCACTTCCCTCCGTAACGAGCAGCAATCCGTGGTTGTTATCTACTTTGACCTGAGCAAAGCCTTCGACAAGGTACCGCACAGACGGCTTCTGGTAAAACTGGAAGCCATTGGGATCCGTCCCCCTCTCCTCGACTTCATCGGTTCCTACTTGTCTAACCGCAGCCAGAAGGTCCTAGTGGGTAATAGTTACTCCACTTCTCAGCTGATCACGAGTGGCGTTTTTCAAGGCACTGTCTTGGGTCCATTACTCTTCATTCTATACATTAACGAAATTTCGACTGTTCTAAAAAATTCACACAATCTCATTTATGCAGACGACCTAAAATGCATATACTCGTTTTCTAAGGACACGGCAAGCATATGCGTTGATAAAATAAATGCGGACCTACTTACACTCTCACGTTGGAGTGCTACCTGGCAGATGGAATTCTCTCCATCCAAGTGTAGTTTCATGTGTTTTGGTCCCGCCAAGCTTCCTCGTCCCCTAGTCTTTCAAAATGCTCCAATTTTAGAACGATCCACTATAAAAGACTTAGGTCTAAGCTACACAAATAAACTAGCATTGTCGCCTCATGCCGATCGAATATCTGCGAAGGCTGCACAGATATGTGGTTTTATATCACACAATTTCTTCCTGCTGGAAATAAAGTTAAAACTTTATCGCATGTATGTTCTACCCATCCTAGAATACTGCTGTCTCCTCTTTGGTCTAATGAATGCTTCAGACCGCAGTAAGATTGAAAATGTACAGAGGGTATTTACTCGCAAATTATTCGCTCTTCCTCGATCCACGCTTTCTTATACGGAGAGATGTCAGTTAGCGAACATGACATTTCTTTGGGTCAGAAGACTCGAAGCGGGCCTCTGTTTCCTCTTTCGCGTTAACTGTACCCCTAACCTTCCACGAATCAACTCTCTCATTCCCGCAGATAGACCTTATGCCACCCGTAATTCCTCCAGGATTATTGCTCCCCCCTTAAGCTCCACTTCGAACCATTCTCACTTCTTTGCCTCCAAATATGCCTTCCTCTGGAATAATATTCCCCTCGAAATTAGGCTGTTGTCTAACTTAGCAGGTTTTAAAGTCAAATTACGTAAACACTTAACTTCAGAAGATATAAAGTCCTTGTTATCCGTCTCCTTCCCAAACACACAACTTTTGGACTTTGAAAAGGGTCCCCCTGGTATCTGAGGTTGTTATGTTTACATCAAATTTTTTCCATACATGTCTATTTCTTCATTCTTTTAGTGATATTTACAACGATGTTTAGTCCACTTCTCTGTCCAGTCATCATTGCCGTTTTCTCTATTCTCCGTTTTACTACCCTGACGATAGGCTTCATGGTCCTTAGTCATGCTCGTGGCGGTTCTGCTATTTTCGCCAGCTCGTCGC
Organism: Ligula intestinalis; assembly: GCA_036362985.1. NCBI lineage: Eukaryota > Metazoa > Platyhelminthes > Cestoda > Diphyllobothriidea > Diphyllobothriidae > Ligula > Ligula intestinalis. The sequence continues at coordinate 16,853,123 of JAYGXS010000004.1, read as the reverse complement.
TAAACTCCGCAGTCTACAAGGTCACAGCTCGGACGTTTCGTTGATGATCAGGTGACCTCTGCCGTTCCCTCATCTTCCTGACTCTGTTGTTCTCGATGGTCTCCTCCGGTCTCATCTCCCTGATGGTTGATCATGAAGCCAGTCGGGCGGTGTAACAATGGTGAAAGACAGCCTCTGCTATTATATGATGTCTCCAATCACAAGAAGCGTTTCCCACCCTCATTCGTTCTCATCAACAGTCCTGTCTCATTTGCACTACAATCAATCCTCTCAACCAAACCCCTTAACTTTTTTGAAGCAGTTTTTTTCTCCTACGTTTTGTTTTTTTTAAGCAGGGGTTCGCTGAACTCCGCCCCAGCTTAAATGGTAGGAGTTTTTTTTCACTGCTTCCTTCTTAGTTCACCATGCGTTGACTACTATTTTAAAATGACGATATGACGAATTTATCTACCAACACTACTAAACGCTCCCGCTGTCTATGTGGTTGTTTCATGGAGAGCAGCATTTATCAACTGTGTATTTATTTCTCCACAGCACTAAGTTAGCAATGACGAGGCCCTCCGGGCCTAAAATATAAAATTTATTTATTTATTTAGTAAGACTGGAAATACATCACGGGTTTCCCTTGACCGACAAAACTGCATAGTTGTTCAAGACGAGTCAAACGGAACTACAGGTAAGGTATTACAGAAGTCGTCCATAAATCGGAAAAACAACAATATCATACAAGGTGCTCCTGAGTCCACGTTTGACAGTACAACGGAACGAGTTGCACATGACTATGATCGAATACACGAATACGTCAGCGCTGTCCTAAAGAATGGGGAAACCTATACCGTCAATAAAGCCTTTCGTCTGGGTAAAGCAGACCTAGGCCGCGACCTACAAACAAACCCAAGGCCTCTCAAAGTTATATTTGATAACGAAGGCTTGGCATCAAAATTGCTAAAAGGAAAAACGGCCTTACGAAACTCGCACAAGCAAGTGTTTTTTCAGCCAGAATACGAGCCGAGGGAGCGGATGAAAATGAGGCAACTAAGGATAGAATTGAGAGAGAGGACCGAAAGCGGGGCAAAGGGCCTGAAAATAAAAGATGGGCAAATAATACAAGTCAAGGAGCCCTTCCTCTGGCCAAAACCTGTCACGATGAGGGTTGGGCCTCACGGAGTAAACTGTCACTAAAGGTCCTAACCGCAAATGTACAAAGCTTGTTTAACAAGCTGGACGAACTAAAAAACTTGGTCGAGGAGGTGAAACCAGACATCATGGCTTTAACTGAAACCTGGCTTTCAAAAGATATCGCTGATTCTGAATTATCACTTAGAGGATATCAGCTTTTCAGGAAAGACAGAAAAACTAGGGGAGGAGGGCTTATAGTCTATGTCACTTGCAAGCTGACAGCCACGGCTGAAGTACCGGTCCCAGCACGAGATGTGGAAATGCTAAATATTACTATATCTGCTAAGTACGCCAGGCCACTGACGCTTTCGGTGACATACCGCCCGCCAAACCATTCTCATGACCAAGACACTATCCTCATAGCAGAATTGTATAGGGTTAGTGAGAAAAAAGACATCCTAATCGTTGGGGACTTTAATGCTCCTGGTGTTGACTGGCAGACATGGACTGCACAGGGTCTTCAAGACAACTTCAATCACAAATTACTACAATGGGCCACAGCCAAACTGCTCTGCCAAACCGTCGCGTTTGGAACGCGGGCTAGGGAAGGACAACAGTCGAACTGTCTCGACCTTATCTTTACGCGAGAGGAGGAAACTGTGATTGACCTGCAAGATCGACCACCATTAGGGTCAAGCGACCATATTATGCTGTATTCCGAGTATTCGCTGTTCTCCAAACCCTACTCCTCCGACACATGGGAAAGTAACATTTGGAAGGGCGACTACCCACTTATGAGAATAGAAATGTCAGAGGTATCATGGGAAACAGATCTCCAAGGTGGGGAAAATGAACAGTGGATGACCTTTAGCTCGACGTTGAAAAGGACTCTCTGTCTCAACTGTCCCTTCAGAAGAAAGACAAGTACGAATCGCCCGAAGTGGATGAACTCAAACTTGCAGGCCACTTTCAAAAAAAGAAACCGCTTCTGGAGACGCTACAGACTAACCGGCTCCGGTAAACACTTACGGGAGTATAAGCAACAACGTAACATTTGTAAAAGAGAAGCTACTAAACTGCGCAAGAAATACGAGTTGAACATATTACATAAGTCGCTGGAACACCCCAAGATCTTGTACGGTTACATACGAAGCGCGAAGAGATCTCAGGAACTGATCCCTGCCCTTAGATCAGCCGATGGACAACTGGTGACCGAAGACCAGATGAAAGCCTCCCTCCTCTCCGATTTCTTTGAATCCGTCTACACCCGAGAACCTACAACTTTTGCTGACGGTCCGTCCGCTCATCGACCGATAACTGCACCCTTAACCTCCTCCTTATTGCCCAAAATAGAGGACCTAGAGTTTTCACACAACACTTTCAGAGCCGAATTACTCCAACTTAAGCCTGCCAAACCACCTGGGCCGGACAAAATTCCTGCACTAGCACTAAAAGAATTAGCTAACGAACTATGCAAACCCCTGGCTGCCATCTTCCAGAAATCTTTTGACGAAGGCGAACTCCCAGAAGAATGGAAGTGGGCAAACGTCGACCCGATCTATAAGGGAGGTTCGCGACTTGATTGCGCAAATTACCGTCCTGTCAGTCTAACTTGCATCGCGAGCAAAGTAATGGAGCGCATTATTAAGAAGCCTTTAATGTATTTCCTCGAAAGCAACAAAATACTATGTGATGGACAGCACGGCTTTCGCCCAGGACGCTCTTGCCTCACGAGTGCTCTTTACTCACAGGAGAAGTGGACAAAGGCCGCTGATAAAGGCTATCCAATTGATGTTATATTCTTCGACTTCAAAAAGGCTTTCGATAGTGTACCACACAGGCTTCTTCTGCAGAAGATTTGGGACGTGGGAATCCAAGGAAAAATGTATAAATGGATCAGTAGTTTTTTGTCCCGCAGAGAACAGAGGGTCGTTGTCGGAAACTCCACCTCAGAATGGACAATGGTCGAGAGTGGTGTACAACAAGGCTCAGTTTTGGGTTCGCTGCTATTCCTGATTTACGTAAACGACTGTCTCAATGAGCTTGATTGCGCAACTGTCATGTTTGCGGATGACATAAAAATATGGGCTGAAATAAAGTGTGCCGACGACGCAAAGAAACTACAGTCGAACATCGATAAACTGGTTATCTGGTCGTCCACGTGGCTTCTTAGCTTTAATGTATCCAAGTGTCTTGTTCTACACATAAGCCCGGGGCGAAAAGTGCCACCGAAACACAGTTATTTTATCAATGGTACCGCATTAAACGAGGTTGAGACACACAAAGATCTGGGTATATGGACAACCGCAAACTTGATGCAAACAGAGCACTGTAAAACGTCCGTCCAGAAAGCAACTAGTACCCTGCACTGGATCAGACGAGCGTTCAAAATCTTTCCACCTGAACTCTTCGGAAAAATATTTGGCACCTTTGCGAGACTACATCTTGAATACGGAATGCCAGTTTGGACACCGTGGTTGAAAAAAGATGTGGAGCTTCTTGAACAAGTGCAACGCAGGGCAACAAAGATGGTCGACGGTCTCAGGGACTTACCATATCAGGAGAGATTGATAAAACTTGACCTTTTTCCTTTGTCTTACAGGAACGTTCAGTGCAGCCTTCTCTGGACATTCCGGATAATCCGGGGCCACATTTCCTCCCTAAAATTGGAGGATTTCTTCCAATTAGCCACCACTACTCACCTGCGTGGCCATCCTTACAAGTTCACAAACGAACGCACCCGATTAGACCTCCGAAAATATTTCTTCAGTCAACGCGTGGTCCGGCCTTGGAACTTACTACCAAGCGAGACGGTTTCCGCTGACACATTTGCGGAATTTAAAAGAAGACTTGATGTGATTTTATTCGACAAAAGGCGACTTTTACAACACGATTTCCTACTGCCAGCACTGTGAACAATTTTTCTGGCTTTAGACCGTTTTCATTCTTTTCCGTGAAAATTCACTCGAAATTCTGTTATGATATCATATGTGCTCCCCCCGACTGCACATTAACTGTAAGAATAACTTGTTTGCGTTGCATTAATAGGGTCCTCAAGGGCATTTCTTGCCTGTTACCCTTAAAATATACATATATAAAAAAATCCCTTTTGGTCCGAATTGGACGTCAAATAACTGGTTAGCAAAGTCTCCTATTTTGTTCAGAAATATATGCGTCATGTCATTTGAGAAGAACTGCTTAGTCTTTCTTCTAAATTCAGCTAAACTGTGGCTTTTGCGAAAATCGTTAGGTAGGGCATTCCATATGATCGCATATCTTATGGTGTAGAAATTGGATCGCTGGGCCGTCCTAGCTTTAGCGTTATGAATTGTATGCTGGTTGTTTCTAGTGGGACGGGAACCGTTTTGATTTGTTAACATATTATTGCTAAGGATGTTCTGATTATGTGTCACTTTAAATAGGAAAGTTAAACCATTTTGGAGTCGCCTTTGCCAGAGTGGTTTAAGACCATATCTATTGTACATTGTTGAAATGGAGTCTCGAGCGTCATCGCGTTTACACAGAACTCTGGTAAACCTTCGCTGGATTTTTTCTAGTTTCTGTTTGTCATCTGATGACATGGTACCGAAAAAGATTGAGCAGTAATCTAGAATAGGTAAACCGTACATTTTGTAAAGTTTAGTCTTAAGTGTAATTAATGTGAAATTTTTACTTATGAAGCCACATAGTCGATTGGCTTTTGGTGCGATTTGTTTAACATGTGGGGATAAGTCAAGAGTATTAGAATAGCTTAGACCTAAATCTTTTAAAGATGTTAGCTCTTTTATTTCTTGACCACTAAACATTATGGGGGGAAGTTTTAGTGGTCCAAAAATCATGAGATGACATTTTGTTGGTGAAAACGGCATTTGCCACTGAACACTCCAGTCGTTTAGGTTTTGAAGGTCTAATTCAATTGTTCTATGCACACTACTTATCGAATTTTTTTATAGGCATATGCGAGTTTTAAGTCATCTGCATATAAAAATGTTTTAGCAGAGGTTGATATCGTGGATAAGTCATGAATGTAAATGAGAAATAAGAGGGGACCTAGGATAGTGCCTTGAAAAACACCACTGCTTATATGAGCTGGTTCTGATACTACATTTCGAAGTTGTACTACTTGAAATCTGTTTTGAAGATAGGATTTGAGTAAATCAAGGAGGGGGGGGGGGCGAATCCCGTGACTCACTAGCTTCACGATCACTCTTTTATGGGGAACTTTGTCAAAGGCTTTTTTTTAGATCAAAGTAGATTTTAGCTACCGTGTTCCCATCATCTCGATTTCTGGAGACGAATTCCAAGAAAGTGAGATGGCAGGACTGACATGACTTTTTAGGTAAAAAGGCATGTTGAGAGGAGGGTATGAGATTTACATTCGTCAGATGGTCTAACATTTGGTTATAAATTATTTTTTCTAAGATTTTTGCTAAAACCGATGTTCGGTGAACACCACGATAATTTTGGGCATTGGACCGATTTCCGTTTTTGTAAATTGGGGTGATGCATGATTTTTTCCATATTTCTGGATAAGTACCGTTTGACTGTAGTAACGAGAAAAGGTTAGACAGAAGTATTGGGGCATATGTTATATGTCTCAGTATGCAAGGAGGGATTCTATCCGTTCCAAATGATGTGGAATTGGACAGTTGGCGGATAGCTTTCTCTACAGTTTCTTCGTTAAACAATATCTCTTTTAATACTAGTGCCGTCATTTCTGTTGGTTGGGGGATTGGTTCTTCCTCGACTGAATAGTTGGTTGAGAAATACTCGTTAAAAAAACTTGCTATTTGGTTGTTATTTTCTATTACTATTCTTTGGTCATCAAGCATTATTTGGGGGCCTTGTTTGGATGATTATTTATTTGTTTCCGAAAGATTTGGGCTGTCCCTTCTGGGGACTCGATTGCCCGATGTTCTGCTGCTATTGTCTTATTTGTTTCAATGTACTTGGCTAACTCGTGAATCTCTGTAATGCGTCTGAGCGTAGATAGATAACTAAAACATGGGTCGTGGAGTTGTTTTTTTAGGTTTTTTTAGCCGTTTTGAAAGGAAGTTTGGGATTAATGATTTCTTACATGGGGATCTCTCGTCAATAAGGGTATCTCGAATTAAATTAAGGGTGGCATAAAATATGTTTACAGCTTCTAGAGGGGATGCTGTTAGGAGGAAAGAGCTCCAATCCAATGACCTCGTGTAGTTATTTATAGATACAAAGTCAAGATTTCTGGGGTTTATAGAAGTGTAACTAGGATCAGGTCTTATTTTAATGTTAAGAGGGAGCACTGCTATTATTTTCTTATGATCACTATCAAAGGTTAAGCTATCGTAGTGCGTATATAAGGGCCAGATATCATTGGTGAAAATAACATCGAGTATATTGTTTCCCCTGGTTGGTTTGCTTATTATTTGCGTCCACTTATAAAACACAATTGATGATAATAATTCATCATGTCTGGATGGGGCTGATAGTTCTGTCCAGTTTATTACTGGACGGTTTAAGTCTCCTGCAATTATCTTGTATTCGGTTTGGATATTTGAAAGAATATCTAGTAGATTTGTAAGGCCCGTGTCATCATTATTATTTTCCAGAGGGGTGTACAAACATCCAATTAGAATGCTTTTAATGGTCTTGAATGTTATTATAGAGAAGCACGCTTCGCCATTGAACGTCTCCTGAAGAACCTCAAAGCCACTCTGTTCTATGGTAGATCTAATGTAGATCATACAACCTCCTCCTCATTTATTAGCACGGTCCTGTCTATAGAAGGTGTAGTTTGCTATAAAAAGTGAAGCATTGGAGGCTGATTCGTTTACCCATGTTGCTGTTAAAAAGACTATATCGGGTTTGTGTGTGTCAATTAAAGTCCTAAGTCGTGGAACTTTGTTTACTATCGATCTAGCATTAATAAGAGCAACACTTAAGGTGTCGGATACAAAAGCTGGAATCTGTTGTGAAAAAAATCGATTCCTATTACTTGTTTGATTGTGTTGAGGGCTCATGTGCGGAGATTGTGTGATTGGTGGATAATATGGTGGTGTTGGACTACTTGTGGCGAATTGTGCATTATTGGGAAAAAATGGTGATGAGAGTGATGGAATTCGATGGCATCGTGTAACTATCGGAGGGTATGGTGTTGTGCGAGGTGGGATTTGAGTGTGTGTGTTACATTGAAATGGTTGGGTGTGCGGTGGTCGTCTTGTGTATGGGCTAGGATACATGGGTTGAGAGAAGGGGTTAGGTGTCATTTGATGGTGTGCGTTTAAATACGGATGTTCGTTTTGATATGCAATTCTGTTTTGGAATGGTGGTCTATTCTGGGTTGTTCGGGGGAAAAATCTAACACTGGTTTACTACTTTGGTTCGTTGAGTTGTGACTGGTATTGCTATTTATGGACATGTTAAGACTTGTGTTGTTATTTATGAGTGTATCTTGATAAGATCCAGGATAAGTGTCGTTCATATCTAATGGGGTTGTAATATTTCGGGGTCTTTTTGTTTGAACCTTATTCTTTCCCTTAATTGCTTCGGCAGGTTTATTATTTGCTTTCTAGTTGTCATTATTATAATTAGAAGAAGTCGCTCTCAAGTCACCTAAGCTGATGCTATGTTGATAGTTTTCGCTTTCGTTCCCGGAGGAGGAGGAACTCGTTAATTGTTCATCTAAAGTAGCATTTTGTGGAGTGTTTCTGTCCTCTGCAACTTTATGTGGCTGACTTTGTTTACGCTCATTTTCTTTGTGAAAAACTTGTCTGCGCTGCATTGGGGTCAAGTCAGGGCCTATATATGCTTTCGAACTCCGGAAACTCCTATTTATTTCAGAATTTTGTAGTAGCATTTGAGCTTCGGGGTGGGTAGAACATGTAAGCAAAATTGGTTTGTTTTTACTTCGCGAATTTAGTCTTTTGATAGACACTATGCCTATACTTACCCCACATTGTTGAAAAGCGTTTTGTATTGCTACCATTGGATTGCTCGTTTGAGAAAAGTTGCGGAAGATTATATCACAGCTACGTTTTGATCTATCTGTAACTTTTGATGATACTAAATGCACCACAGACTCAATCTGAGGTAAATTCGTGAGGTTGATTTCAAATGAATTTGAGTCCAGAAGTGAATAAAGAATCTTAAATACAGGTTATTACACACGAGTACTGTGCATCCTCTCATGGAAACGTTTGAGTCAAATTAACTTTCAAATATAACAACTCCCATACGGCAGACATGTTGTTAGGGACGGGCACTTACCTGGAGAGGGCTACCTTGGTTTTCGTAGATCCTGAGGCAGATGATTTAATAAATTCATGCAGTTTGCTGGCATCTTATTCAACTGCATGCGATCATTGCCTGTTAATACGATAAACTAAACTGTCAAACGAGATATCGACCTAGAAGGCTGAAAATTGATCAAGAGTTGAAAAGATATCGCGTCTGTAGCTCAATGGTTAAGGCGCCTGACTCTGATAATAAAATCACGGGTTCGAAACTCCAGTGTGGCAGCAATTTCAGCGGCAACACTGGAGTTGGGTATCACTAGCTGATGACTGCTAATGAGCCAGAACTGGCCATTCTGGTGTTCCTTTCTTTGTCAGTAATGCCTGAAAATAAGAGTAAGAAGTATTTATCTTAGATGCAGGGGAGCCTTGCGAAGGAAGAAAAAATGGGAGTGGCCGTTCTTGAAGCAAGGCAGTTTATGTCGCAGTGGAAACCTGTCAAGCGTCAGTAAAAAGGGGGAAGGGAGTCAAGGGACAGGGCAGCAATCAAAGGAGGCTCGAGAGGGAATGGGTCTATAATTCGTTATCAAGGCAATGCGAGGATGATCACGTGATTCAGCTGCTCACAGCAATCTGGATTTCGTCTATGTATTATAGCAGCTTGGGAATATCGCAGGAGACGCCCGGTCGTTGCCCAGAGTACGACCCTAAATGCATTCTTTTGGCTGACCTTATGTCAGGTGTCCATTTGCAGCATTCGACTAAGTTTTATGACATTTTGTCAAGGCCCCTTTTCGCCTCCTCAGTGAGACGTTGCATTACAATCGATTCTATCTTGCCCAGCTCACAGACCTCCCGCGGTCGGGAAATACCACCTCTGATATGGCACAAGTTAGCCGTGTACATAAATTGCACAGATATATCCACCTTGAATAAATGTACTTAAAGGGGTAGCCGCATGAACAGCCAGAAAAATGCTCAAACATTCGCTTCCAAAAATATACCTGATGTCATTCATGCGAACATGTCACGTTCTCTAACATTTGTGTGGAACTCACGGGAAATGACGGTTGAACTGTCGCTTTGCAGACCTACCGAGAAAACTCAAACCTGGGCACATTTAGCAGAGACGGTAACTGATTAACTGCCCAGAAGTTCAGTAGGTTAGTGAAAAGCTGTAGGACGCAAATGGCAGTATATTTTTCTAGCTGATTCGAGCAAATTATTCTGGGGACTAGTGAATCCAGTTTGAGTCAACATTCAGCAGAAGAACTAAAAGTGAATGTGGCATTTACACGTTTTTGTCGTTTATAAAACCTAACAGAGTTGTCGTTTGCGTTCGTATGTGAGAATGGCACTCCAGTTTACTGATAAATAGCCACCCTTATGGGACAGCGGAACAGTTATAGCATCTAATGTTCGAACTACTTTCCTGTTTGACGGGACGTTTTGGATTCATTTTCATATTCAATAAAAACAGAATAAGTTTTCCACACCGATGGAGGGATAGATGGTTTAAGCAAAGCTACCATTTTTTCTGGCATACCATTCAAGGGAATTGAACGCTACTATGAAGTTAATAAAGCACCGATGGCGGAATTCAACAATACAGTAGATTGGAAAACTCATGAAATTTCGTGGTTCCAATAGTTGCACTGTGCATCGAAACCCAGCATGGCGACAACCAAAAATATTACAGTAACGTAGATCAAGGTTTTACCACGGTGGTTCTCACAAGACTTCGAAGCACAGAATGGAAGCAGGATGCTGCAGTATTGACATGGGACTTTTAAATCTCAGTGAACATACTGCCTTCACTGGGTGGCTTATAGTATCGCAATCCCTGGGTGGCATGGACGATGTCTTTCTAAGACAGAGATAAGGGAAGGGAGAGAAGCACATTACACCGCATAGGCTGAAGCCGCATAAACATGCTGCAGAGCAGAACGATTACGTGTTATGCTGTTCACTGAAATCGGACAAGTGATCGAAATTATCATGTCAGTGGTCAGCTCTAAGCAAATGTACCATAATTTTTGACCAGTTATAAAAGAACTTATTGCTGCAGAACTCATGGTGTGGTTTGATCATTTTTTAGAGCAAGGCAATTTTGGCAAATACAATTTCTGGATCTAACTATAGACCTTATGCTGTGGAGTGAGATTTAAGTTTTGCTGATTGGGAATGAGTGCTGGAATGTTAGAGCATATTTTACGTGTTTAAATGAGGACTGATAATGTTCAGTCCTTACTGCTATCCCCTTTTTGGTCTAATGAATGCTTCTGACCGCGGTAAGGTTGAAAATGTACAGAGGGTATTTACTCGCAAAATATTCGCTCTTCTGGATCCACTATTTCTTATAAAGAAAGATGTCAGTTAGTGAACATGACATTTCTTTGGGTCAGAAGACTTGAAGCGGGCCTCTGCTTCCTTTTTCGCGTTAACTCTACCCCTAACCTTCCACGAATCGATGCTCGTATTCCCGCAGATAGACCTTATGCCACTCGTTATTCCTCCAGGATTCTCGCACCCACATTTAGCTCCACATCGAACCATTCTCGCTTCTTTGCCTCCAAATATGCCTTCCTCTGGAATAATATTCCCTTCAAAATTAGGCTGTCGTCTAACTTAGCAGATTTTAAAGTCAACTTGTGTAAAAACTAATTTCGGAAGATATAAAGTCCTTGTTATCCGTCTCCCTCCCAAACACAACTTTTGAACTTTAAGTCACTTTATTAAGGGAAGAAGGCTTTCGCCCTTGAGCTCCCTATTCATAACCAAAATCGCATAATAGGTCCACCGTAACAATAGTACATAATGCAACTGTACAAATGTAGGCTTAACATTAGCGATAAGTGTGAGCCAGTTGCAAGGTGCTGCTACTGACACTTTGTTCATTATATCTGCCACAGTTTCTCAGCAAATAAGAATCAAGTTTGTGTTTAAAAATGTCAACAGTATCTGAGAGGACCACATCTTCCGGGAGTCCGTTCCACGCTCCAATGACCCTCTGAGAGAATGCGTTTCGTCGAACGTCGATACGGGCCGGTTTTCTCTGTAGTTTAAAAGGATGACCTCGCAGATGGTCAGTCCGAGCATATTCGAAGAAATCATCAAATTCTAGGGCACAGTCTTGGCCTTTAACAATTCGGTAGGTTTGTATGAGGTCCTCCTGGTATTTGAGGTGGTTATATTTATATTACATTTTTTTCCATATATGTTTATTTCTTTCTCTATATAGTGATATTTGCAACGATATTTCGTCCACGTCTCTGTCCAGTCATCATTGCCGTTCTCCGTTCCACCTTTAACGACCCTGAAGATGGGCTTAATGGTCTCTAATCATGCTCATGGCGGTTTTGCTATTTTCGCCAGCTCATCGCTGGACTCCGCAGTCTACAAGATCGCATCTCCGGTGTTTCGGTGCTTATCACGTGACCTCTGCCGTTCCCTAATCTTGCCGGCCCTGTTGTCCGCGATGACCTCCTCCGGTCTCACCTCCTTGATGGTTGATCATGAAGCCAGTTGGGTGGTGTAACAGTGGTGAACGACAGCCTCTGCTGCTATATGATTTCGCCAATTGACAAGAAGCATTTCCAACCCTCATACATTCTCATCAACAGTCCTGTCTCATTGCGCTACAATCAATCCTATCAACCAACTTCCTTAATTTTGCAGAAGCAGTTTTTTTCTCTTACGTTTTGTTTTCTTTGTATGTGGGGGTCTGCTGAACTCTGCCCCTGTTTTAATGGTAGGAGTTTATTCACTGCTTCCTCCTCAGTTCATCATACATTTTCAGAAAGTGTTGACTACTTTTTTAAAATGACAATATGTTGGTGGGTCTTAATTTTATCTGCCAACAGTACTAAACACTCTCACTGCCCATGTGGTTGTTCACGGAGAGCAGCATTTACCAACTTTGTATTTATTCTTCCACAGCTTTAAGTTTACAATGACGAGGCCCTCCGGGCCTAAAATATAAAATGTATTTATTTATATGTCAATGCACAGCAGCCAACGGCTGTTTATTCGAGCTCTTTGTCCAAAAATCGGGACTCCCGAGAGTCAGAATCTCAGAGTAAATTTGCACGTCATTCCCTATCACAGCCACCTATTCAACGCAGTGTGGTGATAGCCACTCAGGACAGTAGAACCATTAATTGCCCGGAACCTTAATTCTCAAACGTCTCTATCCTTGCTGTCCACACACCCACAATAACTGTGATCAGTGCGTTAAAGGTCTTTGAAGCTCCCGGCGTCGTGTTTTTCCACAAGTGGACTAGGAGAGCCAACCAAGCTGCGTTTCGAACCATGAGCGGACTAAATGTTGGCCACGTCGTAATCAGAGCAGTCAACTTTTGTATTCTTCATCACTTCGCAACCGCCCTCTATCTCATTACTAGCACATTACTGTAAGTAGATTTGGCGCTGAAAAAATGAAAAACTAACAGAAAAGCCTGCTATCACACAAGTATTCACACAACCTGTTCTTTTAAAACCTGTCCCGTCTGATGGATATGCAGTCAGACATGGACAAATATTGCAGCTTACACACTCTCCTGTTTGGGTAAGAACACATTGTATAGCCACCTAATTGTATACGGAGTTGCTCTTATAGTGTGCCTTGTCTAAAGGTTTATTTTTCTAACCAATAGAATCTGCTCTTTATATTTTTTGTTCGTTTCACAATATTTTCACATACGTTTTACTTCAGTAAAGCAAATGCAAGCGTACTTGTCAGACATAAACATGCATTAACTGCTCACTACTCAAACACTTAACCTTTAAACAATAATTCTGTCAGACGCTTGGGCTAGGAGAATGTTGTCATTGACCGGTCCGACGATCTATTCCTACCCCCGTTTGTTTGCGTTATTCGCCGGAGTGTCTGGAGTTATCCGTGGTCTTGAGGCCGGAAATTTATCTCAGTAGGAGAGCTGTCTCGTCTGGGTTGATAAAATTAATTTATCGTAACATACAGAACATCTGATATGTTGTGTCACTGAATAATCTGGTTTATTTGTTAACTCTTAACGAAACTTCTAACATGATTGATCTGCACGAGTGCACTTTCCTTTGCTCATTGACCTCTATCTACACAGTAAGAATGCGGTTTTACTTGAATCTTCTTTATCTGCAAATATCAAACCCCAAGTTATTGCCTGTAATCCAATCCTCCGCAACACGATTGTCTCGTTAAATTAGACTTGGCAGTGTACCTGAGACTCTGCATCTGCAACCGATGGCTTCTAGCCAGCTAAGCTTCGACCAATTAACACTTGCGTACCCATGATTAGCCACTGGCCTCTGTAGAAATGCAAAATATCACCCAATTGAGTTCGCCTTTCGCTCTCTCTCTCTCCTGTCACTCTTGCTCTGGTAAGCTCGTTGAAATGGCTCTCCTGCAAACACAAATATTTGGGGAAACAGTAGCACTGCTGCGTATCTGCCCTCTTCTCAACGAACTTCGCTTCACCGAAGAGATTAAAGAACTCACGATAGAGGTATCCACCCTTGCTGTTGCCGGTCTTTACACGCTTCTTTTTGTGTGTAAGGTGATGAGCGGTGCTTGGTTGCGTGCTCACTGAATTATATTAGCGGCTCGCGTCCCGTCTTTGCGAGCGACTCTCCGTGGCTGCCGCAGGCCGCTAAATTCGGTCCTAAGGTGGCCGACATTGCCTCTAAGGTAACCTTCGCGTTAATTTATTTACTGCTTACCCTCCTTCTAGTATTGCATCGGCATTCATCAGTAATGTGTATACTGGGCGAGCAGAAATAACACAAGCCAATGTGAAGGGCTTGGTTGCATTGGCACGAATGGTGAAACTATACAACCTCGAAGATTGGGGAGTAAATTTCATGGCCAGCCGGTAAATATTCTCCTCTTCATTTCTGTCTAATTTTCTATTCTCAAGTGTGACTGAAGAAAATTTACCAACTATATTGGACTTCGCCAGCTTCATGAGCATCGGATCATTGAGGGAGTCTTGCATCCATCTGATGCAAACCCAATTTAAAAGCTTCGTGAACTCTTCGTTAATCTGCCAGGTGACATGAATTTAACTTTACTTAGAAATGATAATCTTCGGGTTGACTCCGAAGAGGATGTTTTTGCGGCAATTTCTTCTTGGGTGTGTGTTGAAGGAAAAGACAATAGTGGGCGACTCGGATTGCATGCACCCACAATGCTGAAGGAGGTGCGATGGCTTTAGACGACAGTGCAATTTCGCAATCGCCTGATAAACAGTCATTAAATCTTCACGAAAAGTAACGACTGCGCGTAAGTATATGACGTTTAACCTCATTATTTTTTTCATGAAAGTTGGTTTTTGGACCTAGTTGAGCGGTAGATGAGTCTTGGTAAAAATGACAAACGTCCCTGTCCCTTCAACCAAAACAGCCGCCCACCTCGGACGCTCTCCATCTTCGTCTTCGGAGTGGAGAAAGATCAGAACGGGTGGTCTGTCCTCGGCTACGATTTAGACCTACAAAAGGAAGAGCGAATGGCTGATATGCAGTGTTGGTGAGGGTAACTTACCTGACAGTTGTGCATTGTCTCCAATATTTTTAAAAATAAATTGCATAGTTTATGCCCTTTTTACAGACTTATAATATAAGCAGCTCAAGTGTAACCGCATAATGCGAAGGACAGGAACTCTGACCTCTTGATATATTGTTTAGGTTCCGCGTGATAAAGAGCATCCTCGAAAAGTTTTGGCATCGTTAGATTTTATTTTGAGGGAACTTGCTTGAATGTATTTTCACTTCTGTAATGTTTTGGTTAACTTATCATATATTTATTTTCAGTTGAAAGATGTTCAGTTTTAAGGATATAAAAAGCAATATATAACACCCTTTTGTTAACTACATTTTTGTCAATGCCTTACAAAAATGTTATGTTCTTCCTTGTTTATTGTTTCCCCCACGCAACAGACAGCATTTTACTATTGGAGGAAACTACTCAACTCGTGTCGAAGAGCTTCTTGTGAGTGAACGGTGTTGGCGAGAGCGCGCGTCCCTCACCGTTGGACGAAGCCTCCACGCAGCCACAGTCATAAAAGTTGAGGCCGCAGACGATGGAGAAAATAAGCAGATTGGTGGTTTTGGTGGACATGCCAGTACACCCCTTTCCTCCTCTGAAATTTATGACATTAGGCAGGACTGGTAAGAATACACTTGCCAAGTGTGGTGCTGCCTCCTGCTTATTTTTTTCAAATCTCACTGTTATTTGCAATGGCCTCTTCCTCGAACTTTCTACACAACAGATGGTGCAAACTGTCGGACTTGCGGGAGAGGAGGTACGATACAGCTGCTGCCTGCCCGGTGACAGTCGGGTCTTTGTTTTTGGTGGTTCTAATGGCCCCTTGGCCCTTTCTTCTGTTGAATTCTGCCAGCTGGGAGCAGACTGGCAGGAGAAAGCGACCGCAATCAGCACCACTGACTTTTGGCTGTCAGCTGCCTCTATGAGGACTGCGCGATCCCAGCTTGCAGTCACGCACTTTCGCGAACGGATTCTGGTCGTCGGTGGACATTATAGAATTTGCTTGAACGTTGAAGTGGTATTTTCACCACCGGACGCCTTGTATCCAAGCGGCCAGTGAACAGAGCTGGCTGGCACGAAGCGGCCTCAAAGCCGGTTTGCTCTTATCACCTGTGCCGGTGCGGTTTTTGCTCTCGGTGGTAAGAATGCCTGTTTTCGTGGCCTTACAATGACGCAAGCATTTATTTATTCCTTTTCTATGTTTAATACTACTCGACACTCTTATTTACGTATTCCATTCTATCAAATTTATATATAGGTATATGCATGCCGCCCCATTTATATACGCCTTTTCTTTGCATAGTGGTATAAGAGCTAGCAGTACGCCATCTTTTTTTCTGGAATTATGAAAAATAGGTCTTTATTCGAACTTATTTTAGATTGTGCAGGTAGCGGAGCGGGAAACTCTGTGGAGACTCTTACTGCACCTGACGGCTTGCCTTACTTTGGCCTTACTCACCTTACTTTGGATTGGAGGAGCAGCAAGCATTTGCATTAAAACGCCAGTGTTTTGTGATCTTTCTTTGCAGTCCTTGCCATTGCATTTAAGTTAACAATAAATTACTTGGAATTAAATCCGCTTTTTAATTTGAATTTGAACGTGTTGGAAGGATATGCGGCTCCTAACGTCTGGGAAAATAAAATAAGGGTTTCTTTAACGAAGACTGCGCAATCAAATTGATTTGTTCAATAAAGATATTCGTTCACTGACTCAGTATAAATTCGGACTCAAAGGACAGATTCATAGATGTATACCTTAATGCGGATGACAAATATGCTACTAAGGTGACGGGACAATGCTCTTTTCAGATTTTGAAAAACGCTGGCCAGCAGATGAATTTGGACACATTGAATGGCAGGAAGTGGTTGAAGAAGTAACCTTGATCGTTGTGTTAAGAACAGTGTTCACCAGATATTTCAGATGTATGTGGCAGTCGAAGCAGATAAGTGTTTTATATGGATAAGTGCATGGGCTCTACATGTCTTATAATCTAACTTCGGGCTGAAATTGTTATCAGAAGCGTTCATTTACTTGATTATTGACTGACCGCCCAAGTCCTAGCTGTTTATTATTTTCGCCTTTATAGCTGCTTTGCTAGGTGTAGCTTACCAAGCCTTTTGACTATTTGGACCACAAGGAATCCATTGTTACAATCATTTAAAAGCAAGTTTAATGCTACTGCATACATAACAGACACATGAATATATCGATAAAACTGAAATATAGCACAAAATAAAGTAGCTTTTCATTAGCTGTAACGTCTGACTACTGTCTAAATGGTTGCGTTAATGAGTATATTATCTCTACATGCGAAAACAAAGGCAACCATTTTACTACCGGTCTCATAAAAGAGATATCGTGGGTTATGTGGTATCATGGTGTCACCTATGAACTATCCTTCTATCCTTTACTATCCTTTACTACCGGTCTCATAAAAGAGATATCGTGGGTTATGTGGTATTATGGTGTCACCTATGAACTATCCTTACCGTACACAGATTGTCAACTTCTAACGCTGATCCAGCTCACCTGAAATGACCTAGCGAAGTCCTGAACTTAAATGGGATCTCAAATCTACGCAGTGGAGTATTTAACGTGCAATGCGCAACCGGCTGGAACTGTTGGGATTTTTTGTCAGAAAGGATTGGATACTTCACTAAACATCATCTCCATTGTACTCGGTTAGCGAAGGGCTCGTGATCGAATTCGGTGTTAAGCGTACATTTTCACGAAGGAAGCTGGTAGCGCCAGGTCTGTGATAACGTTGACTGGTATTTAAATGTTCAATGCTTCATTTTCTTATCCACACACACGGATTAAATGCGTTTTGAAGAAAATGAAGGAAGGCTTCGGCCTCGCGTTCATCTGACGGTCTCCTATTCTTGCCATTTCGGTAGACAATATTACGCAAGTTGCCTATAGTGGTTTACCAACAAACCAACGTAGCCGAGTTCATTTAGTGAGATATTAACATGCCGAACATAGATCTGCTCGCATGTGTGGTAAAATCCAAGTGAAGGGAGATTTGAATTTAGTCGTGTTAAAAATGAGCATATGTCATGCAATATACTGTGGCATTGTTGAAGCCCATTATTTCCCCCAATGGTTAATATTAGTCTGAGGCTTTTGAAGTATGACAAGATAGGATTTATTGTTCACTAGTGAGAAGAGGCTTGAAGAATATATTAAACGGGTAATGTGGAGAAAGGACAAGAGTATCCTATCTCCAATTTCGTATATTTCTAGGCATTGAGTTCATCGCCAACTTGGCTGAAAATTCAGAAGTTTTGGGCGTCTCTGTTCTTCTGTGTGTAGCACAGATTTAGGAGAGCGTTGCAAGTTTACCGGAATGGTTTCAAGGATAATCAAGAAAGCCGATATTGAACATGGTCCTATCTACGCAACAGGTGACACCCTAAAACATGACGCTGTGAGACAACACCCTATGCGTGATTAAGTATCGTTGCTGCATGCACTGCATATGCGAAACTGGCAAAGCAAACGTAGGCCCAACAACGTAAGATGCCTGAGCACCTGATGAGATAACATAGCTTTCGCTCGACACATTGTGCAAAATCGAATGTATTACGTGCAGGTGTCTTTTTCGGATGGCCAGGAAAGATGACCTTGCGGGAAGGTTGCCAAAATCGCAGCGGCATGTGCAGTCAGTGACTGCTTACGTCATTGATCAATGACAACGTGGTTAAAATCTAGTCTCCATACATCCTAGTGACTCTGCAACTTATATGAGTGGCGTGAATATGGCTACATGTAATAGATCGGGGTGCCGTGTAGGGTCCTCTGAATATAATATACGCCTACTTGCATCAACACAGTAGCCCAATGCACACATTCGTGCAATTTATTTGTTGTGGGAGCTATTTACACCTTTTAGACTAATTGTTGCGCACGGGAAGCCTTCGATCACAAAAATTTGTCAACGACAGCTGCATCAAAATTAAGGATGGTTGATTTTACGCCACGTTCCGTTTATTCTGCGCGAATGAAGGTGTAAATCGGGCTACTTGGAAGACGCAAGTAGGCGTATATAATATTTAGTGGACCCTACTAAGTACCCCTATCATTTTATCTTTGAAGTATGAAATAGTGGCTGAGTGCAGTCCATTTATACACAAATAGGGTTCCAGGTATTTTCTGTGGGTATTTACTGCACTACTTGCTGTATTGTTGTGATGCTAGCCAATTATTTAATACCGATTAATACGTCACTGTCGGGCAAAATCTACCTAAATAAACGATGGAGGTACCATATAGAGGTAGGGAACATATGAGAGATGCTTTAATTAAGCATGTATAATGTAGTGCTACTCTACTCTACGAGACAAAATGCTTCAATCTAGCGTAGACATATAATAGCTTGGGCCTTTCAGAGGGAATTTTTCATCAATTAAGATGACCTT
This sequence comes from Ligula intestinalis, assembly GCA_036362985.1. NCBI lineage: Eukaryota > Metazoa > Platyhelminthes > Cestoda > Diphyllobothriidea > Diphyllobothriidae > Ligula > Ligula intestinalis. The sequence goes on along the minus strand of JAYGXS010000004.1, from coordinate 16,833,827 downwards.
AAGTTCTTTTGCTCAGCTTCTGACCGTATTATTGGAATCGCAAGACACAGATTAACTTAAGTACGCCTTCTCTTACGAACGTCCTTTGTGAACGTTGCTCTTTGAATGCTGATCAAAAATGTTAAGCCTTATACTTCGGACCCCACCGTACCTCATTTTCTTTTGTCTAGACTAAAGAAATTGTAAAGACAGTTGGAAGACCAGTCTACTAGTTCATTATCTGTGCACCTTAGAATCGCAGAGATTTTCGAATTAGCGTTTTAGATTTGTCTTGCACGTGACAAACAGAGGGAATCTTGCGCACTCAGTGAGTTAAACTCTGAAAAAATCGATTGCCAAACTGTTTCGTCGTCCGTCCTCCGCTAAACGAGGTCACGAAATCCCCCCTTTACTGAATGAAAATCAAAACTTTGTGCAAGATGAGTCTGAGAAGGCTGAACTGTTCAATGCGTTCTTTGCAAAGCACCTTACGACGAAATCTGAACCGGTCCCGTCGTTTCAGCCTTGCTCAGTCAATACTATCAATACCATCGATTTCTCCATAGAAGTAAGTCGTAAGCACATTATCCGTCTAAAAAACTCGCACTCCTCGGGACTGACAGCATTCCGAATTCACTTATCAAGAGAGCATTAAGTTTCCCCCGATTGCTGAGTTATCTATTCTCAGCTTATCTTCTAAACGGTTTCTTTCCTGACTCATGGAAGACATCTATTATTCTTCCAGTCTTCAAGTCAACTATCGAGGTGTTCATAACCCCAGCCCTAGCCAAACTTCTGGAAAAGATCATTTCTAATCAAATTCTCGATCTTTTTTGTAGAAAATAAACTAATTAGTGCCTCACAGCATGGATTTCTACCTGGGAGATCATGCGAAACCTGCCATTTGGCATTCCTTAACCTGGTTACTTCACTTCGTAATGAACAGCAATCAGTCATCGTGATTTACTTTGACCTTAGTAAAGCTTTTGACAAGGTGCCTCATAGGCGCCTTTTAGTGAAACTGGAAGCCCTAGGCATCAGGCCTCCCCTCCTCAATTTCATTGCCTCCTACCTGTCTAACCGCAGCCAGAAGGTCTTAGTAGGCAATAGCTACTCGATGCTTCAGCCGATCACGAGTGGTGTTTTACAAGACACGGTTTTAGGTCCCCTCCTTTTAATTCTTTACATAAATGAAATTTCAGCAGTGCTAAATAATGCGGAAAATTTCATTTATGCTGATGACCTTAAGTGTATTTACTCATTTTCGAAGGGCATGGCCAGTACTTGTGTTGATAAAGTTAACGCAGACTTGCGTACTCTCTCAAGTTGGAGCGCTACATGGCAGATGGAGTTTTTGCCATCAAAATGTAGTTTCTTGAGTTTTGGTCCCACAAGTCTTCCTGGACCCATTATCTTCCAAAAACGTCCACTGTTAGAAAGATCTACGATAAAGGATTTGGGTCTAACTTACACGAATAAGCTTGCATTATCACCTCATGCAGATCGAATTTCTGCTAAGGCCGCACAAATATGTGGGTTTATATCGCATAATTTTTTCCTTCCAGAAATGAAGTTCAAACTATACCACGTGTTTGTTCTTCCTATACTAGAATACTGCTGCCCGATTTTTTGGCCTCATGACCCAGCATGACCGTAGAAAGGTTGAACAAGTTCAGCGAGTTTTCACTCGAGTTTTCTAAGTATGTGTTATACAGATAGATGTCAATTAGCAAACATTAAATTTCTTTGGATAAGAAGACATGAACCTGGTCTATGCTTTCTGTTTCGCGTTAACAATAGTCTAATCTCCCAAAAATTAACGCTCTCTGTCCAGTAGACCGACCTTACGCCACTCGTAACTCTTCCTTGATAATTTTACCACCCCGTAGCTCCACATCTAACCGTTCTTGCTTTTTTACCTCCAAATATGCTTTTATTTGGAACAACCTTCCTCTCGATATTAGACTGTCTTGTACACTATCGATTTTTAAAGGCAAATTATATAAGCATTTAAATTTAGAGAAAATAAAGTCGTTACCATCTGTTTCCTTTCCAAACACGCAAGTTGTAGATTTTGAAAAGGGTCCTCCTGGCATTTGAAGCTCTTCCCAGGATACTAAAATAGTTTCTAAATGTGTTAGCATTTCCCTCTGCAGAGTCAAGCATCACTTCCAAGGGCTGCAAATTCTTCTCCGTTTTTGCAACCTTCGCTGTAGTCTTCGAGATTGGCTCTGGACTCTGGTGGGTCGCAACTCGATGATGTTGCCTTGACTTCCTCTGCCTTCGCCTGTTGTCCCGGATGACCCCTTCTTAACTCAATGATATATTATTTTTTCCCATGACCATAAACGTCCCGAACCCTCAAAAGCAGGTCCCAAACTAACCACATCAAACCCTGTTACCAATTAAGGCAGTTTTTTCGCCTAAAGTTTTTTTGAACTCGGTGGCCCGCTGAACTCATCCACCGATTTAGGAGTTTTTTTACTGCCGATGACAATTATTTTATAAGAGTTCACTGCTTATCGTCATTATTTTTATTTTCACGATAGCACTAAGTTTGTAACGACAGGGCCCCTTGGGCCTTAAATATACAAATTATTATTATTATACGTATGTTGCTATATTTTTGCTAAAAACATCAATCGCAACAAGGATTGAAATGACCCTCCATGCATAAGATGGAAGGAAGAACCGCTCACGTCACATTTGATATTGCACCAGATTTCAGGCAAAATGAAATGCATTTATGCTTGCCAGTTGGGGTTATTTTAAGGGTTAGGTTAAATGTCCTAGGTAAAGTCAGAGTTAAGGTAGGTTTGGGTTACGTAAAGATGCAAGATAAGTGTTTCATTTTAGGTTAACGTTAGGGCAAATGTAAAGGATAGGACATGGGTGTGTAAATTTCTCGGACCTATGCACAGGAATAACTTGAGCACTGAGACGGGCGTTCCTATTCTCATGTCTCCTATACGAAGCCTAGATATAAATCTTTCCGATCAAGCATTATGAACCTAGGCCACGTGTGCAGAAGAAAAATTGAATTTGGCATCTCCGGCAGTCTGCTTTCTATCGAGCATATTATAATTCCTAGGTGAAACAAACCTGCGGTTTTCACGCAAACGTGTTAAGTTTTCTAACGATATTCAGTATATATAAGGGAGAGAGGCAGAGCCTTTGAAAACCTTATTTGCAGATAGCTGCTGTCAGATAATGCATATTGTTCAAAGTCATATAAACACTATATGAATTGCTGTTGTCTTCCAAACGTATGCCCAGCAAGCAAATTAAGATCAAGCCTTCTTTTGCATGCGTCGACGCTTTCAGCAAGAACGACTGAGGAAGGAAGTTTATTCCACTCTTCAATGACCCGCTCGGAGATGAAGTGGGCCCGCACTTGTAGTTTGGCGTGGTGTTTCTTCAGTTTGTACGGATGACCGCGTCGATGTATTGTTTGTGCAAATTCAAAAAAATCGGTCACCTGAAGAGCACAGTCTACTCCCCTGACGATTTTAAACACCATTATCATATCTTCTCTGCATTGCCTACTATAGAGAGAAAAAAGCTTGAGACTATCTAGACGACCTTCATATGGAAGACCTCCTTAGCTGCTGAATAGCTTGGCCACCCTTCTGTGTACTTTCTTGAGCAATGCGTTATCTTTCTTCATCCAAGGGCACCACGCTTGCACGCAGTACTCTAACATTGGCCGAACAAATGTTCAGAAGACTCGCCCAAAAAGCCCCTCATTAAAATAGAGGAAGGCTCTTCTGATCGCTCCGAGGATGCCCATAGCCTTCATTGCGGTTTTTGCACAGTGAGTTGACGGTTTGAGGTCGGGCGTCATGCGTACACCTAGATCCTGTAGTTCGTGCACTAGGTCGAGTTGATGACCTTCGATCGAGTAGTCATACTCGAATGGTATCACCTTTCTGCGACTAGACCGTAAACCGATTACTTGGCGTTTGTTGAAGTTCAGCTGCAGTAGCCATTTTTCACAGCACTTTTGCAAGCGATCCAAGTCATTTAGTAAGACCTGTCCACCCTCTGAGATTTCAATTGACTTACATATCTTAAAAATCGTCTGCAAACATGACTTACTCACAGGAGAAGCAGTCAAGACAGTCGTTCACATATACCAGAAATAGCATTGGACCCAGAATGCTTCCCTGCGTTACCCCACTGGCTACGGTTTTCAATTTTGTTTTGGTGGCTCCAATACAAGCACGCTGACACCTGCCTGTTAGGAAGTCGGCTTACCATTTAAGTAGGTTTCCAGTCGCACCCATTCGATGCAGCTTTGATATTTGTCTTCTGTGTGTAACCTTATCGAATGGCTTACTGAAGTCAATGTAGACCGCATCGGCCGACGAACCCATTTCCAGAGATTTCATCCAGCCTTCCATGGATGTTAGCAGGTTTGTGAGACAAGAGTGGCCACTTCGGAATCCGTGTTGCGCTGCCCTTAGCAACTTCTTTTCCTCAATATATCTCATTAGTTCCGTCTTGATTAGTTTTTTCATAAGTTTGCAACAAATGCTTGTGAGAATAACTGGTCTAAAGCTATTAGGCTAAGTTCTCTCTCCTCCTTTAAAAAAGATGTTATGTTGGTCAGCTTCCAGTCAGTAGGCAGGGCCCCCTTTTCCATTGAACTTTCAAAGATCTTGGAAAGCGGGAAGGCCAGTTGTTCTGCGAGCTCATTTAAAACTTTCGCTGATAATCCATCCGGACCAGGTGATTTGGTGGGCTTTAACTGTTTAAAGGCTTTTCTTACAGTGTCTGTTGCAAACGATACCGTTCTAATTGTATGCACCGCTGGGACTATATATTGCTGTACATTCTCGTCAAAAGGCAGCTCCTCGGTACACACAAACATAAAGAAATTGGACAATAGGTTCGCCTTATCTGAGTTATCCTTACACTTGTTTCCCTCGTTATCTTTCAGAAAAGGGATGGGATCTCGATTTCGTTTGGCCTTATTCACATAAAAAAATCTTTTTGGGTAATGAGCTATTTCCTTGACTAGATCTGCCTCAAAGACCATTCTTTCTTTTTGCATAAGTCTTCGACATAAATTTCGCTGTTTCTTAAATTCTTTGAAGTGTTGGGGCTGTTGATATCGGGCGTATTTTTTCCACAGTCTTCTTTTCTGTTTGAAGTTCCTTTTTGTGTTCGCTGTCACCCAGTCCGGCCGAGAGATGCGCAAGCTTTTCTGAAGCGGGCAACATTCCTCTACTACTTGCTGAGCTAAGTTCCTAAAGAAGCACCAAGCCTCGTTCGGGTCAGGTACATATGCAGGGCTCCAGTCAGTCACGTTAAGTTGTCCTTTCATTTTCTTATAATCTCCTTTCCATACATTCCTCTCGCTTATTGCGCGAGCGACGGATACGGAGAAACGGCTGCACTCCCAGACAAGAACATAGTGATCACTTCGGCCAAAAGGAGTCTGAGTATTCAATCCAAGGATACAATTTTCGTCTCTACTAATGACGAGATCCAGACAGCTAGATTGTTGGCCACCTCGAAACCGCGTGTCCATTGTGACATGCTGGGTAAGAAATTCGTCATTGACCAAGTGAAGTTGTTTCTGTTCAAATGAGTTCTCTGATCATGGGCTGTGCATTAAATCCCAATCTATGTATGGAGCATTAAAATATCCAAGTATAAGGACATTTTTGCTACGGCAAATCTATTTTACATCAAAGATAAGTACATCAACCGCTTCCGTTCTTTGTCCTGGTGGTCTGTATACCAGAGCAATATGGAGGTCAATTTGGTTAGGTACTCCCAGTTTACAACTAATTATTTCGCAGGAATTGTTTCTGTGTGATGACAGACTATCTGGGACGTAGTTGATACCAGCTTAGATGAACATCACGATTCTCCCACACTTACGTCCCTTTCTATCCGTGCGGATGAGCTGAAATCCTTCCAGCCTGACTTCGGCATCTGCTATTTTCTCCGTTCACCATGCTTCAGTTAGAGCTATCAGGTTCGGTTGCACATGGTCAACGGTGAGTTTGAGTTCATCCAGTTTTTTAAATAAACTCAGTACATTTGTGTACATCATTGTCATGTTCTTGGCTTCACTCGATCTCGCCTTGGTCACCTTTACTGCTGGTCATGATGGCGAGATCCAGCCTTCATTTATTTTGTGAAGATTTTCACGTTGGGTGGATTGCCAGCCGTACGACTTTTGTTAGGATGACGGGTGTCCTCAATAGAAAGGGCTTTTGACGTCGGACAATCACCCTATTGCGTATTTGCAGGCCCTTCTCTCCTTTTTCTTTCAAGATGGCCTTGTCTGCCTTTAAGGCCCTCCAGTTCATACTCTTCTTTACCATGTACTCTTGTTGGAAAAAAACCGTCTTATGGCCGGGGATTCCTCCTGCCGTTCGCTCGAGCAGGAGAAGTCTCTGAAGTTAACTCCCAAAAATAAGTTTTTATGGCCTGGGTTTCCTCCCTTGAGAATTGAAATTTTCCTTACCGTTTATTCGGAAATGCTTGAGTATCAAAAAGTTATCATCCTCAATAATAACGTCCTTTAAGCACTTCCTTAAGGCCCTGGTGTCCTCATCTATTCTGCTCTTTGGAGTACCATTAGTTGATTCAGGGAGCCCATGTAGAATAATGCACTGTGTACTATCCACCTCAAATTTGTATCGAGGTATTTGTTGGATAGTCCGGCTGCTTCTAGTACGGGCCTCAGTGCTATGGCCATGAGGATTTGCAAGGTCAGGTAGTTCCTCATGGGCTGAAAGTGGGCGCAGATTATCAGTCCCCCAGACCATGAGAGAAGTTTCTGTAGGATCTTGATCACGGTGCTCCTCGTCGAGGACAACTTGACCATTTACGTTACTTGCCTGACCATTTTAATGCGTAGACGCTTCGTTGAGGGATGCTGCTGCGTAAGTTAGGTCCCCTCCCTCAAGTTCACGCATCGCCAGTTTCTTCTCATGAGGGAGAAATCGAGGAAATTTCATCAGCTGCTCCATCTCCACTCTAAGACTATTAACCACCTCCTCAAGTTTCATAAATTTGTTGAGAAGGGTTAAAATTTAAAGCAACGTTTCCCTGGTGCAAATTTAAATATGGCAATAGCAGCAAAATGATTTATTGGATCCATATCATTTCGAGAGAGCTCGTCAGTTGCCGCCTCTCATTACTTAACGTGAATCACAAAAGAGAAGATACACAATGAATTCGTACAGAAAAATTGCTATAAACACAAGGTCATAAGGAGTGGCTAAGTGGCTAATCAATAACATGAGAAGTTCAAAAGCTATGGTCAGCAAAAATAACAGGGAAAAACACCTGAAGTAACAACTTAGGAGGAGAAATGTATAAACAGGGAGCCAATGTTACCAAGGCAAAGTTAGGTTCACTACATGCTCCAACTGTTTACATAGGTCAGGTTTAACCCGCCGCATGTAGGCTGCCTCCAGGTAGCGTAAAGTGCGAGTTGTTCGTGCTTGAACAAATCATTTTGCTGCTATTGCCATATTTAAAGAAGGGTTAAATATGCTATGCAGGCTTCATCTTTATGCGTTTCATCCCTTAAACTTTTAAATCTTTTAGTATGCTTGGCAGGAGGACTCTTCAATAAGTCTCGTGACCGATCTTCTGAATTTGATGACTGAATTTGATCCTTACGGCTGTACGCTTCTGTAGCTCCATCGGTTAGCCATTCGACTTCCACCCGAAGCATCTGCGGTTCGATTCCAATCCCCGTTGGCAGCTTTGTAGAATTATCGAAAACAAAAGTTTCTACTTCCATTTAAGTTGCAAACAAAACGATTAAATTCAAAATGTTAAATTTGCCTTTTTGACTGTGACGTAGTGTGTTGACTGATATTCAAAATAACGAAAATCTTTCGACGGTGTGTAGATTATTGCAAATGTTTGAAGCAGACTGAGTAAAAAATACGCCTATTTGCATAGAAGCACTTTCAAACATGAATAAACAATATGCAGAATATTCAGGAACGACTCAGCCGTTTTTAGATATCCGAGGTCCTGAATAACTGCAAATCTTCAAGAAGGCTAGAGATCCTTGTAACATGGTCTTTTCAGGCAATTTTAACTTGTTTGTTTGTAGGCTGCGACTTCAGTTCAATGACTTGAGCAACAAATTCCACTTTTTTTCCGTCTTCTGACGAATTTCGAAACAATAAAAATTCCACGATGAAGAGCTTGTTGAATAGTATCCAATGCTTAATATCTGGAGTTCGTGAGAGTGTCCAGAAGCATGAAATCCCGAAACGACTAAATCCGTTGGAGTTAGAAAAAGTCAAACCGATTTCGAAGGGCGCACCAATTTAGCTTATAATTACTAAAGCACGTACATCCACACATATCCGGCCTTATGTCTACTAGTCACCTGTGGTGATAAGGTGGATCTTAAGCGGTCGGTAACGCGGACTTCAGACCACTAACATATGTTATACGATTACCTCAAACATTGCTGGCAGGTGTAGCCGGCATTAACCTGTCAACAAAGGTCTGTTAAGATTAACCTAAAAGGAGCATGTAACAACCCTGCATTTTCTAGTGAAAACTCTTTATTTCCTATTTATTTATTGCCAGTTTACTGTAAAGGTCCACATAAAGATAATTGGCAAATCACCTCTTCGCCAACTTCAAAACCCTCAAAGAGAGGAAAAAAATCAAAATAAACTACCTCTTTTTCAGACAATATTGAGTTTATTTTCCTTTTGTGCTTGGTCAGTAGTGGGCGAAAAATTGAGTTTGTTTTTAGCAAAAGAAATGTGACTTCAGAGGTACAATAGTAGCGAAAGATATCAACAATAATAGATGGAGTTGACACTCACAGAGAGAAAAAACTGCAGCTCGTTGAATGACTGAAGTTATGGAAAGGAAAGGTTGATTAAGGGACACAGTGTTCTAAGTCTCCCTTGAGTGCTATGGTTTCGAGATTTTTTAACCAGATGAATGTGTATCGGCGAATGGTTTCCCGCAATTGGCTGGAGTATTCGCCGAATGCGGGCTATAGCTTCAGAACCATTTTCCACAGCATGAAGCCTGGCAGGATTTAAAGTTCAAGAACAACATCAGAGTGGAAGAGAGATTACACGGAGTCGGAAAAAATTGTGAAAGTTGTCCTGAAGGTAGAAAATTGTTATAAATCTCTTAAACAATGGATAGCTTTACTGACTTTTGATACTTCTTGGTAGTTCATTCCAGATGGCTATGGCGTTTACAGGTAAAATGACGGTATCTATATGTGCATGTCATGGGAAGAACTAAAAAACATACCGATGACTGACCTGCTGAGGTTGATCAAGCTACCTCAGGGTAGTAATATGATTAAAGTAACGGCCACTTAAAAGTTTAAACAGTAAAAAAAGGTCCCTTCTGTAACCTGTGAAACCACAAGAGATCGATGTTAATACATCAGTACAACACTGTTAGTACAACACTGTTGGTAGGATAGGTTACGGCGTTCTGAAGAGGAAACTATTTGAGTGAATTTTACAGCAGCTTTTTCCTGGTGCAAGTGTGAAGATTGTGTAAACAACAACTTGCATTGGATCCATTAATTTTGAGAGTGCTCTCTTGCATGACGTGAGAAAAAATTAATGCGGAAAAATCAATAAAAACAACAAGATCATAGTAAATAGACAAGAAGCTAATCAATTACGTTAACAATTAGAACGCTGTGGGCAGTAAAAACGGTAAAAAGTTGGCAAGAGGAATGTGTAAGCAGTGAGCCGGTGTTACCACGGCAGATTTAGGTTCACCACATGCTCCAGCTTTTTTACACAAGTCGTGTTTGAACCACCGTATGTGGGCTGCCTCCAGGTTGCGTGAGGTACGAGTTTTTCGTGCCCAAACAAGTACTCGAAAAGAAGTTTTGGGGGCAACGAAGTGGCCTCAAACAGCCATTTTGTCGAAAATCCCTTTCCACAATCTTAAACACTTTTTCAGGTTTTTCGGTAAAACAGACCATTTTCACCCTTTGTGTTAATCACTTGCTAAATTTTATCAAACGTTTAGCGCTTCAATGCTCCAAAAATAGGCAAACTGCCCATAACACGTCTTCTTACTCTATACATTATGCCAAATATGTCCACCACACCTTCCATCCAGGAGCACGTCGAGAAATTAGGGCGATCTGGAGGGTCTTTTGGCAGTGATAACTAAATTGACGAATTCATCTCGTTAACGCTACATATATGAAATGAAATATTAGTCCATTTGGGTGAAACCATGAATATATCATCCATGTAGCATCCGTAATATGTCCCACTGTTCAGCTGGTGACGAAGTTGCAAAGGTACCTGCCTACCCATAAGTTTAATCGTTAGAAGTAGAGCAACAGTACTGTGCATGCAGTCGAGAAAATTTCAAGAACTGAGAAGGAGGCGGAATCAATATATACTCAAACAGAAATCAGAACATATGCATTAAATTACACCAAAATTCAAAAACATATAAATTTGTTTAACTAGGCTGAAATCTGGGCAAAAAAGCGAAAGCTTTAGTTGTTGGCAAAAGTCGCGTGGTGTGATTCCAAAATGTCTCAGACTGCTGATACTGCCATTATTGGTGATGCTGCAAAGTTTCATAAACCCGGAGAAAATTATAAGACAGCGGGCTACGTGATCACTGGTCGAACTGAAACTTTGCTAAAACAACATCTTGCTGCTACTGGCGGCAAAGTCATCACACGCTTTCCACCAGAACCTAATGGCATTTTACATATAGGCCACGCGAAAGCGATCAATTTCAATTTCGGCTACGCCAGAGTAGGCATTAAGTACCTGTTTTACTTTCTAGAAAATGGGCGGCGTATGCTACCTGCGTTACGATGACACTAATCCTGAAAATGAAGAAGAGCGCTTTTTCGACGCAATTCTAGATATGGTGCAGTGGCTTGGTATGCTAGTTAAACATAAATTCGATTATCTAGGTTTCACACCGTACAAAATTACCCACGCATCCGATAATTTTCAGCAACTATACGAATGGGCGCTCAAGTTGATCGATCTCGACTTGGCTTACGTTTGTCACCAGCGCCCAGAAGAACTTAAAGGTTTCAATCCCCCTCCATCACCTTGGAGAAATCGGCCGATTGAAGAATCGAGACAGCTTTTTATCGATATGAAAAATGGCAAGGTACTTCCACCAAGGCAAATTAATTAGGATGAACCTTTTCCTTTTTCCACCAACCTTTTGTTCGTGCAGTTGAAGGGCTTTAATCTTGTATGAGAGACATGTCTCTTTGCATCTTTTTGCCACTCATAAGAATTGTGCTCGAATTTCTACCATGTTACTTTAATCGAGTTGACAATATAGCTATTTAACGTCCCAAAGGCCCCTGGGTACCTGGCTTTTGGCAAGATTCGTGTATCGATGTCTGAACGCAGCAGAAAGGTTTGTGCGTTTAAAGTGCGCAAATGCTGTGAGACTTTGGCTGCCCAGAAACACACATTCGGACTCTCGGAATCTCCACCGGCATTTTAGCGAGTTTCGTTTGAAAATGCACTATGTTTCCCCGTCCAAATTTGTGCCAGTACTTGACACCAACTAAATTCTTCGCTTGTCCTATTTATTGCTGTCTAAAGGTTTATAGCAAAAGTACGCATAAATTCTTTATTGCAGAGCCGAGATGACTAGTACGCAAATGCTTTGATTTTAATTCTCCTTTTGAATATATTACTAAAAACGTTCCGAGAACTAAAACTTTATAGTTAGTAAGTTCTTTTATAAACTTATTTCCAGCATCTCAGTTTCAATTTTTCTCCAGGAAAGCAAAAACCCCAATAACAGAAATGTTTTTTTAAAGTTATGATTTGTATTTCGCTCTCAGGGTAACTTTTGCTGCTTGAAAGTACGATTGTTGTGTCATTGGTCTAACACAAATCCGCAAACTTGATTGTGATATTTAATACGTCTGAATGATCCTGTCCACTCAATATAACAAGAAGATAACTGAGTTCCCGGTTAGAGCTTCGTAGCTCCGTAAGCTAGGATGTCGGTTGTACTCAAGCCCCCCCCTTGCTGGCGGGGTTTCGAATCCTGCCAGGCCATCCGAGATTTTACATTTAGCTTAATTGAATTAATCAAATTTGCCATACCAGTCCTAATAACAACAAATTAATTTTATACTTCAGATGGTTTCCTTGCTTCTGCATTCCCATAAAATATTTATACTGTAGATTGAAGAAGGTGCAGCAACATTGCGCATGAAAACGACCCTAGAAGATGGTAAACAGGATCCCGTCGCATACCGAATAAAGATGCAGCCTCATCACCGAACTGGCAACGAATGGTACGCCTGTTTCTAGCATCGGTTTTATTTTTGCCTTTGTTTAGGTGTATTTACCCTACTTACGACTACACACACTGCCTTTGCGATTCTATCGAAAACATTAGCCACTCTCTTTGTACTAAGGAATTCCAATCCAGGTAATTATGCCATACTTTCTATTTAACGTCCTACAGTATATTCGCATGCAATTTCCGAAACAAAATGCGGTAGTATTTATAATCTTTGTTATATCGCGGGTAAACACCACACTTAACATTGTATATCATCCTCAGTCTGCATGTATGTGTGATGCTAAACACTTATTTTTATTCTGTCTGTTTAAGCTCTGTGTTCGCATAAACACGCGGTTAAAGGCACTTCAGCGTACAGTTCTTCCTCCTGTTCACAACGACCACACTTTCTCTCTAAGCTGCAAAATATATGCTTAGCTGTCCATTCAGATATTGCTTTAAGTTTGGTAATGTCTTGTTTCTGGTCATCGGTCGAAGGGACAGAGTGAAATACATATCTTACTTATTTCTACTCCGCTCCTTCTCTAAGTAACGATACTGAAAGTTTCATAATGGGATGATAGTCATCTAAGGCGTCCTCAATGATTTACTTCAACAACTTTGAAACTGTTTTAGCGTGGCGAAATTTCCCATCACAGAATTCATAAGGACAGTTGGCGAGCATAACGAAGCTCTCGATAAATTATCTTTAGGCGGAGTTTAACTCAAAGTACACGCCGCCCTAACGACGTGAGACCCAAGCACCCACGCAGAGTGCATGTAACGACGCGCACATGGTGGCGACATGATAACGTGGCCGGCGCGGGACTCCAACTCAAGCCAGACAACCGGGCCGCCCACACACAAAGTGCATTGTCTGAGTTGAGCCTAGCTACAGCCAGCGCAAGGCCAATGCACCAACTCTCATGACTCACCCAGCCAATGAAGTCGTGTCTTCATTGTGACTACCATCTAATTGGTCCAACCTTGTACATACGCGTTCGCTTGCTCTTAAGTATGCTGTACTAGCTTTGCTCTAAGACTTCTGCTTTCTGCACAATTCTTGTTGTGTTCGTCCTTCGGGGCTCACACGAGGCGGGAATATTGCTGCCTTGGCCACCGTTACAACAGATATAAATTATACCTGCGGTTAATAATGTGCGTCTTATCATACAAGTGAGTTGGGGGAATATCTGTTAGGGTCAGCGTAACTCAAAGTGCACGCCGCCCTAAAGAAGTGTTCCCACGCGAGACCGCCGGTACTTGTACTTACTTGTTCTTGTTACGACTGCGATCGTGACTGATCTAGCCGGTCTCAATTATGTCCCGTATGGTGCTTCTCCACGCGCGATGATCCGTTGCCGCACACCTGGACAGTTCGACTCATTCTCTTCGCCAGCGCTGGAGACCGAATACCGAAGGTCCAAGAACCACTTCCATGTCCTGACGCACTGAGTCGAGCCAGGTTTTGAGTTGACCTTCTCTTCAACGTTTCCAATTAAGCAACGGTTTCAAGTCGAGGGCAGTAGCACTGAGCTCTTAAAGTTGGCAAAAAAATATGTGGCCAAACCACCTCAGTCGTCTATCCTGAATGGCCTGGGACATCCTTGTGATTTTATCACAGCGAGTGCGGACTGTCTCATTTCAGGCGAAGTCGGTGTGCTTCACTCGAAGGATGCTGTTCAGACAGTAGTGGCCAACGACTTCCACTTTCTGTTCATCCTCTACGCGCATAGCCCAACTTTCGCATCCGTATAGGCGAACGGACCGCACAGGTGCACGGTACACGCGGATCTTTGTTGAGATAGAAATATCGCGTCGGGTCCATAAGCACTTCCGCAGGCTGGAGAACACTCGTCGTGCCGCGTTAATTTGGGCGACAATGTCGTCCTACCTCCATCCATTCGTCAGCAACCTCGCTCCTAGGTATTTAGAACTGCCGACTTCTTCAACTTGACAGCCACTAATCTCGAGAAGTGCCTTCTCTTCGGCAGGAATGCAGCATGAAAACACTTTGGTCTTCCCAGAGGTTATGGGCAAACCGACCGATTTCGCTACCTCGTTCACCCGTGACACCATAGACTGGAGATCACCAAAGCTTGACGCTAGTAAAGCGACATCATCGGCATAGTCGAGGTCAGTCAATCGGCATCCGGGTACAAGCTCAATACCGTCACTTTTATTCAGGGCCTTCCCGAGGACCCAATCAATGACGTAATTAAAGAGAACGGGCGACAGGACACAGCCTTGTCGAATGCCTGACCGAACAGCGAAGGGTTCTGAGAGGTTGTGGACTAAAACCCGCTCAGTGGTGGAGTGGCGTTATGCCTTGATCATGGCGATTAGTTTTGGTGGTACACCATCAAATGCCATTATCCGCCATAGGAAGTCACGATGGACGAAGTCAAACGCAGCGGCAAAGTCAACAAAGCAGATGGCCGTTGGTTGTTGGTAGCTATGGCGGAATTCAACGATACGTCCCAATGTGAATATCTGATCTACATATCCACGCCCAGCGCGAAATCCGGCCTGGTTAGGTCGCGTCCTGGGGTCGCGCACAGACTGAACCGCCCGAGGAGAACAATAGTAAAAATCGTCGCAGCAATGTCGGTGAGGCTTATGCCGCGGTAGTTCTCACATTTTGTCTTGTCTTCCTTCTTGTGAAGAGGCGCAAAGATGCCTGAGCCCCAGTTATCATGAACGGTCTTGTCTCTCCCTGCTTGTCCAATCACCTTATGGAGCCAAGGCGCCAGAATGTCGGTACAAGACTTTTAGATTTCAGCGGGCATGCCGTCCTCTCCAGGTGCCTTATTGATGCGCAGCCTTTTTATGGCATCAGCGATTTCTGCTTCAGAAGGCGGGTCGCATGAACCCCTCGCCTCTATTACCACAACTCACTTGTATGATAAGACGCACATTATTGACCGCATGTTTAAGTGGTATCCCACCTCCGATGAGAATTTATCGAAGGCTTAAGTATGCTCGCCAACTGCCCTTCAGAACTGAGTCTATTCGGGAATATATTAGGTAGTCAGCACAAAAAAAATTGGCGAAGAGATCCACATCACAATTATTAGAGAGCAAACTGAATGCTATCAGATGGAGTGGTAAGGATGAACAACGGGACTTAGAGAATAGTACTACCTGCAGTTGAATGCCGTGTTTTGATCGCGTTTGAAATTACACCTTTATTTACACACTGAACAATTAGTTAGGCTATGCATGACATAGACTCTTTGGGGTTCTGCCCGAAAATGCCAGCCCTTTTAAAGTTTGTCTACGAAAAGAACTGGGAGTAAGGATGTTCTTATTTGGTTATGCTTGTAGAACAGCTCCTATGGTGGCTTACCTTACATGTGACAACAAAACCCTTTGTCTACAAGGCCTATGTGACATAAGTAGATGTATGCGATTTATTTCGAAAAAAAAACAGTATCCTGCATCTGAGACGACTATTACTAGTAATACTACTACTGCTAACTTCTTCTACTACTACTACTACTACTACTACTACTACTACTACTACTACTACTACTACTAACTTCTACTACTACTACTACTATCACTACTACTACTAATGCTACTACTAATGCTACTATTTCTACTACTACTACTACTACTACTACTTCTAATACTACTACTACTACTACTACTTCTACTACTACTACTACTACTACTTATACCACTACCATTACTACTACTGCTACACATACCACCAGAGTGACCTATGACAGACAGCGAACCGAAATGCGCTCTGGTTATCGCTTTTTTATCAGCACATAATTACCGCCGATCTTCTAGGCCAGAAGTAGTGCACGTTTTCGTGTTCTTAAGATCGACTTTTTCTGCTGATTTTGAAGCATGCAAAACGGTGCAATGTTTGCATTTTAACTACTCTGGATTTTTGACGGGGCGTATCCGATGCCCCTCTACAGCTTCTGTTAAAACCGTTCCCGTACCAGTATACTGTCTGCCTGCCTTTGTTTTGGGCCTTTTCGATAGCGAAAGATAGAACCTGCATACTTTCGAGGTTTCTTTGCAGAGTATATCATATCCAATACTCTTGGACAGTGTGACCTTTCCAAATGCGGTGTTATTTAGACGCCAAGTGTTTTCGTTTTTCATGAACAGGTGCCCTTATGACTGGATTGATTGAAGTTGTCTATTTTTGTAATATGGTCAATGCAGCATTTCGTAAATTCTTTTTCTGAATTTTGTGTATTGCTTAAAGCCACAAACTAATCACATTTAGGGAGCCTAACGCCTCCGGCAAGAACCTACTGTAATTTCTGAAGGTTAACATTTTATTGCATTGTATGGGTGATATCTCGAAAGCATAAATTTATGGTTTTGATCAAGCACTAGTTGACAATTCTCAGCCATCCTCGAATCGTCCAGTATTCCATTGTATACTTAATTGTCTCGACACTTCAGACGCTCTTCCTACTACTGGCTCTGCAATGCTCTGGACATCTACTGCCCTGTCCAATGGGAGTACGGTCGCCTGAATTTACTCTACACGGTCGTTTCGAAGCGTAAGATCCTTAAACTAGTAAGCGCAGGCATTGTGGCCGACTGGGATGACCCCCGCCTCTTTACTCTCACCGCTCTTCGTCGTCGTGGTTTCCCACCGGAGGCGGTCAACAATTTCTGCCAGCTGATAGGCGTGACAATGAGTCAGACAGTCCTGGATCCTATTGTTCTTGAGGCCTGCGTCCGTGATTATCTCAACAAGCATGCACCACGTGTTATGTGCGTTCAGGAGCCTCTGCGCTTGACAGTAGAGAACTGGAAGGAAATCTGTGACAAGCCGGTTATGGAGGCAAGCTTTACATCTTATTGGTTACCCATAATATTGATTTGTGTCTCTAGTACTTCTTAAAAACTTTATCCTTTTTATGAAATCTCGAATTTCGTCCACTGGGGTATAATATGTAATCGGTACCTCCGTTAGGAACCATGCAATGTTAAAATGCTGCTGTGCCAATCGCGCCTTAATCGCAAACAAGCGTTGGCAGCTTCAGTTCAGTTCAATTTTATTAAGGGCCAGACAAAGCGTTCAACGCTGCAAACTCTCTGTTACTGAAAAAACAAAAATAGTGTCCATCGGTCCTCATTTTGCCTGGCCGCAGTTTTTAGTGATGACTGCGCAAAGTTGGTGTGATAGCTCGAGGGAAAAAATAATCAGGGAAAAAGCAACGGTCCGGGACATTTAAAATGCGGAAGGTGTATATGAGCTCCTCTAGCTAAGATTCCGCGGAGTGGAAATGCCATAATAACTAAGGGTGGGTAGTGCCTGAGCCCACACCTACGCGTGCCACCAACGTATTCCCATGTTCGAAATTTGTCCTGGGACCACGACCTGAACAACACCGACCATCCCCTAAACTGCCACCCGTGTTGATCCAGCGCATTTACCACGCAGAACCTTTAGAGGGGGCGGCCCTTCTGTAGCCGCCGAATAAAAGCACGCTTTAAACGATCCAGTCTGCATTCATTATTTGCATTCGTCGCTCGAAATGTACCCGAGTAGTGGAATGGCCTTATTAAGACCGCGGCAGCGGCTACTTCGATGCCAGTTGCCCAAGAATGAGCGAATGGATGCATATTTGATCTTTGTTTCCATTGGAAATCCTGCCTACCTATATAAGCGAAATTCCAAACCATCTATCGGTTTCTTCACTACTACCATACTACTGAAATGACATAAATAACACGATTATTGTACTGTTTTACCACCCCAAAATATGCGCTTACGTAGCGGCTGTCACGAGCAACGCATGCCTTTGTAAGGCACGAGCCTCAAAGCTCTGCTCGTCTTGCCTCCCCTCCGCTCACTAACACACTGACTGCGAACTTGAAGTGGTAACTTCCCCCCATTCCTTCTGCATACGCAGCTTAAGCTACTCGTGTAGTCTACTGGCCGCATTCTTGTAAGTGCTGCTAACGGTGTCTATCAACGTATTTTATGAATATAAAATGACTTCTTCATAATGACATAAAAGACTGTATGAACGGATTCTGGCGAGAACACCGAATGTGATACGTATATGCGCTAGTGTTATAACCTCATCTGAGGAATCTTTTCTATCTGGTGACAAATTGGCAATCGATTCTGGTAAGGTCATTGCCCTCTGTTTGCCGTGAATTTCTCCACGTTGCCCGCGAACCACCGGCGGGGAGGTCGAGGGTTGATTTTGGTTCGCAAGGTCAGCTGCACGGTAGGGCGGTCGGTCGGGGGAGGGTGACTTTCGTTTGAGTTAGTCGCTGATGACCATAGGTTTGCGCAA
This sequence comes from Ligula intestinalis, assembly GCA_036362985.1. Classification (NCBI taxonomy): domain Eukaryota; kingdom Metazoa; phylum Platyhelminthes; class Cestoda; order Diphyllobothriidea; family Diphyllobothriidae; genus Ligula; species Ligula intestinalis. The sequence goes on along the minus strand of JAYGXS010000004.1, from coordinate 16,815,276 downwards.
CATCTCCAGCACTCTGGTCTTCCACACCTGTCTGGAGACGCTATAGCCAGACTCAAGAACCCCGAAGGCGTAATAGAGCGTATTAGCAGGGCTTACCAGTCTGCCTACGTGTGCCACACACAACTTGCTCCTCCTCCCCACCAACACAACATCCCAGGATTTGACAAAGAGGACTCGGCTGCTCTGATCTCGCATGCGTTAGGGTGCCATATTGGCCGCAGGAAGAAGGAAATAAAGAAAAAACTTGTCACTTATGGCAACTGGAAGCGCTTTTCATCGATACTTCGCAATTGCAGTTCAAATACGAAGCTCTTCGCCAGCTGTCACTCCTTTCACCAGCAAAACAGGAAGTTGACGTGGTCATTTAGTGATTTACTTGTCATTTCGAACCGGTCGTTACCCCACCTCCAGGTTGGGAGGACCCAGAGCTGTACTCAAACGTTGAGTCAACAGTATCACTCAAGCTTTATTTTAACACTGTTTTCTGAACGCCGTGTAACCCCACTGAGGTTGGATCTCCGAGGTAAATGCCAGCTGTCAACAGGCCGGCTATAACATGGCTTACTGGTAGTGAACCGCAACCCAATGCTTCGTGCATTTCGTCTAGTATGTTGAAGTCCAGTCTGTTGCAGCCGGTCCGCATTTAAGGTAGGTTATTGAGGGGTAAGATTAGCTGCTGAGCGTTTATCCCCCATGTCCAGGAGCATTTATCTCCTGTCCTTCTTCCGTCCTTGGCATGCTGTTTGAGGGCGGGGGGGGGGGGGGGTGAAGTTAGGCGATGTCTTTTACTATCCCCATCAGACTGTTGTCGAAATTGAGGCAACGAAGGCGGTTCTTGTTGTCTCACACACATACACACGCGCGCTGATGGACTCTGTGGACACATTAATTACGGCATTTACCTGCGAGTTTGCGGTCCTTCTGTCATCATTCCGTGGCCGGTACCAAATTCCTGCCCCCCCCCCCCCATAGATGACGACTCCGAGGGGCGGATACTGGCAAAGATTTATTCCTCAAGGCTATCGGGGGTGGACTCAGTTTGTTGTAATTTAAGCTGTGCGCCACCGTTTCGCAAATATTGTGTAGAACGGAGAGCTTGTTTAAGTTGATAATTTTGTTAACGCAGTGCAGTGCTTTGTTTTAGAAACCGTGTTCATTTTACCGCAGGTGTATCGACTGACGATCACAGTACCACCATGTCTTCGATCTGAGGTGAATGGTAGAGGTCATGGAAAAGGTAGAATCATCGACCTCTAGGCCCGACCACAACTTTCTGCAAGCACGCCTACTTTAATTGGCTAAATACCAGTGAAACTTTTCGGTGACGCCGTTGGAGCGTTAAAAGTCGCAAGCTAAGCTTCCTAAACGTCACTTTAAGGGATTTAAGGTCTCACATCTCTCTGAAACGTTGTCTTTCTTTCACTCGATCTCTTATGATAAGCGGTGTCAAAGTGCGTGTTATTAAATGGAGCAAGTAACTCCTGCCACAGTTGTGCAACCGCAGCTTCTCGGTTCTCTACTAACTTGGCTAGGTTGTTGATTATCCTCACCTAAAATTATAGTATATAATTATAAAAATGTATACTGAAAGATGGACATCCAAAGGGATATTACTTGAATCAAATGAGTCCGAAGATATAGAGAATCAGAATCGAAAATTTAAGAAGTAAGCTTTAGAAGGACTGTTTTCCCGCAATAACTTTGAACAAAACAACGATGACGAAATATGCAAAATTTATTGATATCATGGAATTCTGCGATCACTTATTACTAGGCAATGACCATACGCAGTTAAATATAAGGTCGCAAAATTCTGCATATTTAGTCGCCTTATCCTTCTTTAAAATAAGGTTAGCTAAATATCCCAAAGGAATAACTTCCTCAAAAATATGTAATCTGTGTTTAGGCATGTAGCATTGCCGGCAAAGAAAAGGGACACTGCAATGGCCATTCCTGCTCATTAACCGTCATCAGCCAGCCATACTTAATCCCAGGTGGTGCACCACCCGCAGCTCGATATCATAACCTTTTGATCCGAAGCCTAACGCTCTAACCTCTGAGCCACGAGCTCCTTGTCTTTCCGGTTTATATCGGAGGATTTTGACACTCGTTCGTCGATCTTTATCGGGACTCACTCGTCGCGCTCTGCATTTGGGCTCATTGTCGACTCCCGTCACCAGCCCCACAGCAGCCGGTGTTTTGTATGTATCTGTAAATAGTTTTATTATGTTGCCTATCAACCGAACTCTAGGAAACATTTAGTCCATAAGGTCACCTGGTTACCACGTTTTGTGCTCTAGTACAGCCCGGTGGCTTAGGTTTTGCTTGACGTTTTCATCCGTCCCCCATTGCACCTACCTCAGATCTGCTCTCGGATGCTCAGAACTTGTGAAAATACGGTTCTGGAGCTTTAGATCGTACGCTTTTCTTCCTAATCACTTCGCCCTCTGATGTTGTTGGTGTAACTCTTCGAAAGTAGCCCTCACCCGATGGCTTTGTTTGTAAGCATACACGTATAATACGAGACAATTTGCATATTACCTGAACCAATCACACAATCACCACAACTCAGTGATCCCCCTCTTCATGTTGTTTGTGGCGTTTTTGGTGATGCGCATTTTTAAGATAACTAACTGGAAATTCACTTCTTCTGCCAATGGCATGTTTTCAGGGCTGTCATTTCCAATCTCGGGTTCTCACCCCCTGTCGAAGGTTAGCTACTGGTGTCAAAACATGTCTTGTCTAATCAAACAATGTGGCGATATGCGGTGGCGTGTTAACACCCTGATTTTGTTTGTTTTTCCTTTCGCACGCTTGTTCCAGTTCTGCCCTTCATGTTGACAAAACCCTTCATCCCTATCTTCACCTAACCTCCCATGTTTATGTTGCATCTCAAATTGTTGTTGTTGGCCGTCACAGGGCGTTCATTTTGCAAACGCAATACTCTTGCCACACTGACACAGGGTCCTTTCAGCAGAAGTCTCTCCAACCTAAAATTACTCGGTCAGCAGTCTGTCCTAGAAACAGCTTGGCAGGTTAAATACGTGCTTTCTCCGCCGTTTGGAGTTCGACGGCCCAGGATAGATAACCGACCACCCCCCCCCCCGCCTCCCATTCCATTTTGTGTGATTTGCCTGTCATTTGCCGTTCGGCGGCCCAGGGTAGGTAATCAGCCTTTCCCTCCCCCACAACATTTCAGCTTTCAGCTCCAATCCATCGCCAACATAAGAAACCGGTTATCTCGCTGTGGGTCAGCTTGCGTTTCGTTTGTGTTTGCCCTAATTAGCCCTTCTGATTGACCTTAGCTGTAGCACGATCATGGCTTCAAATGCCCCCTTTGTTGGGGGGATTAAGGTTACGATTGTGCCAACCACCTAGGTTTAATTTTTGAAGGGAAACACCTAGTCGTCTATTTAGTGGCAAATGTGCGATGGATTACCGGCGAAGGTGTCGAAGGTGTTTTCACAGGATCTTAAAGAAGAAGTGTCTACAGCTGATTTGCTGCTTCATAAATTTTTGATCGAAACCCTTGTGTACAACACAGTCCTTGTGTCGGTGCAGGTTTAACCGTTGATGTCAACTCAACGCCCCTTAGAAGGATTGTTTTAATGCGGCCTCTTTGGGAAATTATCATTCAAGAAAGACAAGGGGCACTGCAGCACCACAACGATGCGTCTCCGTTGCCTTTGCATGATCGAGAATCCCTGTCAGGCACTCGGATACAATATTTAAGATTGACTTCTTATACAGTTAGGACCAACCAGTAAAAGCGTAGCCTAAGACAGTCCAGCTAATTCAAGTTCCCTTGGCTAATCCGACTCAGTTGTCCTCTTCTCCCCGAATACTGTCAAGCAAATCGCCCAAACACCAAAAGGCAGCCCATGGAGGTGACAGGTACTGATGATGCCTCAGGCAAAGTGATGTTCGTGCGCTAAATTGTGTGCGAGAAGAGGGTCCCCGACATCTCTGCCTAATTACAATCTTCCCGAAGGTCTTATTTTCACCAGCTATACGGGTATATCGTAAAATAGCTGTACATAGCTGACATAGTAACTGTTCATACTACCAGTAACTATAAAATCATTTGCAAGTCAGAATGGCTGCAGGGGGACAGATGCGTTCAGTTCGGCGAGATAATCGACCAACCTGCTCCGAGATTAGTTCATCTAGATCTCTTGCCGTTGCCATTCCTCACTCTCCTACCTGTGGCCCTCTCACAGTCGAGACGAAATTCGCCAAGAAGTACCAACCGTTTTCTCCCCCTGTCGTGCTTTCATTTAACTATAGCCCCGGTACACTCAGCGCATAATTCTGCCTCTGTCCACTGGGTGTTTTGATTAAAAAGAAAGGACGTCTGTGCTTGCCCCTATTCTGCTCACAGAGGAAATTTTAACCCGACCTTCTCCTTTGCAGTCGTCGCTTGTCAGCGATGCCCGTTAGCACCAACTATCCCTTCTCCAGACAGTCCTGACTTCTTCCCCTCCCGCCCTGAAAACAGCTGCTTCGATAATTTATTAGCGGTACATTCGTATTCTAAACAGACTGCGCTTTTCACGCTCCGTTGTATCCCCTGAGATGTCACCTGTTCCCTCGGGCAGTTTGTTTCACGACGCTCAGTAGGCTATTTGCTGATAATATAGCGAGAGCTCTTTCTCCTCCCTTTTTTTTTCGCCACATATGCATTCACACCACCCCCTCTCCTGGTTCTTAAAAAAGTCTTTGACCGGCCTTACCTGTTTCCAGGCGACTTTGTTTCCGTTTACTCTCGCGCCATTAGCACTTGCTGTGAGAATCACGTGTTTAATTTCCCGCGATTCTGTGGTTCTTCCCACCCGTTTTCTCTAACCTTTCAACACATAACAGTCGCATGCCTTCCTTCCTGGTGAGTTTGGCCGGCGAGACGCCACCACCACCGCCATCACAACCGCGGCCAGCAGGAAATGACCCGCTTCTGCTCCCATTGTCACTGTCCCGTTTTACCTAGCCTCTGTCCTCCCCCACTCTTTCTGTCTCGCATATGTGGTTACCACACTTAGCATAGCCCCCGCTCTCTCTCTCCGGCGGACGTAGAACTGGGAGATTTGGCGCATTGTTTCAACGACCCCTAACTTTTATCTCCCATTCCCGAGCTCTTTTGCATTGGCTATGTGAAGAAAGCCCTCGCGACCGGGCGTTTAAAAGCGGCTAAAAGCCTTTATTCGCTAGTGTTAGGCCTGCTATTGGTCAACTTACTTGCCCTGCGTTGGGTCAACGTGGCTCTGTCCTGCCTTCCGTTTGATTTGAACCAGAGAAGTACGAGTAGCAGTACTAGGAGAATGGGGCGTCTGTGACAACCTATTTGGATACCAGTGACCTAACCACCAAAGCCTCTGCTCTGGAGGAAATATTTGAGCCACTCATGGCTCACACACATCTTGGGCCGTTTGCAAGCCACATCTGCAGTGCACAGTTTTCGAGCTACTGCTTACCAACAACCCTTCTTGCCATGTAGGTTCAGGTTCCTGCAACTGAGGTACGCTACTAAACAGTCTGTATGGGGTAGACTTAAGATGTTTTTATGTTATATAGCCTCCACCGAAAGTAATTTTAAGGAGGATTTGAGTCCTGCCGTCCGTGAGAAGCTCTGTGCTGTGCATACAGGTGTGGGCATTCCTGTCCTAACGGGCACCTCGTTCGACCGATTTTAGGTTGTTGCTTGTGAAGCGGTCCCCTGAGTAGGTGAAAAAAACAGATGTAATTAATCTGGTAAATTGAGGGTACATGCGTTGGAAATCAGTGTTACAGACTCAGTGCCTAAGTCCATCAACCACAGCGGGCTAACCGCTTAAAAAAGCAACCAAAGAGGGACAGTTGAGATTGCGAGAAAGAGAGAGGGAGAATTGAACGTGAAAATTAACCTTCTGAATATTTTCCAGGTTCTGAGCTGCGTCAAATACTTACAGATCATTCAACTCCCCAATGCCTAATGAAATCCCTTGAAAGTTGATCTGATTATTGTTGATTTAGAGCTTGCGCAACTTTGCAAGTCGCGTGAGACCGGAGGGGTTGATAAATCTAATTTAAGTTTTATACCAATCAACCGAAAGTCGATATGCATATTTGGGTCGAAGCCCATGTGCCCCACCGCTGGCAACCAGCAGCTAGTAGTATGTGCGCACGTTACATGTCGCTGCATAACACAGCTATGGGGGGGGGGGGTTCGGCTCATCCGTGGTTCGCACAACGTCTGGCAGACACTCATGTTTGTTTTGCAATATTTCCTTTTTACACTCCTCCTCAGTAATTAACCGCTGACTTTGCGTAAATCAGTCGGCATTAATGTTTATAAGTTCAGTTCTAGGGTAAATAGGACTATTTTGGCCGAAGTCCATCGGTCATAGCAGACTAGCAGGGCAATATTCATAAATTGCCAGTACACAGCCAGAAGTCTATACATGGGTTACACAATAGCAGTAATTTAAAACACTGGCACATCTACCAGAACGCTGAAAAACCCGCTGATGAGTAAAACCCCTCGCAGCGGCAGAATATCGACCAAATACCTGTCTGGGTTTTTATCTACCATCGGTGCTGTCAGTATGATTTGTTGTCTAACCCAAGTAAGTACACTGTTTTGGCTAGGGTGTGGCCTTTACAACTTTAATTACTTTTCCAACTGAAACCCGAACCGGATAAGGCCTAGCCCTTTTTTGCCCAATTCAGTGTGACCCCATTTAAGGCCCTGTCCTGCCCCTCCCCACCCCTGAAGCCAATAACTGTAACAACAGAGTGGTAGGTATGCGGACCGGCACATAGGACATTGGAATGCGTCGGGGTAGCAACCACCACATTATTTTTCAGCATTCACAGTATTTCTTCGTTTCCGGCAGTAGATTATTATATCAGACAAACGTCATTTCCTTATCCACACTAAGCAACTGCATGTAGAGCTGCCTAAATAGGCCAATAAGTGTGCTGGCGTATCATATCCTCCTCATGAGTACGGTTGTATTCACCAAATTTACATGCCAGATTTCCTTTCTACTGATGATGGCTATCCGTCAAATGTGATCGCGCCAAACTACTTGATTATCTGACAGTTATGTTTCGCGAGATGGTTGATTAATCTGTCAACTGCTGTATTTCTTCCGTTTTTGCTCAACACGGTCAGTAATTTTGAGTTCACCCCAGGCAACCAGTACACGTGCTAGACGTTGAATGGGGGCTTTGCGTCACGTCAACTACTGAGCCAAGTCGCAAGTTCCAACTGGTACATTATTAAGGAGGGGGAGACTAAGGTCGACCAAGTTAGGATTTTTTCCCTACTGTCAACAGCCGAGCGCACTTCTAGCTAATCATTATGCGCTCTCACCTTGTGGCTTGACAGTTTTTCCACCTAACGGCACAATCGGAGTATTTTTCAGACTGAGGCAGTAATGCTGCAGTAGCACCTTTACGTGCGACCCTTTGTAATCCCCGCTCTGAACGCGAGCTCCCAGCTGCCTCATTTCGACGTCTGGTTGGCGTATCTTAACGGGCCTATCTCGTGAAATGCTAGCAACAATTCTGACATGTGTTTTTGCTAAAAAAAGGATTATGTAGGTGGGGTTGTAATATTTTGATTATACGGCAGCGTAATCATCAGATATTTCAGCCGGGCTAGGCTCCTGTGTGGCTGCCTAAAAATCTACACTCGTCTTGTATGGACGTTTCATGTTTATTTTAGATTCCCATATTAATTTAGATACATTTTATAGAAAAAATACCCACAGCTTTGGTTGAAAGTTACGCCCTCTGTCTATGTAACATTTGACGAAGGACCATCTTCTGGTTTGGGAAAAAATGTATTCGTAGGATTTTTAAGACCGTAAACTTTTTATTTTTAAAGCACTGTTTACGTCCGTTTTCTAAACCTGCTTACGAAGTATGCAACATGGTCCACTCTATACGATTTTACGTATTCTTATAGCATATTTTTAATAGCGTAGAGACTTATGATTTTCCCTACGCGTTATGTGTGCAGCCCGCAGTTTTTCAATTCGGTTTATTTGAAGAAATTTAGGTGTGTAGCTTTGTACTCCCTTGTCTGCGTACATTCATGTTGTAATCTCAAAAAGTTGTACACCAGCGTATTGGTGATGCCAAGTGACACGAGCCAATGAGGTGGAACAAACGAAACTACAGTAAAAAAAACTCCTTGAGATTTTTTAGGAGAAAAATGGTAGGTCGAAACAGAGGAGTTCGCACAGGTCGCGGGGTTCATCACCGAAGAGTAGAAGGAGCGGCTAGATTGCAGAGTCCACCGACAATGTTGCGAAAACAGTAGTACCCGCCACGGACTCAGTAGTCCATTGCGGGTTGAGCAAAGGGATGACGTTCATGGGCCGCCTAGACTATGGTCGAAAGGTGCGGTGGATACGATTGCTGCCGGGATCGTTGCAGTTTGGAAAATTTAAGCACATATGCAACTGTGGGATGCATTCAAAATTATTTAGAAACATTTAAAGATCCTTCCAGAAGGTTTGATTTGCTGCCAGATGAGTACAAAAAATATTTCTTTCTTCAATGAAACCGATTTGAATTTATAAGTGCGTCAAAAATTCCGTTTAATCGAAAACACGTTTTGGCATTTCACTTGAAATTTAATTAGATAGGCTAGTCACTGACCATCACGTGCGTGGCACGTGCAGATGTGAGTTCAGGCGCCCCCTGTCATTCTTATCCACTGTCATCCTAACATGTCGAATATAGGAGATAATGAGTTAGCTCTCGCGTAAGCCTCGCTCACTAGTAAGTCCCCTCATTCGCTGGTCAGCGCAGTGCCATCAGGACGCTGGTGGCGTTCTTATTTTACAACGGACAGACCGTTGTCGTTGCCTACCGCAGCTATTGAACCTTGCATATCGAAATAAAGTAGCTCCACAGTCACCACATTTAGTGGTAACTTTTCCCTCTTTATCATCCTCTTCTCCTCTTACCTATAGGTTGTAGTTCCGGACTTCCCTAGTGAAGAAAACAGCCCGACTCACACGGTTCCGCTCTCCGCTGAACTCTACATTGAGCAGAGCGACTTTCTGGAACAGATGGCCCCCGGATTTCGTCGCCTTACACCCGATCAACCTGTGGGTCTCCGTCATGCCGGCCTAGTCATCACGGTGAAGTCTGTCGAGCGCGTAAGTTTCTTCCGACTGTCAGCTTTGACTCTGTGTGTCCTCCGCCGCTGTCTCTGCTCGCGGGAGCACCACGCTTTGCCCGCCTTGTGTTATCCCACCTCTACGGCGGCGGTGCGGTGCGCTGCGGTCTAATAGCGGGGGGTTTTTATGATCACCAGACGCGCGTCTGTGCGCGCACCGGAAACTGGCCTTGTTCCTGCTGCCGGATATCTTGCTCCACTCCTCCCTTTTTGCATCCAAGTCTGCTGCTGCGGCGTCGGCGCCAGCATCAACAGCCGTTCACACACACACACACTTACACACACACATAGAGATCCAAGTCTGTGCGGTACTTAAATGCGCCCAGTCAACGTCCCTTTTTCCAGAGCTTTAAGATGCTGGCAAACTTTTGTTAATCCTTGTTTTTTCCCCTCCAATTTTACGGACGATGTTGCAAAAACAACATCGCAAGTGCGCCCCCCGAAAACAGACTAATTCATTTTTTTCCGGGGACGGTTCTTTAGAGTTAGTTTGGTTTCTTCGTTTCTCCGTCCTTTCTTTGGTGTTCAACTTCTCCTGGTATATTGGAGAGGCAAAAAACGACATCGCCATTCATCACAACCGATGACTTATTTATCGTAACGCAGACTTTGTACCACTCGACCACATCTCTTGTCGCATTTGGCCACACGCATCGGTATAAGTGACAGCAGCGCAGCGCAGAACAGAGCAGCTCAGTCTGTAGCGTGCGCCTTTTCTGATGTAGAAGGCGTCCTTTTTCTGTCGAAAATGATAGAAATAAAGGGGATGTTCGACTGCCCGCAGACGCATAAGACTCGATCTCCAAGAGTGAACATCCGTCCTTCAGTAACGATGGATTATTGAACAGCAGTCTAGTATGGGAAGACGATGCGCTCGCTCGATCGAAAAGTTTACTGATCTGACGTTTCGGATTCTCACTCGATTTTACCATCAGCGACAGTCGCAAAAAGGATAGTAGAGGCAAAACACATGCAGTATAGGATGCAGTCGTCAGGCCTATTGTAATGAGTCCCACTATAATGATTGTCGATTCTTGGCGTGAAGATTCCGAAACGTCAGGCTAATAAGCTTCTTGTTCTAAAGATCGTATCTTATTCTTCTGAACTACTGCCTGCAACTCGCCTGTTCGCTTACGTCGGCATCTTAGTGCAACCCTTTTCAAGAAGGACGAATTGAGGGAGAAGGGGTTAGAAATTGGATTTGGGTTGCGGCTTAGCCGTCTCTACATTATGCTCCCCCGGGTTTTGAAGTATAGTATAAATTTACAAAACATGACTGCGGCTATTGGGCGTGTCCACAAGTGACTTCCATTGAAGTTTGACCGTGTACCAGATCCACACTGGAAATGTCCACCTACGAGTAAAGTAACTAGAACTGATAATTCCCCCGTAACTACTGCTTTTTGGCGTCACTACTTAGTGGATGACTGGAGGACTATGGTGTGCATTCTTCTGTTGGGCCTGTCAAAGGCTTCTAACGTTTTGCGATAGCAATTCTAACTTGCAGATACCGCACTTACCAATTCGCAGATAGCCACGACTGCCACACTGCTCCTTCGCCAGTACCAGCACCGGCTCGACCCATCCATACCCGACTGCAGTCCCGATTGCGGCGTTTCGCCGCATGACTGCCGTCATCTGTTCGCCTGCAGTTCTCGGCCAGGCACCCACCTCACTCCCGCGGACCTGTGGCTCAAGCCGGTCGAGGTCGCGGCTTTTCTCCGTCTCCCAACTACTCCCAGTTTGGATTCCGGCGGGGATTCCTGATCCAACTATGGGCTACGACACACACACACAGCCACACTTTAGTGTGAATCGACAAACACTTGATTAATTGTCAGATTAATGACACACCAATATCACCGAGACTCAAAGGAGGTTGCTCCTTTCTATGCTTTGCTCGACGAAGATGTCGCATAGTGTGAAGTGGTGTAATCATAAACCAGAAAGTTGCCACCAACTCAATCCCTCCGGCGTCGTTTGGGTTTACCTTCTCTGAGGAGGGCTTGTCTAACGTTAGTGTTATAATCTAGCCACGATGTTCGCCGTCCAACAGCGTCTTGTTGAAATCCCCAGAGGCGAATTTAACAACAAAGGCGGCGGAATCGAAGTGTATTGCCGTATGCTAACAGCGTAGTTTATAAAGGTAAAATGTGTACGATCATGTCCAAGATCGACCTGGAAGCGGACAAATCAGACTGTCCTCTAGCAGATCGACTGACTTTCTGACTCATTCGACTAGTGGGGTGGCATTTTAAGCCTGGCGGTATCTTACGTGTCATCACTTGCACTGCGTGTGTGACGTGGGAGCGATTCGGTTAGACCGGCTCCTAACAGTTGGAGCTAACTACACTAAACACCACGATCTCCTTTTGCATGTGTGTTTTTTGATGTTAGACATCCATAGGAGCGAACGCCCTGTTGGAGATCTTATTGATGTATGTCGACTGCGAAGCATTTATTTGACACCTGTCTTTTATAGACTTCGGCTTTAGTGGTGAATGGCATTTAAACCGTTTAGAAAGTCTTACAAGGTTTGACGAACACTCCAGCATTGCTACAGTCGCAAATTATGAGCATAATATAGCAAGGTAGCTCTTCATCTCGAACTCCTCGGTATTTATTTGTTACTTGTTTGCCCGTACTTTTGAATAATCTTTGATCGTAATTAAGCCAGTACTGGGCCATGGTTAAACCCTTATCTATGATAAAGGCTCTTAAACTCTAGGTATTTTTTACAATTTTTATATCCAGCGGGACGCCTCAAATTTGGAAGGACAGGTCGCCTTGTCTACGCTATATTTGAGCCGAATAAGCGCATTGCTACACTTCACAATTCGTGTGAATTTACAATGCCTTCCTACCACTCACTCAAACCGTCACGGAACGCCTTTTTATGCCTTTTAACCGCACCAATTTCTCAACTAATACTGGACTGCGTCTTTTTCAAACTAATCTCTGTATCCTCCCTCTCCCCCTCTTGTCCGCTCCACTGCACAACTGTTGCCTCCCTGTGCTATGCCGAGGACAACGACTGCCGAACTCATTACTTAGTTACCGCTTTTACTGTTGCCAACTGAACCAAGCGAGATAATTAACTCTGTCAGACTTTCCCATAGTGTCCTAAGGCTCGTTTTCGAGGTAGCATCAAACGGTTTATTTTCGGCAGTAAAGTTGGTCGAGTCTACTTCCTCTTCATCTTAAGGGTAATTCTCTTGGCAATTGTCTCCTCCACCCAAGCGCATTTACGCGTAACCTGATGACCCAGCAGACTGATAGTTACTTGTTCGCGGTCCAGCTAACACGGTCTTGACGAACGCAAAAGAACCTCGAGCGAGAGGGGGGCTCTGTCAACAGTTAAAAATGACAGCTGAACCAAACTACAAAATAAGCTCCCGGGAGCAAAAAAGTGGAACAGTTGCGAGTCATCATCCCATTATAAATTTGATTTTTCTGTTGCAGCCTGTTACCAACAACTTGCTCTCTCCCTAACGGAGGTTTTCAAAGTGACTAACGGCCATTGTTATGATCCTCTTCAGGTTTCTGCATACCGTCTCGCTTCATAAATGGGCAATTTTTTGTTGGCTAAGTCACTGTTAATGGCATTCCACTGCGATTATTACAATGCCACAATCTTCAGACCTCGTAAAGACATATGTAGATGGTGGTACAAACTGCCGCAGTGTACGCCGATTTTCACAGTTCCCCGAAAGAGGGTCGACGTAAGTGGTTATAGGATTGCCGGACATACGTATTAAAGTAGTGTCGGACGTCTACGCAGGCGCTTGTTGCAAAACATATCCTCTTTGCTTTAACCTCTTCCGAACGTCCAGTATAGGCTTAGCCTGATTATCTGACCGAAATTGCTCCTTTAGTGCCACTAAAAAATTTACGAGTAAATCGTTGCAAACGCCATCATCTCTCACCGCCCTAAGAAGTAGCTGACCATACATTAATTTGTCTTCTTTTTGCATGTGTTCTAATGGCTCTAGGGTTGTGTTTTTCGAATTATAAAACCCTTTTTTCATCTGCTTCTCCTTTAAAGCATCTGAAGTTTTGCAGACATTGCCCGCAACGTGTTTCACCAGTCAGCGCTGCCTAGAACTGTTTCTTTACGAAAAGAAACGTCCCCGTAAAGGCGGAATTTGCGACCTTTGTGTGCCCCAGCCACTCGTAGTGCAGCCATGCTACGTCGTGCATTTAATCCCACCAGCTAATTGTCGGCCCTTAGTCTGTTCCCTTGGCCCCTCTAATTTTCAAGTAAAAGTGTTGCTGCTTGTGTAATCTCGTGTTCTGTTCTTGGTCATCTCGTATAGGATGCATCCTCGAACATCAACCACCTGATTGTTACAGCCCAGACTGCCACAAAGGAAAACAAGCCCAAGGCATTTATTCACTGGGTTTCCTCTCCCATCACTTGCGAACTCCGTCTCTATGATCGGCTGTAAGCTGTTTTCTCCCTATTCCTTGCCTGCTTTTTGCTTCGGTCTCTGCCATGCCTAGGACTTGTTGTTTAGACAGGCCACACACTGTCACCAGCCTATTTTCTCCGCACCCACCCCCGTCCTCTGCTGATCCGTTACCAAAATAGAGCGTGTTAACTGCGTGCTATGCCAGACCTCCACTCGCGGCACTCCCTCACTCTATCTCTGTACTCAACCCCCCAACGGAAGTCCCACAAAACAACTCCACGAAAGACCTGCAAAAACCTTCACAGGCTTCGCACACTGCCATAAAAACTGGTGTGACAATATTCTAGGTTAGGGCTGGAGTCACACAAAACTGAAATAGCGTGGACTAACCTCGCAAACAGCCGACTCTTTCACACCAACTTTCTCACATTTTCAACTGACGTCCAGGACATAGGTCGGCTAGGTTGCGCGACTTCGAATCAGCCGCAGTTTCAACGTGCCCAGCTCGCTCCTCGCGTCAGGAGGCGTTATCTCCACGATGGACCCCCCCCCCAACCCCACCTTCTTTCACTATTAAACTGCATTCTATTGTCAGTCGGTCTGGGAAGATCTTAACTGGAATGTTACCAGAGCACCAGAGAAACACGCCACCTTCAGTTCAGATGATGCTAACTGATCCAAATTACGCCAGCGTATTCAACTCACACATAAACCTGGCCGCTCACCCTTGACTCCATCGCGCCATGTCTAGGAAATCACTGTGGCCAAATCCCATTACACAGATCTCTGTCCATGCTGTTCCAGGACATTCTGACAGCACACACACGCACCTGTCCGTTCCAGTATGAATACGTGGGATGGCTCAGTTAAAAATCACACCCCGGAGCCTTCATTTTCTAATCACAATATTCACTCACACTTAAGGGCTTGTACACGCAGGTCAAACATCAGCAAAACTTGACAGAACAACGAAGCGAGACACTGCTGTCAGCTCCACACGTGAACGAAGTCGCAGTATATTAAGTGGGGATCGGTCCGTGTGAGGTACGCGTAGTCGACGGCTTCAGCACCACATCAGACTGCGCCACACGTACTCTTTAGTCGGATAACAGGCTCGGATAGGTTATCGCAGTGGCTTAAGTTAGCAAGTAAAATCCTTGGCGCTGCGATCTTCAGGTCCAGTTCCTTTTGGGAAGTGCAGTGAGACGCCAGATAGGAGGAATAGTATCCTTTGTACAGAGACAGTGGATGGAGGAAGTTAAAAATTGGACAAGTGCACGACCATCCCCGAGGGGGCAGACGTCTCGGTGAGTTATTTTGTGAATCAACCATAGACGAATGATAAGCCAGACCGGATTTGAGGTGGGCAGGCACTGCTGCTCGCGCAGGTGCGAGGGGTTGAGCGTAGCATGCAGCGGATTGTGGTCACTACAACAATGACAAGGTAGTCGGTGCGTAAAATAATGACGAAGGAGTGCATCCAGTCCATCCTCACGATAGATGTTTGGGAGGAGGAGCGAGTGAGGAAAATGCCGTACAAGTTTGCTATCTTTAATCACGTGCCCACCACGCTGTGACGACGATTGAACTGTCGTCATATGTATCTACGATTACTTGCTTCGCTCTATTGTTGTACTATTCTCGCACACGTATTCCACTCTTTGCTTGTTTCCTGTCATAACAAACTGCCACTGTCTTCTCTGGGAACTACCTCTTCCTGACTTTTACTTCCTACAGATTCAATGAAAAGAATCCAGAGGAATGCCCGGGCGGATTTCTCGCGGCAGTTAATAAGGTACGTTAACGTGAGCAGTTTTTTGACAAAATTATCTATCTGCTGTTCACAGGCCTCGTTGGTGGGCCGTTTAGGCGTCCCGTTATATCATGCCAAGGTAGGTGAGGGGGAGAGAGAGTGGGGTAGATACAGCACAATTCAATTATCACTATGCGCAAGTCACCGACAAAAGAGCCAGCATACTGTGGTGCATATGGTGAACCTCGCTGGAAACGACGCTCACAAACAGTCGTCTGGGAGCGAAATTATAGTATGTGTGGCTGACTCTACGTTCCCTTTGCAGACGGTTGACCGAAATGTGTCACATTACAGTTGATCCGCCGCCAATGTGCGTGTGAGTTGAAGAAGTCAACGATTTCTTCGCAGAATGCTATGATATCGACGTGAGTGGACACAAATGCGCCTGGGTGAATAGACTGTCTGATTCTACACACCTAAGCGCCTGCGTTTCGTTTTCTTTCGAAGCATCATTCATGTTAAACAGTTAGGCTAATGCGCGTGTCCTTCACGTGGCCGGAGGTTTTCTTCATGCCCTCGACCTCCTTTCTGGTCACTGATCGGAATCGGAAGCGAGTCCGACAGGCAGTACTTGTTTTTTTTCGCCTGCGAGTCATCGGCGCGCTTGCTTTTCTCACCCTCGGCTCCTCTTTTCGCTTTGCTTACCAAGGCTGGGAGGAAAGCATCTTGTGCCACCCCTGCCCCAACCCTTCGCCCCCCCCCCTCGCCCCCCCCCCTCGCCATCCAACTTTATCTTGTCAGTTGCCTTGACTATGTGTGGGGTGATTATGTGGGCGGGTCGCGGTCTCTGTTCCTGCTTTGCTTCCCGTCACCTGCTCCACTTCTCAGCACCGGTCTTTTTCGCCCCACGTTTTATCTCAATTTTCGTTACTTTTAGTGTCGTCAGTTGCCCTTTTTTAGACAACCGTGCGCGCGCGCGCGCTGGTTATAAGACGAGTACTGCTACTTCAGCGTGTCTCTCTAAATCAAGAATAACGAAGAACCGTGGCGAGTGTGCAGTTCCCAAAACGCGAGTGAAAAGACTATCAGCGGCGTTGTTCCTTTTTTTCACGAATCGTCTGCTCCTGCTCCCAGGGTACTGTTTAGCTGAGGAGAGTGTTGTTTTAGAAAGCACCTACGGATTCGAGCTCTCTTTTTCGATTGGTTGTAGAGTTATCCAAATCTAAAACATGACGTTCTCATGGGTGGAAATGAAGGATTGCGCCGTCACTGATTAGGGTTGGGGTTTCTGTTTGCTTTGTACTGTAAACGCGATGATCGTAGTGCCATAGCCCATCATTCCTAAACCCTTTCCTCTCGAATGAGTAAACAATATCAAGCGGCTGTCAAACTAAGCTCGCCAAAAATGAGAAAGATCAGAGCCTAGTCTAGCCTAGCCTCACCTCTTAAGTTTTAGGTTGTTGTAAAGGGACGTTAGGCTACCGGTGTTGACTTACTCGTAAATTCGATTACGTGGATAAGGACTGCCCAGCGTCGTCTCATTCTCACATTTATCCGGTGTAAGTGGGAAGACGAAAGACGTCATCAGGCTGCGTGTCTTCGTCTCTGTCTTGCATGAGCCGCAAACTCATCCCTTCCCTACACCAGTCCCTACAGCCGGATATCCCGACCGAGGAGGGATCCTGGCTTCGCTGTCGATTAAAGTCTACTGTACGTGCACATGAACTGGATTATAGCCTGACACTACAACATCCTAGTTCCCGTCCTACTGTACGGAAACCACCCCAACACTGTGCATGTGGAAGCGCGTACACCCGTTGGCGTTCGGCTTTAGCATAAATCTACACTAGTTTCTGTTATTCATTACTTTTCGTCCATGAAACGGGTTATATTCTTCGTACGAGTCGACGCCTATCCACAGGGGTAAGTGAACACCTCCCACTTTGGCCTAGAAAAGGCTACGTTAGAAGTTCAAGCAACCCTTTTCCCCATTGTCGTACATATGATTGATTAATGGCATCGTGTGTACTCCAACGAAGCCTTCCTGCTGACATTAGAAAAAATGTCCCACTGAACTACCACACAAAACCGATGGGACAGCGTCTAGTAGCAACGACAGATGCGGTCGCAATTATCTTACGCGAGCCAGTTTTACACACACAAAAAAATTTCCAGCAGGTCCTGGCTCAGTCTGTTAACCTGCTAACTACATACAATTTTCCGTGCCTGTCTACCTTACTTCCATCTCCAACCAGGTTTATTATCAATGCTCGACTAGAGTGTAACCGGCTACCTTAAATTATCCGTCCGCGTTCCCAACATCTTACTTGTGCGAAAATATGAACATAAAACAACTCTTCTTAATTTAAATTGACGCTATGTAGTAGCCTGATGAGGATTTATCGATAGCCGAGTAGTCTTCTGAATCAATATCTAGTTATCCTTATTAATGCGTAGCCCCTCTGTTTTATTTTTACTCTGTGATACAGCAACTGAGTGACATACGTTATGCCCTCTCATCAACTACTGTGATTTTCAGCCTCTTTGTTTTCTGACCTTTCCATTTGCCTTTCTCTCGATAGAACTCCCTCATTGTGGTACCGGATGCAAAAATAGAGAAGACTGTTGCCAACGCCAAGGTCTACGATCACTTCCAGTTTGAGCGGCTGGGTTACTTCACCGTGGACCAGGACTCAGAACCGGGCAAAGTAGGTCTTTTTTATCTCCTCTCCTCTCTCTCTCCCCCCCCCCCGCCCCAAAGCTGTCAGCCATCTTCTCAGGCGAAATTATTAATGCAGCGTAACTGTCAGAAAGAGTGCTGGAAGTGACGAGCTTTACAGCCCGGAATGGGGGGGGGGGGGGATAGTCCACAGGCTTTTCGCTAGGGGCGTTTGATTTACAAAGAAATATGGTATCTTTCGTGGATTGTTTGCTAAAGCGTTACAATGACGCTGTCATCCGAGGGCATCATATGTGTTTTCGAATGCGCCTTTTAGGAACAAATTTTGGTATGCAGCTGCGCTATATGCGGTCGTCGCCGTCGTTGCCGCTTCGATCCTTCCTGCTCCCCTATCCGCTTTTGCATCGTTATAGTCCTCTGTGTGAACTGATGGTGTTACACCCTACGTTTTGCCAGCAAGTCTCCCGCTTATGTGCTTTATGTGCCATGAAATAACGACTTGTGGTTTGAACGGGGATAGCAGACGACTCCATATGTTTTACTCTTTGCACCCCTAGGTTAGGCGAGGGGCTGATAACGCATCTTAGGCGACAGGTGCAGTTTCGAAGAAGTACTTGCGCCTTCGACTCTTATACGGTCCCAAGAACTGTTAACCAGAATTCTGCAGTAGGTTGACGCTTAAGAAGGCTTACTTAAATGGGGTTGTAACATCGATCGTCGTACAGTATAATTTTATGGTATTTGGACCACATCAGGATGTCCGCTCCTGAGTGCATTTCTTGCCAGTCACGTGCAAAAAACATCGTAGTTAAAATGACTAGTTAACTACGGTTTATTTTTTCTATTAATTTTCTATGAACTACTAAAGTTAATTGTATTTTCTAGGACTATCCTTTTTCGTGATCCCTTGATAGTTAATTAAGTCTTCATTTTTTTAATAAAAGGGTCTCATTCGGTTTCAAATACATTTCTAAATATGCAATTTTAGGGTAACACAACGCTCATGCCAATCGTATCATACCTGTCCTTTTTAAAAGTACTCTTCAACAAACCGTAAATGCAAGTATGACGGAAATTCTGCCTCCAGCTTATTCAAAAATCGGAAAGCGTTTTCAAAATCAACATCCACCCATTCTCTGAGTAAAATATTTATAAGCGATTGCCTGTCAAATAGCTACAATAAATGATATTTTTCGATATATTTAATATAACCAGCGGCAGATAATAGGAATTACTCGTCCTGTTGTCCCTTCGAACTCACTCTCAAGCCGATGGAAACCCGGAAGACAAATAGCCCATGGCCCACTGGGCTAGAGCGTTGGACTTCTAACTAAAAGGTCGCAGGTTCGAACCTCGGGTGGGGCACCAACTGGGCTTACGTTTGCCTGACTAATGACGGTTAACGAGCCGGTAATATAATTCATATAAAATATATATTTCAATGTCTCAATGGTCGAAAGTATGCGAAGCCCAGGTAATTGCATAGAAGGCGAAGAAACTTTTCTTGGACCAGTATTTTATTTGCCCGACGTTTTGGACTATCACTGGAGGCCATTGTCAAGGACTGAAAACGTACAACTCACTGCGTGATCAAGCCAGCTCTGCCAGGCGTGACCTTGAGTATCGATTGTTCGCTCCGCCGCGAGTGACCTTGAGCTTTACCGTTGCTTACGCAACGCGAAATAGGCATCTAGGAGATCGATATGCCTACTACTAGATTCCGCGTGCGAGTGTCATGCTTCTTGCAGTGTGCCTGAGTATCGGTCGCCCGACTGGCCTAGTATTCGCACGTGTTCGAAGTCGTGCCCTGGCGAGGGTGCGACCAAGGATAGCTTGTTATTCCTTCGCACGGCGAGTTCACGCTCGTGCAGTCTCGTGGCTGCCCGTTTGCCGGTTTCGTCAACATAATTGGCTTGACCGCAAAGACAGTCGATTCGGTAAACAACACCCAATTTCTGGTTGACAGGTATTGGGTCCTTTGGCTGCATGAGTTGCCTGCGGATTGTCGCCTCCGGTCGATCAGCGACGCAAATCCCAAATTCGCTGACCAGTCGAGCGAATTCTTCGGCTACACCAGCGATATAGGGTGTTGCTGGCCAGCGCGTTGGTTCTGGCTGCCCTTTGGTTTTCTTCTTTTTGCTCCTCGCCTGCATTTTTCGATGAAGCTGCCAGGATACCCATTCATTGTGAACTGTTTCCACAGTTACTTGACCTCGGCCTTTTTGTCGGCTGGTTCGCTGCAGTGGGCCTCTGCGCGACGGGTATCTAAGTAGTTAATCTTTGCTGGCAACCTAAATTGACCTAAGGGCGTGATTTTGACGGGCAACCAAATCGAATTGCGTTCAAAAGGAGTTATGTTGCAAAATTGTCAATATTACAACTTCATTTAAATAATCCTTCCTAATTGAGAACTCGTTTCAGAATGCCCGTTAACATTTTTATGATCTGGTTCATTAATCGGTTATTTTCTTCCCTCTGGCGCTTTCTACTCTACTTAGTGCACACAGTTGGGCCTGGTGATAATGGCGGGGGCTCGTTTCACGTCCATCTTTACTGGATAGATAACCTATCATGAGGTCTCGCTGACCTCCCCTCCTCCTGTGAGCCACACTCTCGTAGACTGTGGAAGATATTTTTCTGCTTGTTGGCCTGACACGTGCTTATTGTGTTCATTTCTTCTCCTTTTTCACAGCTGGTTTTTAATCGCACCGTGTCACTGAAGGAGGATCCCGGCAAATCAGCACACACCCAACAGAAACCGGGCGAGAAGTAGAATCAGCAGTGCTGTTTTGAATGCCATATCAACTTGTTGACAGTCACATCATCTGCGCTCGGGGCAAAATCACTCAATTTTTGCATGTTTGTTAGCGTTAATATTTCGACTTTTACCTTACAACAGTCGTGCCTTCTTTCACTGTTCTTGTTATAAAATGGTGAAAACAGGTTCATTTATGTTCTCAGGATTAGACTTTCATGTTTTATGTTACGTTAATCGAACACTCAGGCACTTTGAGGCGTTGGTTAAGCTACATTTAAGGTCCGCTAATTGCTGAGCTTGGGATACCATCTGGCACTCACTTGCCAAATGGCTAGAACGTAAGGCTGTTCCATCCTCTTGCCCTGCAACAATCCTTTTCCTAGAATTTTGAGGGCGCTGCTGCTAAGGTTAGGGATATAACCGAATCTTCATAATTCAAAAGTCTAGTGTCGTATATTGGGAGAAATACAAAGAGGCTATTAGGAGGCATTTGGTCTGTATATACGTCTGGTAGTGGTTCACATGTTTTGCGCTTCATGGACCACTGAATTGTATACGCCAATCAACGAGACTCACTTAGTATGAATGACTTGTTGTGTCTCAAGTGAAAGCTAATCACCTGTAGGATTAGTGATCCGAGTTTTTATACACCTCTTGTTGGCTTTTCCCTGGACTTCATATGCCTTGGTTGCTGGATTCACAGCTTGCTATGTGTCAGGAACTTGCGTAGGTTGTGCGCCTACACTTCTCGCGGGACGACGAAATAAGTAAAAGGATTGGCGATGAAATAGCGGAGTTGGTGTACGGAAACTTTTAAGATCTTGTATAGATTGTGAGACAGAGAGAGAGGGGGAGGTTGAGAAGAAGACGACTCGATTGCTGGGAAAACACTTTTATTCACCTGCCGTTTCAAGATTTGTCGCCGATTCACCATCAGAAGCATAAGCAGTAGCAGCTATGGGTCCTTCTCGTATCTTCTATTGATTTCTGCTTATGTCTCGGATGATGTATCCGCAGGGGATCTCGAAAAGTCAGGTGAATAGAAATGTTGTCCCAGCGATCGAATCGTCTTATAAATTTCTTCCTGGGACTCACATTTTCGTTTGTATTGGCAGAGAGAGAGAGAGGTTGCTCAAATCGGCGACAAGGGCTGGCTTTTCGGTCTCTGTGGAGACCCCGACAGAACAGCGAAGGACGTGTGGGCTGTCAACGAGGACTGATGTGTTGGGCGAGATTAAAAAGCTTTTTTCAACCCACTGTATCTGATTAGATGCAGATTAAAGTGGATCACCCAGTGAGACACATCCCCCTCATCAGTACAATAAGTTATAGTCTGAACCGAATGCTAAGGCTTCATCGTTACAGGGACATGTCATTGAGATGAGATACGGTGAGAGGATGCCGCTAGTGAGGTTAACTGAAACCTGTCGGCAAAGGAAGTAGGCATGCGGTATTGGCGCGTTTTAAGAACTGTTTGGAAATAGGCCAGCGCCGTGGCGGGGACTTGAGAAGGTCTACTAGTCGACGGCGTTTGCCTGGATTCCTCGCGGTGTCGGCGGCCACTGTTGCTTATTCTTAGGCGCCTTCGTTGGCAGGGAAAACAGATCTGAGAAGCAAGGTTGGAATCGTCCTTATCTGGTGGTTGCTGCTCTACCGATCTGTTTTCCAAGAATCACATTTGTGGCTCCTATGCTGGTTGGCGAACCTTAAGCGGGTTTCTCTGGCTTCGTCGGTTCTAAAATCCCTATTGCGTACGGGTTGGCGGTGGCACGTTTGAATCTGCTGGCAGCATGGGTGTACGTAGGTTCTCACCCTTGCTTATGGTTCTCTCTTAATTGACTTAGAACTACGCTATTAGCATCTATCTCTCTATAGCCTATCGTCAACTAATTTTTCTGCATAGGCGCATTAAGAGGCGTTTTGTGCATTTAAGCAAAGGAATAACAACCATAAGCATGTTGAATTTTGACGTCAATGTTTCGCTACCTGCCTAATGTTGAGAAGAGATGGCCTTGGGAGGCCGAGGCACCTACAGATGAAGGAGGATCGTCCAGGGGGAAATTCTTTAAGTAAAGGCTATCGCGGCAGTAGAAGTATGGAAAAAATAGGCATACAGCTCATTGAGGTACGTAGGCAGATGAGAGACAATTCCACACGGCAAACTAGTAGTAAACAGACTTGGTAGTCATCTGGTAAATGCCAGATTGATTGCTAAGGGAATCTAGCTTTAACAATCAGCATACTTTATCAATATTGGTGGATTCTATGCGTTAAAGTACCTCTTGGTGAAGAATCCGACCCTTTCCCACTGTATTGCGGAGTTCGACAGCGATGCCCTCTTTCCACAATTCTCTTCAACCTTGTGATCGACTGCTTGATGGACCAATTGATTCTACCTAACAGTGGATGTGAAATGAGACCTGAATTCAAAGTACCTGACCTGGATTATGGCGATGACATTGTCGTTCTTGGTACTACCCCTCAGTCAACACTAAATCGAATCACCAGCGTCGCTGCAACTGTCGATTAATATACGCAAGACGAAGCTCATGACTACGCTATTTGGACTCGAATATGCTAGCCAAAAGACAGACCCAAGAAGACATCAGGAACTGAATCGGCAGGCTCGGAATGCATTTAGGCTGCTAGCCGGACGGGTCGGGTTTCGCTCAGACATCAACTAAGCTACTGATATACAGAGCATCAATCATACCGGTGTTAATATATGCTTGCAAAACGTAGCCTGCCATAAGGGCAGACGTTTTTGACCGTCTGTGTCTTCGACGCCTCTTAAGAGTCTTCTGGTAGGATCGAATTTCCGATGTTAAGCTATATCGTAAGTGTATCAAACTATCAAGTCTACCATCATCCATCCAGCATCACCGATTGCAATGGTTTGACCATGTCATGCGCAAGCCATCGACGGACCTCTGCAGATTGGTCATGAATCTTTCGCATAGTACAACCTGGAGATGCCGACATGGCAGTCAACTGAAGACGCGACTCAACAGTGCCAAGTCGGACGTCGAATGCATGAGCCTCCTAACCTTTTACGGCTTGTAACAATGGAACAAACACTGGGTTCACATTTGCAAGTAGCTCGCTCCCAATCACCACCAATGGGCCACCGCTATCCGTGATATCCGTGAAACCGATTCATCCAACAACAGGAGATAATCGGATCAAGTAAGTATAGTAGGCTGAGCGGCTGCGTTGACTCAAATGTAACTTAACTCACAGTAAGGCCTCCTAACTCAGTTGGTCAGAACTTCATCTGTCCTAAAGCCTCCCCTTGCTGACGCGGGGTCGAATCCCACCCGGGCCATTATTTTTTACAAGCCCGTCAAACGAACTTAGTATTAATCAGCATATGCACACTTACAGACGTAAAGAAACTTACCTCCCCCTTGCTGGACGTTGTGCGTTGGAACGGTGCAAATAGGTGTAAATGGGAGAATAGTAAAGCCTGGACAGCGTAAAAAACTTCATATGCGTTAATCCACTCATAAGCCAATGCACGGGCTTTCCACTAGGCGTGAGAGTCATATCACCAAACTGCTTGCAACCTACATTGCCTCAGTGCTACTTCGTTTGACTAATCATGCATATATTTGCAGTTGACGTTGGTCACAAACGTTTAAACAAGTTGAGCCATTTAAATGTTTCGTTTTTTTCAGCTTAACAGAATTGGGCGGTCTGTGTTGATAATTTGAGGCATAAGGGAATTTCACTGGACGTAATTTATTCATATACTGACTTTCCGGAAAGCTTATTTGTCTCATCAATGTCAAAACATTGATTGTAGTTACTAGAACATAACCAGAAGTTAAAAAACTTTGTTTTCCCGGAAGAAATTTGGAAAAGGTCAAGATAACGAGACTAGCTGAATTCATTGACGTCATACAATTTCGCGGTCTCTTATAGGTCCATTCGAGGCTGTTCAACGGGTGGTCTAGCTGCGTCGATAAACTATACAAATAACTGCTTAAAGGGTATGCTTTTTGGGGTCGAATAAAAACATATTCTATGAAAAACCATGCACAAACTATTATTTCCTGTACTCATTAGCTGCCGACTTACATGTTATTCAAAATTTGCACTCGAAATGGTTATCTTTCACTTAAAAAAGTAAAATTCCCAAATGATCTTGGACCCGACCTGCTCTTATACCTGTATTCACGGTTTTCAAAAAAATACTCTACTTTATCAGTCTACAAGAAATCGTACAGTTTTCTACGATATCAGGAAAATACCAGATAGTGTTCATCAAATTGTGCAATCGATATGGAAAATTGTGTGCAGGTTATAAGAAATATTAGGAAATAGGATAATTGAACTAGCTAGTATTCCGAGATGAGATGATGGGAAGAAACGTTTTCGGAAAATCGAGTTTGACTGTTAAATTTTCAGGTAGTTAACACCAGCCCGTCGTCAGGCTAAAATGAATAGTGGGGTTGGGAATTGTCGCACTAGAGCGTTCGGTGGGGGCAGGCAGTCAGACAGATGTCCAGGGGCAGGGGGCACGATACACGTGTTGGTGGGAGGGGGGTGGGGAGGAATGTTAAAAGTCATATTCCACTTTATGTGAAAACATCCTCTCCACATTTAAGTTGTTTTGGCATCGCCATCGCCCAAAAGCCCGCGTTCTCCCTACGCGCAACTCTATGTTGAATAGGGGACACCACATCCTTAGAAAAACTAAGCAAAGTTATTTTCCGCAAATCGTGCACCAGATGTGTTTGTGTTTACGGTGACCACACGCCAATGTATTGGGACTCGCATCCACGAACATAAGTTAACCGTCCTTCGACGGGTTCGTTACCGCTTGCGTTTGCGTACTCCCTTGAGTGCGACCAATTGGGCCTGCATCGGGAGGATCGCGATGGCCAATACGAAACAAGTGCTTAAATTCCTCGAAGCTTCGCACTCGGGCCCAACCATCATTAACCGTCATGCCGATCCCGATGCACACTACGAGGGCCTGTGTGCACGCCGCAATAACTCACACCCACCTTAAGACAACATTTGTTTATCAATACTGGACCGAATGGAAATAAACTGGTGCGGCAGCCCCAGACACGTGATCCACCGTCTGTTCTATGAGCGAATATTTGATATTTGTAAAAAAGTACACAATTAAAAACTTTTAAAAGCAGAAAATAGAAGAATACTAAATTTGTTACCCAATGTGAGTACAAGAAATAATATTTTTCTTCATAAATCTTTTTAGGCATGCACATACTGCAGAATTTATCGGATCCAAAGAAGTGCGTAACTGCTCATCAGCTGCAACCGGTCGCTTTATAAAATCATACACGAATAAGAGCATGCAACAAATTGAATTCGTACACATAGTTGCGCGTATACATACATGGGGCGCATGCAAGGAAAGTTGGCAACATGGTCAACTGAGAATATGCCAAAGTGGTTTTTCAGGGCTCAACCACAAACCACCTAGTGGGTACTAGCCATACATACGACCAAAGGACTGCACTGCAGGCCTTACTTTGGGCCACGACAAGGCGTCTCCCACGATTTGCGGAGACAGCTGCAATACGCATAAGGAAACCAGAACGCTGTAAGCAGCTGGATCATGTGATCATCCCCGCATTGCCGTGAGCTCATTCCCTCCCAAGCCTCCTCCCTCCCCCTGCTGACCGACTGTTGTCCTGTCCGTTGCGCTCCCCCTCCTTTAAGCACGTCTCACAGGCTTTCACTGTAACGTGAACTGCCTTGCTGCGATAACTATCTCCCCCCTCCTCTACCCCCTCACCATGCAGCCACATTTGAGACTAATAGCGCCCACTGTATTTGCCTATAAAGTTTCACCCTTCAAGGTCGATATTTAATTGGACAGTTACTTTATCTTATTAATAAGCCATGACCGTTTGCAGTTGAATAAGAGGTCACGAAATTGTATGATGTCAGTGAATTCTGCTGGTCTCGTGACCTTTGCCTCGTACGGAAAAAATCAGTGTTCGCCACTTGCGGGTGCAAACACATTGGGCGAACGCACCTGCCGAAGTGGTGTTTAAGACAAGTAAACAAAACCCGTTACGAAAAATCTGCTCCATACTGGTATCGCTGTAGTCTCCTAAAACATCCTTCCGAGTACTTGTTCGGGCACGTTGCGCTACCTGGAGGTGGCCTGTATACGGCGGGTTGAAACCGACCTGTGTAAACAGCTGTTTAAACCAGTGTTACATTAGTAATCTCCAGCTCCTAGGCTTCAACATTTTCTCATCCCCCGTTTGTTTTGCCACACTTTTTCTTCCCATAGGGTATTTAAAGTTTTTAACATGGCAATAAACCGTGCCCTTGCTGTTTTGCGTTTTTTTTTCAGTACGAGTTTAAATTTTTTCCTTCGTTATCGTTGTTATGCAGTGACAGTTTGTGGCTGATAAGCAGTCGCGCATTTTTCGGATCCAATAAGTTCTGCAACACTTGCTTGCTTTAACTTCAGGTCGGGGACAAAAATGCTTTATGTTTCTTTCTTTTATAAAATACGGCACACAAAATAACAGATATGTATTTGAGAGAGAGAGAGAGAGAAATATGCGTTATTCGGAAGTTAAATATCCAAACTTTTCAGAAAAAATGGCTTCATCCACTGTGGGGAAGTGAAAAGGTAAAGTAAAATGTCAGAATACTCAAAATCTAAAGGTTTACATGATATCCACATGTGTTATGGAGACACGTCTGATTTCGACTTCCTAATGTCCGTTACTTCACACTTGAGGCAAAGTGCTGGGAATGGAAGTATAGAATGCTGATATGCCGATGTACGGCAAAAAATTACGGAAACTTCGGTGCCAAGTACAGTAAGACTCCGCAGCCATTAATTCAGCGTGGCGAGGATGAGCGACGTCACGAAGAATGCGACTAGCAAATTGTTAGACCGTTTGAAATTGTCGCTGTTTTATGATGTTAGCTAAAATAACACAGAAATCACTGGCAGTTGGAAAGAGTATTCGGAGGACACGATTATAAATGAACAGGTGATTCTTTAAGTAAGGCTGAAAAATAACTGGATGGTAGAAGAGGATGAGGGAGATAATTTATGTCTATAAATTGCGAGATTAGGGCTTGCAGTGCGTGATATGAACGTAAACACCGGATATTATATAAGAGGTTACAAATTTTAGTGGAGAGACCTTCCATATGAAGAGCAACTAAGCGCTAAGATGCCAGAGTAACACCAAGGTACCGGAAAAAGGTTACCTAATTGGACAAAATATATATAAATGGAGGACTGGGAGAAGGTCGCAATCAAAAAATGTGCTGGACTGACTTCTGCTCGTTTATTAAAATGCTATTTGCTAACGAACATGCAAAGACGTGGTCCAGACTATCTTTTAGGACTTGGAGATATATTTGGCTTTTGCGAGGATGACCGATAACCGTATAATCAGCAGATTTAACATACAAACATTCGTTTGGCGATCGTGGGTTGTCTCTGTGGAGGCAGAAGTGGTGAGGGGATAAAATAGACCCCCAAAGTACTCCACAGTTCTTGGGAAGGACCGTGGTATGCCTTTGATCAATTTTAAGAGACTCCTTACGCATTGTACACAGAACTTGCCATTCTTCTGCAATGACCGGTTCTACAGGCAGGTAGTTTGGCGATGGGCTCATTGATTGAACTTTCCTTCCAAATGTTTTGATGGGCAAAATTAAGAAACCGAGCCTAAACAACACCATGATGAACTCAAATTTTGTGGTCGATAGGTGGATGACATCTGCGAAGGCAGAAGGATAATTTTTGTCCAGAATAACGTATTCCAAAAAAAAACAGACGGAGCAATACATCAACTTGCATAGTTCTTTTCCCTTGAATATAAAAATAAATTTTGAAATTCTTGAAAATGGAGGCCCAGAAAAGTTCGTCCTCAGGAATACTGGCGAATGCATGAAAAGCCTGTTGCCTTTACTGTAGAAAAGAAAGACATCTTCACAAGACTGCCTTTCTTAGGCGACCAAACAAGCGAGCTGATAAAATGAAGTTTGAAGACAGCGATCGCAAGCACTCTCCCCTCGGCGAACGTATGCGCATCCTCCATCACCTCTTTCTTCTTACGATTAGGGGTAAATACCGACTCGCGTTGAAGGTCACATCGATGTGTACTTACTTTTTCCCCTGCCCTTGTGGAGGAGGATACATGGGGCGAACAATGGGGACACGTGAATGCATACCAGTCTGGATAAATAAAGGTGGAAAAAGGTCGATCGAGAGTTTTATTCTCGCACAAGTTGACGATAAAGGTCACCAGGTAGATCTTAACGAAACTTTTCGCGGTGTCTACCGGAGACCAGTCAACCTCTACAAGGACCTACATCAACGGATGCAAGCAACAGCCGTGGCGGTGGCTATGCGGTTGGCAAATCCAGTTCTGTGTTGTCAGACGACGCTAATAAAGGCCCCCTGTCTTCCGTGGCTGATGCCAGGTGGCGATCGCATTTCGAGACACTTGTTTCATCCGTGCACGTGATAGAGTTATTTTTACTCCGCGCACTCTCCATCCGTGACCGATAATCACGGGAAGCCCTATTTTCTTCCCCCCGGTCCGATGATCTCTGCATGACGATGTTGTCATGCGGGCGGTATGAAAACAATGAGTTTTAAGCATAACTAATTTATAAACCCTGTTCATCTGTCCTATCTTAATTATCAGTGCAATTTTACAGGCCCGGTGCTGACTTTCCAAAAATGTATATTTGCCAAATAGACCTACTGATTGGATGTATAAGACCATATACAATAATAAGTTAAAACCACACTACTGAATTGGTCATTTTTACACAGTAAAACTTCTTACAGACTTCTGTAGGATACGCGGTACTCCGGCCGGGTAATAGACGATAGACCTATCCCAACGGTTATAAACCAGTAGATAAGAAAATGATACATGAAATACCCGAGCGTTATGAATAATTTAATTTAGTTTACAAGGAGTGGAGTATGAGTTATGAGTAATTGGCTCCCAAACAAGTGCAGTTTAGCCATGCAAGGGCCGAGTCCAGAGTTGCAGTCCGGCAGTGAGTTTGCCAGGTTCGGTGTCTGCTGATCGGCAGTGAGGTCGCCGGGTACGGAAGTCTGAACTTCGGCAGTCACCGCAATAAGGTCCTTTGTGAACCGGTCTTGGGAAATAATTTGACTGGTTAGGACAGGCAGAGGGTGAACACACGTCCGTGACCTTCAGCTGCCTTTTACACGCTCTGGTGCGCACGTGCTTAGTGGACACGAGAGAGAGAGAGAGACATGTGGTCTGCCCTAGAGACAGGGGAGGCACAAAAGTCCTGTGGCCTCATTCATGGCTTAGAATACGAGGTTGTGGTGACTCGCTCCACATAGGCGAGCATGTCTGAAGGCTCGCTGCCGCTAACGAGTACTTTTGCACTTAAGGCGCCCTCTTTGCAACAGCCAATCAGGTCCCTCAAAGCCTAACCTGTCCCACTGGCGAATAGGATGCAGGTACGCCTTGGCCGATGCAGTCTTTCCAGCCAATAAGCTTTGAGGCAACCAGACAATGCCCGTTCTCGCTGCTGCTGCTGCTGAAAACCGCACTTGGACCGTGGCTGGCTCTCCTGCTGGTCGTGAGCTATCCCAGTCAATCTACTTTCATCTATTCTCCTCTCCCTTGTGTACACAATACATTCTTCCTACTACTCTGGCCTTTAACGACCTCTCTTCTGCACTAAGTAACCATGGTCTGAAGATCGAAGTTGCACGGTTTAACTCACTTAACCCCCTGCGATAAGGTCACTACACTACCACGAATAAGTTTGGACAAAGACCGATATCCTGAGACGAAATCGATCAGCAACTACCCTTCCTCAACGTACTCGTCATGTGAACCCCCGACGGCAAAATAGAAAGGAGGGTCTACTGAAAGGCGTCGAACACCAAATAGCTTCTCAATTTTTTATAAAAACCATCCGATGGCTCACAAATGAAACTGTGTGAGAACGCTGTTCAAAAGAATCCAGACGCACCGCAGTAACCCGGAAGAAAAAGCACGTGGGGCCCGGCATCTCCGCGACCAGTTTATGCAGAATTGCTATCTTAAGGCTTTCATAAACCAATGCCCACTTGCTCGCCCTCCGACAACCCAAACAAAACCAACCCCTACGATTTGGCATGCGCTGCCATGCATCACGGATGTGTCGGAAGCGACCGAGCACATTGCCGCAGGACTAGGCGTCGGATTCGCATACCGTCTCAAGGCTACAATGCGCAGCCGGGTCTCGATACTCCAAGATCGATTAAATCCCAGGGAGCGGTCGGACGTAGTTTATCGCAAACGATGTCTAAACCGTCCCATAAATTACATGGGACAGACTGGATGCATGCTGGGTTCGCGCATACACGAAGATAAGCTGGCTGTTCAATGAAGAGGCACATTATCGTAAGTGGCGGCCCACACCTACGCGAAAAGTCACGAGTTCAACTTTCGCAGCTGCGAGCATAATTGTTTACCCTGGCAGCAAGACGCTCCGAGAGTTGATTGAAGGCTGGGCGTGGGATGACAACTCAATAAACCGATGTATCGAGCTGGCGCCCTCATATGTTGCCCTGCGCAGGTATCTCAAGACTCACGGCACTGGCGGTTTATTGGTTCTCTCCATACCCTACCCCTGCTCATATGACGGTTAATTGGCCTCTTCCCCTGTAAATGTTGCTTGCTTTCGTTGACGATTTTATCGCTGACGATGGACTCCCGCAAGAGTTCGAAAGCTCAGACAAATAGAACTATGATTCCGGTTATCGACACGGATTCTTCTTCTCCTCATTCTGTACACATACCCGAGATGCGAACCTTTGCCTCAATTCATGATATCCAAATGTGAATGAGCTGTCTTGGGATTATGCTACACGCAAACCAGCCTTACAGTTCTACCTTAGTAATTGTTTCGAATGAAAACCGCATTTCAGAATTGCGATTTAAATTTCATGAGAGGGCGCTAATACTGTACTTTTGGTAATGGCTATAAGGAACATCAAGCGAAGCTGTCGGCATCCA
This sequence comes from Ligula intestinalis, assembly GCA_036362985.1. Taxonomy (NCBI): domain Eukaryota; kingdom Metazoa; phylum Platyhelminthes; class Cestoda; order Diphyllobothriidea; family Diphyllobothriidae; genus Ligula; species Ligula intestinalis. The sequence continues at coordinate 16,783,480 of JAYGXS010000004.1, read as the reverse complement.
GCGCACGCGACTCAGGTCATGAGACCATTTCACCGCCTGGTAAATTAGCTTCGCAGAATAAAAGATAGACCAAAAATGCGTACACCGCAGAATTATAAATTCATTTGATGTCTGCAGTGCATGAGAATTCTGCTGGCATTGTGTGCTCCGCTTTTTAAGGCGTCTTTTTAATCTTTTGTCCGCTCTGTTCCAGATGCCGCTGATCACGTGAAACAGGTGCGGCGCAAACACCCACCATCATTCCATTTGGTGTTTGAGTTAATTGTCGTAAAATAATTATTCTCAATTCAGTGACTGTTGCCAGCTTTTAGCTAGGATTTCTTCCTTTTAAGTATATTCACACAAAGAACTCTGGAGGTGTATGAGTTCCGGTAAACGTGCAGAGTATCGTCTGAATCCCTATCATTCCATTGACCAGTTTGGAAAAAACCTCAGCAACATAGAATTTTTGATTCTAAGGCCAGTGTGGGGATGGCCTTTCTTACCGAAGTTAAAGACTTTACTGCTTGGCATGCCAGACTGTTTCAGTAGATTCAAGTAAGACCAGTCACATTGAAATAAACAAAGAATGGCCCACTTAATTCCCTTGAAAGTGAGTAGCACCAGAATAAGCCCCTGGTCGAATACCATATCAAGCACGTCGAACGTCAGATGCCCAGTGGGTACACTTTTATTAGTTGATCGACAGTTTTAATAAAATATTGCCTTATAAACCCATACAATGCTTATTGAAAAGTGTGCCTTTTGTGCAAATCCTGCCATTTACTGCGCTTTTTACTGCACACTTCAGACCAACTCATATTCAGTGATAACATGGAACAATGTTGGACCGCCAGTCTTCCAACGGCAGTGCCTCCAAGTACGATGGACTGACCATTTTGAAGCACACATCCACTGGTCTCATAAATTATGTGTACAACTTTGGGAGATTCTGCAGTTCAGAAGTCGTTAAAGATGGGAAAACTGGACCAGAGTCATCGGGGACAGACCTGTGAGTCAACATGTTGGTGGGTTGTCGTTTACCGATTGGTTACGGAACTCAGTCGTCTCGTTGTGCTTTCGAACTTGGAGCCCTACAGACAGCAGGATTGTGATTATTATCACACACAGAAAAAATTGCCGACGAAGACAAGGGGGACTTGAATATACCAAGAAATAGGTGGCGAATTCGAACCCCCAGTAGTTAGAAAACCTGGGATTGTAAATGAGTAGTTGATGACGGCAAATCAGCCAAGACTGGCCATCTCCGTACCCCTTATCAGTACTAGTAATTTTCAGCTGCATATAATACTAGTCAATAGACTTTCTGTCAGGCGCTTGGTGGTTGTATTAACCTTCGCTGGCAGCCTTTTTTGATTATGCCAGGAATGACAAAGTTCACGTTCGAGGTGGTCGCTTGAAGAAGGTTTGTCGAGTCCCGGAACAACTAGTCTATTGTCGTGAGCTTTCAAAAGCTTACAGGAGCACATAGTCAGAGGTAAGAACAGCAAAAAAATAAGGACAATTACAGGAGGTATATACCAATCAACAGTCAGTGACGTACGTCTATATGTGAATTTGCCTGACTGTGCAGGACTCTGTACGCCGACGGCAAATAGGTACATCGATCGCTAGAGTTTCCATCCGTGAACTGGGCGTCGGTTATTTTTTAGCTTGTCTTATTTCCGACATGGGCGAGTATCTTAACTGCTGTGAAGTTGAATTCTTGGCCCGTTTCATAGGAGTGAGCAGCAACTTGCAATACTTCGTCATACAACCAGCTTTTGTTTATGCATACGTGATGTGAGCATGCGTTCAGTCTTATCTGTGTAACTTAAAGCACAGCTTACACAGGCGATGCAATATACTTTACCAGAATGCTCACTGGGATTAAGCCAGTCTTTGATTTTTATCCCCACATCACACATGTTAGCCGGGGCCAATGTGTACTTCCAATACCTACTTCCATAGCGATGCGTTCAGAGGCGTACCAGATATATGGCAAAGCTTGTAATTTTCTCGGTGGGGCTTATTTTTGGGCCCTCCGAGACCGAACGCGTAGACATCGGCCTATTAACACCTTCATGCATTCATTCCGCATAAACTGGTAACCGACATGTCGGTCCTTGCATACCCTTCGTCCGGCTTACTGCAGTGAGTCTGAATCAATTTTCAAAGCCTGAGTGTGTGTGCAACTGGGTGTTTACTATGAGAATAGAAAACATGGGTTATGTTCGTTGCCTTTATGTAACCCGTCGTCTCAATTTCACCGCTGGGCGTTTAGTTGAAGAAGCCATCCAAAAAAAGGCAGCTGCTGCTCTTGTTCTTCCCTTATGTATTTTAGGTCAGGAAATATTAGATTTAGCAAATTATGGAAGTCTTGCAGCATGAACTTCTTGACGATAAAATACCTGTGGCAATTGGTAAAAAGTAACGGATACGGCTCCGGCTCTATTCTAGGTTCTGCCGAAAATCCACAAACTCAATATCCCGCTACGACCAATCGTTGCTCTTAAGGCAGCTCTACCTTTAATTTGGCAAAGTGGATGTTTAGTTCTATTCACCTTAACCGAATGCCTCCTCCTGTAACCCAACTTTATTCGTTACTTTACATCGTCATCTAAGACCTAGCCTTTGAAGAAGCCACAACATGATCCTTCCCTTACATTTATACTGGCGCCTGAGTATACGGTTTTATGGAGGATTCTTAAAGGTACACAATCTCCAAATGGTTAACGGTATTATCCTTGCCACTGAGTTTAGTTAACCGAATTTGTATTGTTTGTTAAAACTCCAGGTCTGAAGAGATTTTATTCATGCATTTTTGCTAGTTGGCTTGCAATACGTTGCTGATGCCTCTGGCTCTGGAGTCGATATGTTGCAACAACTGCAGCCACATATATTTGAGCCTCAACTGAGGCAGAGGCACTTCTCGCACAATATGTACCCTCAGTTCCCTGTCCAATAGGGGAGGTTGGCAGGGGAACGGCCAGAGATAAACCCCTGTGGTTTGACGGTGATGAACAGATATCCGTTGCGGACTATACCGGAAGTTTAAAAAAACCGCGTCTAGTTCGCAATACGCTGAGGAGGAGGAGGAAGAGAGGGTGGGACACAAGGGAGCAGTCAGTAATAATAGATAAAATCCGTCCAGCTGTTGTTGACAGTCCGCGGGGAGCTTCAGGTGGTTAACTGTAACACCGAGTAAATATGGTTTTATGCACAGTAAAAAAAACATGGGGAGACTTACCTCCAAAATAGTGCTGATGAACAGAACTATAAAAAATTGTCTAAGCCCAACGCGTATGATCTAACCCGCAAATAAGAGCGATACAGCTCTGGGAAACAAGTTGCACCGTCTGTGTGGTTCAAAAGCAAAAACCCGTTTCGGAACGAACTAACGAAATGTACTTTTTGTGACATGAAACCTCATTTAACGTATCGCATGAAGTTAAACCTCAGCGGCTGTGACCTTCAGACCATGGTTCCTAAGGAGAGAAGAGAGAAGACGGGTGGAAGACCAGAGTGTTAGGAAAAAATTATTCTGTACAGAAGGATAGGACAATAGATGGAATGAGTTTTGATTCTCGGATGACTGCAGTCCAGCTGTGAGGGCGTCAATTCCGGAGTGATGAGAGCGTGGGAAATCACCGGAATGTTGGCGCATGCTTTGTTACGGCGGCCAATCACGCGGCCAATGTCTAGACTAGCGGTTGTGGCGTGACCTTGAGATGGGCGAAGGTTGGCTTGGGTGCGCGGCCATAGTGAGGCGTCTGTCAGTTACAGTTAGCGCCTTACCCCAGGCGGCAGTGGGTGCGCAGGCCTTGCGGGCCAAAGGCGCCATGCGACAGCGGCTGATCTTGGGTTCCAATTGGCTGCTAGGGGCCACTACAAAAGTAGCTGATGGTAAACCTATTAACTTGAATACAGCAATTGAGTAGATCTTCAATGAGTGGTAAGCGATAGAGAAGACGAAGGACCTTATGTGACATAAAGTGGCTACCGTTATTATAGTTCATAAGCTGCGGGAAATACTCCAAAAGGTGTAAGGTTTGGCGGACAGCCAACAGTGCTGTCTAATTTCCTTGTTTAATGCCCGCTGCCCAACATCATGCAACTTCAAATGCAGCTGTTTCAGACTCACTGAGTTGAAGACCCTTGACGGAATTTCCCGCACGCACACACGCGCGTCCAAATGGTCGCGACTGCCCAAGGACCATTTGAACATACCAGCTCTCGGCAGCAGAGGCCTCTATACACGACACACCCGTGGGCAATGCAAATACCAATCATAAGCCATTGGAATCTGCTCCACCATTACATAAAATCAGATACCACCAGTGTTTCCCTCACTATCTCAGGCCTGACTGGCCACAGTCAACACTAGCCCTGGGTTCGCCCGTGGCTACTACCGCCAAAGACAGCAACTGGGACTTCTGTGCGCAAATAATACCTCTCAAAGGTGCCGTCTGTCTGTTACCGACAACCTTGGATTTGGCCTGTTGATTATAGTACTCCAAGTACAACCCCTGCCTAGAGACTACAAAGAGAACCGAGGGCCGAAAAATGCATAATTATAGTGCCTGCCGATAGGGGGCGTATTTGGCAGAACAGAGGACTCTAAAATAGCATACTGGAGGATTGCCATTTTTATGTTCTAGGCGAGGCCAGCTCCATAAAAGTGCTGACACGCAAGCTGAATGCGACGCAGTTTGTTTTGGAGCTCTCGGTCGCCATTACACCGATTGACCGATGCATAATGAGAGCCCACGGGATGGTTATGACCAGGTTCTATGGTTTTCAAATGCATACAAGTAATGCATTCGTATCTTCAAAGTATGGACTGTCAACGTGATAGTCTCGCTCGTTTATGACCCGCGGGTCAGACAACACAGCCTGCATATTCAAACAATTATCGTAGAAATTAAAGGGGCTTGGTCTCCTGCTAAATCAGATCATGACAGTTTTGGTGTTATTTGCCACTTTACATCTTTTTCCCCAGATTCCGACGCACAACCATTGAAGTACGTATATACAAGTAAGTATGATAGAACGGAAAATCATCTCAGGCACGCCTAATTCCTGCATCACCTGGAGTGAAGTGGACAGGATAACGCGGGCCTTTAGTGACAAGTGAGCAACAGTGTGTGGGGAGGTTGTCACGGGCGAGGAGACAAGCAGAGTCAGCGCAGCGGTGCTGAGTGTGAGCTACCACAGTTCCTATTTAATGTGTCTCTATGGCAGCCTCATTCAGGATTTGAGCAGGTCTCACTTTCCTGTTATGTAAAATCATGACCCATGGTGTGCGGACCAAGCGCCTCTGGTACGCGCAGTCAAGCCATTTAACTTTGCGACGAAGAAGATTATGCGGTTGCTGAGACAAGACTTTTATGCACCTGACATCCGTCACGGATTCTTCCTTAGAGATATAAGCATAAGAAGTAGAACAAGGGCTTAGTCACTATGCTCGATCCCGCCTTCGATTATCATGCCTCTGCCATGACAACGGACCCTACTGGATAAGAGAGGAGCAGGAGAGTGTCGTAAATATAGTACAAGCTTGTTACCACCATAAAAGAAGACACGACAGTGGCCGTCTCTGCGCCCATCCCATCTCACTGTGGGGCATACGCTGGGAAATCTTTCAATGGCGGATTCGCGTAGCCCAACGTTCATTCAGATGCACTGTGCCGCAAACAATCTTTACCTCCCTCATCCCAATGTGCCAACTCACACATGGCACACGTTGACGCGATCATGCATGTGCATCCTCTGACCGATGGCCCAACTACAGCTCTGCACAGGCCACCACATCAGCCTTGACCTAGTTTCTGCCGCCATCGGCACGCTCTCAAAGCCGTATGTGGGCGGGATTTAGTTCCTTATTTCATTGTTCACCACACTGTCGAGACCTTATGCTGTTTCCATGTCTGGGAAGAGAGAGAGTGAGGCCCTTGTGGCACCTTTCATCTCTGGCGCCCATGCCGTGCAAGAAGACATGGAATCACAGTCTACGAGCTGCCTCGGAGACAGCTAATCACAGACACCGACAAACAGCTTTCGGCTTGTAGTGGTCCTAGCAGCCACTTGGAACCCAAGATCTGACGGACAGCGCCTTTGCCCTGCGCGCCTAATGCTGCCTGCGGTCAGGCGCTAAGTCCCGGCACCCCCTGTCCGTTCTCGCTCAATGGTCTGAGCCATCTACTCACACACAGGGCTTCATCTCGCCAAGGCAACCGATCACCATCAGTCTACCGAGACAAAGCGAGTATTTAGTGGCCGCTCACGATGACTGTGGTTAGAGGACACTTGGAATGCGCCTCGCGCATGGCGGTTGCGACGACGCCAGCCTCATGGTCGGACGCCTTGCAAGACCAATTAGCAACTTTCCATTAACTCTGAAAAAGATACAATGCTCCGTCTACTCTGCCTTCCCAAGACTTCTCCTATCTTCTAAGGAATCAGGGCCTGAATGATTGTAGGCGTTAGGGTTAAACGTCTTAGCCTTAACTCCTATAGGCTCATTTATTGATCAATTGGCTGGCGACTCATATGACGTTTACGCACAAAGTCCGCAGCACGCTAGCAGATAGACGCACGCGCAGACCTCCACCCCATCGCGCGTCGGGAATTAAGGCCACCGACGAGTTTCTGCATATAATAAACAATCCTACTGATGTACTGCCCCTTCTATTTGTAAAACGGAACTGGACTTTATGATTGTAGTGCTTTGCAGCAAGCACTACTTCAACCCATAGGACACAGTTTAAAACGACGTTCAAATTGTAATGTGCTGGCGAGGAAAAGTGTGATGAGATTGTTTATCGGCGGTTTCTTATGCCTGCGTTCATGGATTCGCGTAGAGAATAAGTCATTTCAAACTGCCTGGCACTTCTCCGATCACTCCAAAATAATTTCCGGGGACCGAATTATCGTGTACTTTGGCAACCTTCCATGTCATGATTTTTCGTTGACCTTGAGAGATGGAAGCAGGCTACATTTCTTATAGCGAAGAGTGGGCTGATTTGCAATAAAAATGCATTCTGAAGTGTGGTTTTCGTTATCTTTTCTTTACCTTAAGTTCCAGTGATTTGGCAAAGACCCTAGGTCGGGTGTAGAGCGGAATTCTTGCGAGTGATGTAACGCCGCAAGGAGTCATAGCCATGGAAACATTAGATTCCGAGTAAAGTTGAGTTGTGGACCCCTGAACGTTATCTTGGATAAACTACCCCTGAGCTATCAAAATGATGCCTTTCAATAACCGATGGTTTATTCATACCGAGCTTCAGCTAGGGCCCAGAATTAACCTCAGCGATTGTTGAGTCTGGATCCTTAGAATAATTTCCTGAACACATAAATTTGAGAGAATGGGGTGGTCCAACTTCGAGTGCGATGCTCACACTCTTCCCTCTCGCGGCTGCTAACAAGTGCACACGCACAAATATCTACCTACCCCGGTCTGGCTAATCACCTTCAAGGCTAACTCACACAGGACCTCACGATGACAACTGCTACGCTTTCATACCTCAGAAACCGGTCTCCTCGCCGGTGATCGTGCACTTGTCCGACTGTTAATTTCATTCAACCTATTCTGCACTACTTCTGTACAGAATAAAATATTTCGCCCCTCAGGCGCCTGCCCTGGCGCCTACACGGAAGTGCACCTTAATACCGCAGCGGTAAGGGTTTTACCTATTAACTTAACCCACTGCGATAAGATACTGGAAATATTTTAAATCTAAAAGTCAATCAGTATTTTAGGTCATGCTGTGATAAATCCCCTGTTCTTGTAGAAAAATATATAGTTACCATGGAAATAGAGCACCTTAAGTAGTGTTGAGAGTTAAACCCCTCGTGCCCATAAAAGTCATTTAGTGGCGTGAGTTTTACGTGCACAGATTGCCTTGCCAGACCTTCTAGTCGTCAAAATGGTTAATTATACCTACTGCTGTTTGTCCCCGTCATTTTCTGCCTTGCCTTGTCTTAAAAAAATAGGAAAGTTACTGCTTTGGAACATATTCAGGAAGCCTTCTTGAGCCGACTTAAAATGCTGAGGCGCAAGTGAGACTTAGGGGGCAGTTAACGCATAACTGTCCTTCCGAGGATAGAGTCAACCCTCCATTTAACAATGTCAGTTTGCATGCACATCCTACCATTATACTCGGTCTGGGCCAATCTTACTACACATAGATGTCTGAAAAATTCAGGTGGAGGCAATAAGTGACATTAAAGGGTAATTAAAACTGAAACCCAAGTAGCCCAGGGACATGTCGTGTTACTGACAATGTATGAGGTGTAAGTGGTATATTTTTAGCGAACATTTTGCCTCCAGGGTGTCATTATCATTTTCTTCGCCGTTTGGTTTTGCTGTGAAGAGCAAAGGGTTTGGGCCATAAAAGGGATATTTCTGCTGTCGTCGTGATTGTGGTAAGAAATGTGTGCAGTTATTCTACAAGGTAAGTTTGCATAGCTTTTTGCCACCTAGAACTGAAATAGGCCTATCCAAACTTCGTACAAAACAGCAAAAAATAAAAACAGAGGCTGGCGGTGTGTTTAGGGTTCAGTTTTCGTCGACGCGAAAAAAGAGAAGTTACATTTAGCAAGAGGCTGAACGGTAGGATATTAAGGTCTGGCGAAAATGCAAAATTTATCAGAAATATTTCCCACTAATGTAGGAGCCGTAAATGCGGGATGCAGATGATGATGGTTGTCTATAGAACTCCATTAGAAACGAACTCTAGGGGAAGAGAAAAAATGTGCTCTTATCTATGTACGGCCAAATAGCAGATAAACCAGTTGCATATTTCTTCGTTCACGCTAGCCAGAAAATGTACTCGCATAAAGGACAGAAAGACGTGTAGCAGAAATCCTTCTAAGTTTCTTTTGCGAATAAATTATAGAACATTTCTTCCACAGAGTTGCCACTACTGTGAATAGTTATTGTATGAAAAAATGAACCTAAAAAGGTTAAATTTTGAAGCATTCTTCTCCGGTATGAATTTAAACAAGTTTGCACAGTATGGGCACCAATAAAGTTTGTGGCGGCCCATCAACTGCAGAACATAACTAATGAACAGAAGCACACAAAAATTTTAATTTGTACACGAAATCAATATGTGATAGCAAGGTTCGTTGCAGAAAATAACTAAAGAAAAGTTTGCCTTTCAGCATACCATAGGCAAGGAAAAAGTGAAAGTTTTAAAACAAACAGAACGGTAAGTAGGTCTAAGCATGAAAATTACCGGGGCAATTGGAGTTTGGTCACACGATTCAAATGCCTGTATAGGTTGAGATTCTCCCACCGTAGACAGGTTGCTTTCAAGTTGCACAAGCATCGAACTGTTTGCAGCCGAAAAAGTATTCAAAACGCTGTGTAGGGGTCAACAGATTGACCGACCACTGTGTAAATGTTTCGTGATCAAAGGGCAAGGAATTTAATTTCTTGTGTTAAAAGTCATTTAAGCGATGGCTCAACGGCCCTGGCTGTCGATTGCCTTTGCGTTCGCCTTATGTACTTGCATCCGCAGGTGCATGTGGATTCGTACACATAACTTGGGGTGGCGTGCAATGGCAAGACTTTCTTTGCCTAGCTAATTGGAATTACTGAAGTAGAACTGATGAAGATAAGCTCAGCTGCATTGCACGTCCGTCCCCAGGATGAACCCGCTAGGAGAGGAAGCAGGATTGCCAGGACCCTCTACCATGGTGAAAAGGTGCTACTTAAATTGCTGACCCGGGTGACCTCTGACTTCACTGACAGTTTATAAGCGGATACCACTCTAATTGCCTCCATCTCTCCATTTTGTTTGCTGTTCCTTACCCCTTCATGGCCCGATGACCTCTGCCAGTTGATTGGCGTATGTCCACTATAATTACCCTTCTGATTTCTGATTCTTATCTCTGAAGAGGGACTCTTGTGCGAGTTCTAAAGCTCAGCAAAACAAACAAATTGCTCAAGTTCTCGACAAGTCTTTTGCCTTTTACATACAAATACCAGGAACACGAACGTTTTCATTCATTCCTGAACTTTTGAATCTCCTAAAAGGGTCCCAAAATGAACGGTAGCCCTGTATATAATTTCACACAGGGTAAATCGTCTCGGGTTCTAACGTAAGCTCAAACCCTAGCTCCAAATGTTAATCCTATCCTTGCAGCTAACACTTACACTAACCTCAAACCTAGGCGTAAACTTAACACTAAAGGTAGCAGTATACCTAAGCCTATTTTCCCTCGAATCTGACGCAAAGACGCCCCGCATTTCGCGGAAGGTTCCTGTTACCATGTCCTGTTTAGGGAGCAAAATAAGTCATCCTCAGCGTACTTGAACTGATAAACAGCAGAAAAACAAATCTCACCTCTCATCGACAGCACGCAGAGACGCGTTCGGGTTTTAATTATGCACAAGAATGTATCTATAGGTAACAAACTCCGTGGGTGCGGCCTCTGCTATGTTGAAAGTGGCTCACCGTTCTAGAATTACAAACTGTATGCTAGCGAGGGGTTTAGAGGAAAGATTATTGAAGCGGTCACCCGGTGAATTTATTGTGTGGGCGGTCTCAGTTTGGTCATTATTTGAAAATTTTCGTGCATGTGTGCGAGTGGTCTCCTCTCACTGTCCCTCGCATTAACACAAGCGGGCGGTCCTTGTTCCTACCGTGGGAGGCTTATAAGCGATCCACCCCATATCCTCCCACTCCTCCGGCGTTCAGTCATGGTTTGACGCAGAAGAGATGTTTGCTCCTCGACGCTGTAACGCGCAGTACGCCCCCACCCACCCCGTCCCTAGAAGTGCCTTTATTGCGGAAGTTCGAAGCAGAGCTCCGTTTGTGAGTTGATTGCTGCCACAAGTGACCAGACGGATGAAGCAAAAATTGCGCGACTGGACTGCCCATTCTACTCTCGCTTTAAATTTGCTTCTGCAAACAGGATATCCCAGCAGACGACTGAATGATAGGCGGAAATTTCTGTGGTTGGCCATGGTGTCATTTTTTATTCGCATACGATAACCGTCCAACATCGCGTGATTCTCCGCTCACAAGTAAGACCACCAGATCAAGGCCGACAGATTTTACTTTCAGAGGAAAATTCTAAGACAGTTCCGCGGCAGCTTGTTTGGCGATGGCTACGCTGTGGGTAGCAGTGGCGGTCTAAGGCGACTTTGGCCTTCCGACTTGCGAGTCACTGGGGAGAACTAAAATCTGGACGAGAGGTGTGTCTTAGATTTAGCCTAAAACTTCTTTCGTTTTGAAGCGCAGAAACTGTCAGCAACACACAGTTTGCGGTCGTTTTCTCTTCACGCCTTTTGGCTCTTTTGATCATGTAACGATCTGAAGGAACGATTCTCTGAACCGTAGCCTGGTAGAGTCATATTGTCTGCCGCCAGTAAAGGTAACAGGAATGCGCGAGGTTGTCAGGTTAAAGCCAGCTGAGAAGTATTTACACGTCCAAACCAGACAGCTACTTCAGCAGCAATTATATGCCTGGCGGCGTCTAGATTTGCTCGCCTCTTGTCGGTGAATAGTTTTCTTAAGTGTTAATTGGGTTACATTTTGAGGTCGTCCTTTTAAATTGTTGCACGATTCCGAGCAGGGTAGTTGATGCCTCCTGCACCGTTATTAACGGAGACCAGACGTCCTGCGGAACGTTGACGACTGAGGTTGTGACAGAGTTTTTACCCGACCATTCAGCCTCTAGCGCGTTTTCCCCATGCAATGATGTTTTCATCTGAATACCCGTTCGTTTATTAAGAGAGGCTGCAATGTCTCTGATGACGAATCCGCGACGGATATTGAAACGTCAGGCGAATAAGCATATTGTCCCAGCGATCGAATCTTCTTCTTCTTCTTCTTCTTCTTCTTCTTCTTCTCAGAGGCTGTAATGTTAGCAACAGGATTGGAAAGGCATTTTCGGTGAAGTACGTTAGTGTCTAATCGCTCCGCGGTGAGCACTTTGTGTGTACTCTCATCGTTTATTTACTCCTAATACACTGCTTTAATGACTTTTCCGATCTTTTTTTCGAAAATACCACATCTACTCGCCGGCCTGCTGCCTAGGCGTGATTCAACCCTGGTGGGATTTTATCTTTCACTCTCCCTGCCCCTTTTACCAACTTCCTTCGGTGTTGAGAGCGTTAGCCCGAAGCAAGTATTTTTTTGTACATATTTACCAGTAAGATTGTAAATATGAGGTTGCTTTTCCATTTTTCTTACTTAAAAAATAGTATCCTGCGAGTGAGATGCCTACGACGACTAATTTGAGGAAAAGTAGCATTCTTTCTGATCCAGACTCTTGCCACTGTAATTCACAGAAAATTATTGATAAAATGGATCATGAAGGCTGTTTTTCCCTTTCCTTTTCCCTTCCTACAGCTCTTTGGCCATCAAGTAATCCTCCCAATCGTAGGAGGGAGGTAAAAACTGACTCCCGTTGAAGGCCATATCAATGTGCATGTACTCTTTAACCTACTCCTGTGGAGCAGGATTCATCGTCCGAACAATGAGGCACCTGGAAAAGAGGGTGCGTGAACATATACCAGCCTGGTTAAGTGAGGGTGAAACTAGATCAATCTCGAGTTCTATTCTCGCACATCTCTTCAATACGAATCATCGAGTCGATACCAACGAAGCCTTTTACGTTGTCTACCGGACACCAGCTAACTTTTCCAAGGGCTTACGCCAACGGGTGCTTGCAACAGCTGAAGCAGTGGCCATACGGCTAGGTAAACCAGTGCTGTGTTGTCAGAAGACGCTGACAGAAGCCCTTTCACTTCGGTGGCCGACCCCGACGCCAGGTGAAGATTGCATTTCGCCCCTACGCCCTAATCATAGTCGATCGCTTCGTGCAAATTGCAGAAATTATTCCTATATTTATCTGACCTCTGATCAATGCCCACAACCTAACTCACTTTTCTCCCTACTCCCCCCCTCCCCCAACACACGCCGACCCCGCCATGCGGGCGACGCGTAAATGATGAATTATAATCAGACTATATTTATTAATCCTGTTTAACTGTACAGTTTTAATTACCCTTGCAAATGTGTGGCCTGATGATGATTTTCTGAAAACACTGTAGTGTGAATTAGTTGAGCTAATTTAATAGATGTGTTAACCCTAAAGATTGGTCAAGAGAAGCAACAACTGAGACAAATAGGACTCTGTTTCATCTTAAACCTTTCATGCCCGAAAGAAATGCGAAGGAACAAGTAACCGGACCAGAAAACGCAATGTCGGAGAAAAAAAATGTAGTCACATCTGCGTTAACTCGTTTCCTCTAACAGATAACTTTCTTTGTTTTAGAAAAAAAAAACAGACGGACGAAGGTCTGAAATTTAACATTACTGTGCAGCTTTGTCGCACCACTGTATTCAGGGTCTTAAAAGAAATGTTTTCACTGTTAGATACAACCCAGATAAGTTCAAGACTGCTGTGGAGTTCACTTCCTGCAGATCGCAGAAGACTGGCAGGGTGTCTTCATCTTCCACCTGTTCCGCCCCCTGCGTCCCCTTGCTCCACAGCAGGTTTATCGCTTACTTTGAACTTCGCGTTCTTCTTTTAGTCTTCCGTGAGAAAGCGAGCGCGCTCCTTTCTTAACGCGCACTACAGTTGCTAAAAAACAAGAAGCCCCTTCATGCAGCTGGATTAAACTAATGCTGGCCACGTGACTGGAGATGAACACTAGCAGCAAGGCTATTCCCGCCACACGCCCGGCCCCGTGTGTTGAGACGGATGTCGGAGATAAACCAGAGAATTAGCAGTAAGCGGAGGACTTCCCTGACGCAGCTAAAATATGCTGTTTAGAAAAAAAGCGGATGCGTACTGCGTTTGCAATAGGCAAGTTTCTGCGTCGGAGCCTGAAGGAGGCATAATAACCCTAAGGGACTTTGCCTCTGAATGAATTCGTTGCAGTACAGTATTCTATACCTTCCTCTGTGCTAGACAGTGATTAGAAGGGAAGAATAACCTCCTAGGAAATGTGAGTACAAACTCTAATCGAATTTTCCAGACCCACTGGACATTTAAGTCACTTTATTGAGTAAGGCAGTCGCTGAGCGATTAGAAGAAAGCTGACCATTAACATTGCATACAGTTTTTTTCGTATCGGTATCGAAGACACATGAGTGAGCACCGGAACAAATTGTATTTAATTCTGAGCTCTTGGGCTCCTGCAAGAGTCCATCGTCAGAGATGGGCAATCAGCAATAAATGGGGTGGCTACTTGTGGCTTGTGTACAATAACTAAAATTTGAACGTGTATAAAATCAATAATTGTTTCTTTGTGTCGCCGACTCGCCACTGTGGACTGTGCTAGCCTGTGTTTTGTTCGTACCACTGTAGATACAGTCCAGATAAGTCCCAGACTGTTGTAGACCCCATTTGCTTCCCTCCTTCCTTACGACGAAGTTTGTGCAGATTAGAGAAGACGGGCAGTAGACCGGTTGTCTTCATTGCCCATCAGCACCAACCCCCACCCCCATGTCCTTACTCTGCAGCAGGATTATTTGCTACTTTGAGCTCAATGTCTATATTTTCTTCTGTGAAAAATGTCTCCTTCCATTATGCGCCCTACGGCTGCTCAAAGCACGTAACCCCTTGATGCATCTGGGCTACACTCCTGCTTGGCACATGACCGGAGAGAAGCGCTAGCGAGGAGTCTTTTCTGCCCCCCGTCCCCATATGTTAAGATACCTGTCCGAGATAAACCAGAGAATTAGCGGTAAGAGGAAGACTTCACTGACTCAGCTAAAATACGCTGTTCAGTTAAAAAACAAACAGTGAGTGCATAGTGTGTTTGCAGTTTCTGCGTCGAAGTCTAGAGGCAAAATAACCCATAGGAATTATCGTGTCTGAATGACTTTCGCTGCCGAATTCTGATGCAATGCAGGATTCTGTGTCGTCTCTGTGCAGGCGTACAGGGGAGGAAGAAGGTTTTAAATTTGAGAGTACAAACTGCAACCAAATTCCCCAGACTTAATGCGCATTTTAGTAGTTTTATTAAGTAAGTCAGGTGCTTAGCGAATAAATGAAGGCCGAAGGAGCAGCAACCAAAAGTCTGGAGGGCCATACTCCTTAATGGAGTCTTTGAGGAGGGTTCGTCACTGTTTAAGTCTGCCATAGTGAATACAGTTCATGGAACGCAGGGCAATAGTTGCCACTGTTCGATGCAGTCTGAAGAAACTGCCACTCACTGTAGTTTTGGTTGTTGTCCACGTTAATTTGCGGTGTTGGGATCTGCAACTTCTTTGAAGGACCGTATCTAAATTTTCAGATGATTATACACAACCAGAAACAGATCAGTCGTAGGTGAGACCTAAATTCTCAGCTTGTACTGCACAGGTACCATACTGTTGCCTTTCAGAGTGTGACCAGATTAGTCTGTGACAACTCAAGACAGAACGATTAAAACCCAAGTAGTTCTATGAGAATACCGAATCTCTCGACAGGCAGCTTGACCTTCCTATATCTTATCAAACCTAGTGGCATTATCTAAATAAAGACCAGGACTACACGGTCACAAATCACTAAATAAACCGAACCGAGACAGCCCGACGATGAACCTACCCAATAAAGCAATAGCTGAACCGCCAAACCGGAAACTATTTCAGGGACTCGACCACACCCACCCACCGATCTCAAGCCCGACAAACATCTGTCAACAAGCTAAAACAGGGAAAGAAGAAACAAAATTAGATCAACTCAAGGTCGAAGAACTATGTTAACCAACTGCATTTTGGTTAAGTTTTGTGCATTCGACGTTTGGACCACGAAGAGTTGGCCAAGATCTACGAAAGACCAGTGCCTTGGGAATAACAGAGTTCTCAGTTAGGCAGAGAAAATGAAAGCATGTAACAATGAGAGACTTGAAAGTACGTCGATAGAATCAAAAACGTCTTACATTTAGGTGAGGCATGTAGGCTTCTTTGAGAAAATTTTATCCTCTAGGCAAATGCTAACATCACAAAGTTGACATATGATAGCCCAATGACTTGGAGGGATTGTCTTATTTATGACGGCTAGCAGAGGAGATGAAGTATGGAGGACCGCACAAACACATTTCTACTTGGTGAAACTTTCGACCACCTACATAATTATCGCTACGGCAGAGGCGAGGTTGCGCGGTGAAAACAAAATGTCTGCGGTAGGAAGACAAGCAGGATAATCTCTCATAGTCGTTTTGTAGGGGAGCCGCAAGACCTTCTTCGTAAAACAGATAGCAGTTTCAACTGTTACCAAACAAAACGAACACAGCGGGTTTATTTGCCTTCCTCAGGAAGGCTCAATAAAAATCTAGTCATGAAGAATGGGAGACATGAAGTCGAAGGGTGTAAGTATTTTTTAGAATATTCTTAAAACAACTGCGCGTTCATCCTCAAAAGATTTCACTGTCTCAAGACTTAAAAGGGATATTAACATTTAAAGCGTTTTTGGTGGTTTTCCCTACATTGCATTAGCCCAACAGGAGAATATTTTTAGCTTATTGATAGGAAGCCATACACTAGAGCTTTTTAAAATAACTATTCATGAAGTCAGTTTATTTAAATTGGAAACACTACCAGAGATCGTCTGCCAGGAGGGTGAACTGAAACCCTGGCTTACATTATTTCACTCAATTCATCTCAGTGTAATAAAAAATCCAAATTCATACTTCAGGTACTGTGTCAGGCCTTTACGAGTGCAAAGCTAAGTGTATCTCGTTTAAAGAGCTGCAGGTTAATACATTTGGCTATTCTCTATTCACGATTGACGGATGCGTCTCAATATATCAAAAGGATCATTTAATGAGCTGAAATAAAAAGCCGGTTCCTTAGCATTTTACATTTTATACTTCTAGTCCTGATAAAGCGTACTGTGTGTTTGTCCGGCGGGTATTCCAAAGTCTCTACAAGTTGAATGGATTTAAGTAAAACTTGGATAGAAACTCCATCAGCTGGTTTAGCCACTCAGCATTGACTTATTTTAGGTTTTCAATTTCATCGACATTTTATTCGTTAAGCTATTTTGTTTTGTTATACTTATCTTCATCTCAGAGCTCCATCTCAGGCATTTTTCGGTGAATTTCAATGAGCACTTATTTAATTGCTTCCCTGCTGGCTGATTGTTATCGACTTAATTGGACTTGAACCTTCTTTACTGCGGAATTCTATAGAGAATGTTTCATTCGTTTTGTTTTATACAGGAAATATTTTAGAGTGTTTTATCAAGCATTTACTGTTTTTATTTACATGACCTTAAATTGTAGCATTTAGTTGAACTTTCAGGTCCACCAGAACCAGGCTGCATTCTCAGCAATCAAGTTAATCGGTCCGGAGACAAAATCGTGGAAAACAGCAGTAAAAACTAAAACATAGGAGTTTTTAATCCCTTTGCGAGAGGAAAATCCCATCACGTTGACCTGTAGCAGGAAGTACGGCAATGATTTTCCTTTGTTTGCACCTTAGGAGTTTTCATCTATAGGAGAGTTTGTTGTTTATTCCTAGTGGAAGGCATGTATTTTTTAAAGGTTCCTGGTTCTTCTTTTTAACAACACGCTCCTCAGTTCTTTTTTCAGTTTCCCCTACCAAAGATATTAAACTTTGCAGTAATAGTGCTGAAAAGTTGATTCTCAGATAGAAGATCAGAAGAAAGGGGAGTGCTCACCGGGAGAGGTTTATTACAAGTTTGACGTCTGACAGAGTATCCATTCGCTGAAGATGGGTAGACGAGACCACTATTCGAAACGTCAGACTTGTAATAAACCTCTCCCGGTGAACGCTTTCTTTTCTTCTGATGTTAAACTTTGTTTCACCGAGGTATTGCTCCAGTCTACGTCACAGAATTGCTTCCGTCCCATTCCTTCTAATTTATAAGCTTCGCCACGACAAAAATTTCCACAAAACCTGAACTCACACAAACAAAAGGTGACATGGCATCGCATAAGTTATGGGTTTCTGTCAAAATTGTTAAGTTGCCCTTCTCAGTGAAACCTTATCCCCTTGGTAGGCCACAAACACCTTTAAGCTCACCGATGCTAAAACTAAGGCTTGGTCGGAATTTCGTTGACCTACATCGAGTTGTATAAGAACCCATTGCTTTATTTTTGGTGTGATGAAAGATGCTCTCACATGAAATTTCAACCGAAATTATAAACATGTTGCTTAAATAGGCCGTTAATATTAGTTATCGTGCAGCCTGATTCAAGGAATTTTTGAGAACTTCGGGGTGCCAGCTCTTTAATGAGCTCCCTTTAGACCACCTATCAACAGTTACTATTAAGAATAAAAATATTTAATAAGTATACATTTTTTATCGGTTTTCAATGTCTCCATTAATTAAAAGGTATTTTTGTAAAGAACAGGTGCCGAAATATCCTGTCTTGTACAAGTTTTGAACCAACTTATATCATCACGAAAAATCATGCTTTAAGAAAAGTTATCGTTCGGTTTAAAATGTTTTTAGTTATGGGGCCTTTCCACCGTGACATGTTCATTCATAATACATCGTAACCACCAATTTATCAATATTGCCTAAATATATAAAACAATCAACCTTAATTACACAAATATATGAGAGTTTTTAGACCTCTTACTTATACTGCAGAGGAGTGTTTGCATCATATAGTTTGGAAACCTTGAACTCAGATCAATCGGCCAGTAAAGTTCCAAATTATTCGATAAATTGGCAACCTTTTTATAACCTGTAGCTACGCTTTATTCATAAAGGATCTTTGACGGAAGTGAAGTTTGTTATAAAACATTTACGTGAAGAGATACTTTAGCGCATGTTTTTTTATGAAATAGAGGTAACCTGTATGAATGTTTACAATCAACGTGGAAGCAACCGACGGGCCAGAGCCGCCAAACCGTATGGGAATTAGTTGCAAACTGGAGTTTCCAGCATCGTTTGGGCGTTGATTCGCTCTCTGTGATGTTTGTATAGTCAGACGTGCACTTTTACGTCTGGGTAATTCGTTTTTCCGACGTTGCGAATCTCTTAACCTACCTAGCTCTCTCCTTCGCAGGGTTTGGACTTCGGTTCCTTGGGAGAAGTTAATTTGATGGTTAATCGCGTCTTCGCGTCCTCTTTGCAGCATTTGATCTTCGGTTTCTTGGGCGTGTCGATATCGCTGACGTATGGCATTAGTCTCCAGGCGAAGCCGTCTCTCTGCCTGTGTTTGTTGCAAACGTCTATTAACATTGGTATGTCTCTTCTGTTCCTTTGTTTGAACTTGTGTTCTAGCGGCTGCTCTAATTCCTTTTCTACCTACTGAGGTCGAACCTACAAATAGGTTATTATTTTGAACAGAATATCATAAGGTAGAAAAGAAGTAAGTTTACAACGTTATCTTCATTCACCAGCCCATCACGTTTGTCGAGTTGTTTGTGTTCAGAACATGCCTGACGTCATCACTGCTGTCCATAATGATAGTTTGTAAGGGTTTGATTGAAAGAGAAGGGATTTATGTGGTATGCCATTCAACCTAACCTAATGGCTAGCCGCATCGCTGTGGAGGGAGGGGAGGGGTGGCGGTCTTTCAACAAAAGGGGGAGGTCCAAGTGATAGAAGGTCAAGGGGTTTACGCTCAACCCATGCAGTAGTAACAAAGGGGTAAGAGGGAGAGAGAGGTGTAAAGGGATCATGGGCATTAGATTCTAGTCATAATTGGGGGCCAGCGAAATGGGGGCGGGGGAAGGGGTGAGAGGGAAATGAGTCGGACAATTAATGACATCCCGTGGTCATCGTCTCAAGTTTTGTTTGGTGGTGTGAGGACGCAAGGTGTTGACCTATTGAGACGGCGTCGGTGGCGTTTGGATGCTTGGTTTACGGTGAGTGAATTTGAAGCAGCTGTGCAAACACGGTTATAGCCCTTGCTACATTGGCGGGGGGTGACCTTTCAAGGGGCCGCGACGACCTGGAAGCGATGACCCCTTTTCCACCCCCGCCCACCCCCCGTGGCGTATTCACATCCGCATTTCACGTCGGGCATCACTTGAATCCTCACGCACACGGTAGAATGAGGGAGCGACGTAGAGAGCAACGCGCACACGCGACCGAGAACGCGTGCCGACGAAGTGATCGTGGTGCTAACATGCACGCGTCGAAGGCGCACAAGGCGACTAATGATAACGGAGACTCACACAGAGGCAGTCACCGATTTTGTTAAGTATACAGAAAGAAATTTGACGGAAGTGAAGTTTGTTATAAAACATGTACATGAAGAGATACTTGAGCGTATGTTTTTAATGAAATATAGGTGAACCTGTATGGATGTTTACAATCAGCGTGGAAATGCATACGACTTCAGTTGTCATTTATCTGAACTGTTGGCAGTTGGTCGCAAAGAGGCTCATTCAAAAGCCGGACTATACTAATCTAACTACAGAACGTAAATTGAACTTCCATTTATTTGAAGTAGGGGACCTCCTCACCATCATTTCCATTTTTTGGGAATTTTATGAAACCTTCAACTTGATAATTGGTTTTTCCGCCATACTTTAAAATATAACACAAATTAGGAAAATTTTACAAGTATAGATCAACAATATTTCTTGATACAGTAAAATAAAAATGCATATAGCAGTTATTAATGTATGTTCTGCTGCCTATCATAATTCGCCACCTTATGGTCACCCTTTCCGTCGCACAAAATGCTAGGTCTAAGGGACATATGAGGTGCACTACTTAAAATACTGTTGCCACATGGCGTTACTTGCACATTTGTTTAAGCATATGGAAACATCCTTGGCGCAACACGTGTTGAATTTTAGGTCTGTCTGCCCAACTCCCTAGACTTATGCTTGCCATGTAATCAGATCTATCTGTCATTTTAAAGCTCCTTTCGAGAATTTTGAGAGCAGGCGGGGGGATGCACATTGCTTACCGTACCAGAATTGGTGGATTTTATACGGTGCAGTTTGCTGGGCGGGTGAATCAACCCAAGTGCGATTAAACTCATTGCTTTCTGTGGGGGAGTCGTACATAAATTGGCTAGAGCGTTGGCGTTGGTTCAAGTTCCACCGAGACCGCTGACGTTTTTATAATTGGTCTACATGAAATGCCGTAATGGTCAAATCAGGACGATGGGCAGTACAGGCTTTGTCAAGCTCGAATGCCAGGTTCTAATATTTTGCTACGAATTCAACAATTTCAGTGGCTCTGGTAACGGAAACTTATAACCGTAGCTATATTTTAGTTAGTTCTGGATTTGAGCATTTCAACGAGCTTCCTTATGGCCACCTATTGAAACTTGTAATCTGTAAAATATAGCTATCTAATAAATATGCATTTTTTCAATGGCTTTTAATATCTTTATAAGTTCAGATATATTTTATAAAAAACTACGTAAAATGCTCTTTCTTATATATTTTTGGTAACAAAATACATCTTCAGCAAAGTTTATACTTTAAGAAAGCGCGCCTTTTGGTTTAAAGATGTTTCTAATCATAAGGCCTTCAGGTCCGTAAAATGGCCATTCATAAGACCTCGTATCCGTCAGTGTATTTCTGTTGCCTACAATATATACAACAAGAACAACTTCGAGTACACGATATTTATGAGCTTTCCTTTATACTGCAGAAGATTATACAATTTTCTTATGCACAAGGTTTACTTGAGGTAGATGAAATCTTTGAAAGCAAGTGTAACGGCTGATAAAGTTCAAAATTATTCACCAATTTGAAAAAAAAATTTTAAGACCCAGAGATTCCCTCTATTAAATTGAAAGATCTTACGAAAGCGTTAGTTGCTACAAGATAAAAAAACTTAACTTGGCATAAACGAACAGAGGTATGTTTGTATATGTTTCCTTTGAAATATGTTTTAAGTAATATTGATATCTACAATCAGCATGGAAATCTATACTAATTTAGTCGCCTTTTATTAAAGACACACTGTTGGCAACTGGCTGTACAGAAGCTCCTTCAAGCAGCGGCATCCTGACGCGACTGAGGCATGTACAGATGAGATTGCAAAATAATCAGTGCTTCAACCTTGGGTAAGCAATGTACTCAATTTAAAAAAACAGTTTAGAATTTCGATTGACGTTAAATATTATGGAGAATCTACTTTAGTTAATTGCGTCTTTCCCCAGTTGCAAAAACCTTCGTACGAATTTCAATCTGGTGCAAATATAATTGAAAGCTAACTCAATCAAAAATACATCTATTTCACGCCATTTGGCTACACTGCGTTATTTACACATTCATTTTACCATATGGAACCACCTTTGGCGCAATAAATATTTAATTTTCTGTCCCTCCACCAAAAGCTCTAGACCTATGACTGCCGTGTAATCAGATCTAGCTGTCGTTTCAGAATTAAGTTCGAGATATTTTGTAAGTGGGGGGAAAGCAATTTACTTACTATATAAACATTGGTGGATTTCGTACGTCACAGTAGGCTGCGTGGGTAGCACAACCAAAGTGTGATTAAACTCACTGTTCCATGTGGGGACTCATTAATCCGTTGACTGTATTAAATCCCTTCCCTTGTTGGCCTTGGTTTGAATTCCACCGAGACCGCTGACATTTTACAATTGAGCCAAATGAACTTCCATAAGGGTCAAATAGGGACTATTATCAGCACACGCTTTGTCAAAGTTGACCCCCAGTTTCTAAGATTTTTGCCAGGCATTCAACCGTTGTAGTTCTGTTAACATACACTGAAAACGACAGCAATTAGTTTGGCGTATAGCAGAAGCAATCCCACTTCCCCGTTTACAAAACGCTTCCAACCAGCAGTGCAATAATTGTCACAGTAAACTAATCAGTTCAGAAGTTGTAGAATGGAGACACAAAGTCCTCACACCTTCCCGTGGCATTAAAAGTTCTTTCACTGTTTTACTAAAGAAAAATATGGTAAGCTAATGAGGAAGGAAGTACAGAAAATTAAGAAAATCTACTATTCCACTGGTGGTGTCTTCGTCTTCTTTGCCATGAGGCCTCTCAAGTCGCTATTTGCCTCCATTTATGAGTCATTTAGCAGTCACTTTTCGGACACCAACGTAACCATCCGTTAACGTTACTGTTTTGTCAGCCAGTCTTCCTGGGAATCGTCACACCCCGAGAGAGCTTACGCCTTAACCATAGTCGAAAAATACTGTGAGCAGAGTCCCTTTTTCCCTGCCCTTCTGCGCTGTCTGACGTGAAAGGAGGAAGACGTAATTGGCAGTCTTTTTTTGGAAATACTGCAATGACACCCACTTTCACGATTAAATGAATCAGAAGAGGAAAGAACCTCTCAATGATTGCGCTAGCAGGCAGTCTGGTTTTTCTAGAGTCCACCAGTCTCCTTTGATGAGTGTCAATATTATGATGAGTTTACTGTTGGAAGGATGGGCAAATGCCTTTGAGCTCTTTGTGGGTAAGAGAGTGGCTAAAAAGGAATGGATAAAGATGAAAAATGGCAAACAATACTGTATGCTTGCAACCGAAGAGCAAATAGATGGTGAAGTATATCGTTCAAAAACGAGAGCTGTAAATCAATTAAACTCGGTTTGTTCTCTTGTTATCAGTGTGGTATATGATACTTTCATTGACAAAATAAACTGTTACAGCATTTGCAGTAAAAAAACACAACCGGTGCTCCACGGGTTGCTTATATAGTGTCGTATCTCCTTTTGACAGATTCCCTACTACTGTAGTGATTTCAAACCCTACGGATAAATTCTAATATGGGCAAGATATTCGGTTAACGAAAAATTACTTTTTATATGCATGCGAATCTACCAATGACGGAAGTTTAGCTTAACACACGCACTCCGCTTGATTTATATTTAAGGAAGTCAAGTTAAACGAACGAACGTTTTCGATTAATTCATCATCAGGCAATACAGTAATATAAGGGAGGGTAGAGTCAACGAAAGTTTTAGGCAAACCAAGCAGTTGTAACAAGGGGGAGAGAGGGGGGAGAGGTGTAAAAGGATCAAGGGGGTCAAGGGGATCAAGGGGATCAGATTCTAGTCTTAATTGGGGACAGAGAAATGGGGGTGGGGGGAGAGGGGAAGGGGAAGGAGTCAGACAATTAGTTAATGTCATCCAGTGGTCCTCGTCTCGGGTTTTGTTGGGTTGTGTGAGGACGCAAGGTGTCAACGTCTTGAGACTGTGTCGGTGGCCCTTGGATGCTTGATGCCGCTGTCTCATCATTGTTTTGAGGCGTAGTAAGAGGCGTGAGGACATATTTTGAAAAGGCTTTTGGCCACGGGAGCCTAAGGGCCGCTACAAATGCTTTCTGCGCACATAAATTTGGGTTTGTGAGGCGAATGGCGACTGCTTCTGCCGTCGCAAGTATCCGCTGACGCAGGAGCTTTGAGTGTTTAGCCGGAACTTGGTAGACAGCGGTCATCGGGTAGACGTCAATCAAGCATTTAGAGTCGTCTACAAAGTGAGCCAGAATTGCGCTTGATATCGACGTAGTTTCGCCTCTGTTTAGCCACGCAGGGTGATGCTCTCGCATGCGCTTGGATAGACGCCTCTTACTACGCCGCAAAACAATGATGAGGCAGCGGCATCAAGCATCCAAGGGCCACCGACACAGTCTCAAGACGTTGACACCTTGCGTCCTCACACAACCCAACAAAACCCGAGACGAGGACCACTGGATGACATTAACTAATTGTCTGACTCCTTCCCCTTCCCCTCTCCCCCCACCCCCATTTCTCTGTCCCCAATTAAGACTAGAATCTGATCCCCTTGATCCCCTTGACCCCCTTGATCCTTTTACACCTCTCCCCCCTCTCTCCCCCTTGTTACAACTGCTTGGTTTGCCTAAAACTTTCGTTGACTCTACCCTCCCTTATATTACTGTATTGCCTGATGATGAATTAATCGAAAACGTTCGTTCGCTTAACTTGACTTCCTTAATGCTTACATGGGTATCATCGCTGACTTATATTTCTTCGAATGACTTCTGCGATAATGGATTCTATGGGTTTTCGGATAGCAAAAGAGAGATTGAAAACCATATTCCTTACATAAATCGATTTACAGTGATATAATTAAGTAGTATAATTATCTAGGCAATAATACTCGCTTATACGTTCAATTAACTATCACATGAAATGTCGTGAGTTCAGCATGAAAATTCTTACCATGCACAATCAGCCCATACGGCGTTTTAAAGGGCCTTACAACAGCAAAGGAATGGCCATTCTTAAAAAGAAGGCATATTTCGTGTCAAAATTAAAATAGCGTTATTTAGGAACGCCGTCTTTTTTAAAAAGCAGAAACTTCCGAATTTATTCAGTCTTTTATGCGTTTTTGTGAATAAATTTCTTCATATTACGCGCAATGTTAGGTATGACCAGTACAAAACATACCCAAAATTCTAATATGTATCATACCGTGCTTTCAAGAGAAAAGCCAGTTTGTTTTCCGCGTATTAATCGTTTACGATACATGTGACTAAAGAAACTTGAAAACGTCGATCCCGACGTCGCAAGAATAGAACATTTTTTAAGTTCACATGTCTACATGCTAATCAGCGACTAATAAATTTCAATGAAATTGTCAGGTGCAATCGTAAAAGGCTAAATGTCCTTTTGTTACGATAATTTTTACATGCTTCGGGTGTTCGATTACGAGGAGGTTCAGAGCGTTCTGGAAATAGCCCGCAATACTCTAAGGTTACAGTGATTTCAGTTGATTGTCCAGAAATGCGGAAGGTTTATCGAAAGCTCAAAAATTAGATAATTCTCAAAGAAATTATCAAAATTGTGATATAAGAACATATTTTCTAATGCAGCTTTTTACTTGGGTCATGGTTGTTGCTGCAAAATGAGAAATGAGCATCGAAAACAAAAGTAACAAATCAATAGGCCTTAGATTAATTAAACGGCGTTTTGTAACAAAATACCTTTGAAAAAAGCCCTTAAGTTCTCAATACAAATGAACACGCTAGTCTCAGAAAGTAACTGAAAAGAATAAGACTCGGTTGGTTTGGCAATTTATTAGGGCACGATGCACCCAAATCGGCGCGACGATGGAAGACGTTTGCCATTAATGAGACCTAAACCTATTCGCAAATTCTGTTTCTGCATACGTGCCTCAATAATCACATATTGTCGAAGTGTGTTAAATAAAAATCCCCGCTGAATACGAAGGCGGAGAGACACGACTAGAGAATTACTTCTTTGTTCCTGGCTGATTTCCACGCAAAGCTACGCAAATACCGCCAGATAATTGACCAGGAGAAGATCAGATACTGATGTCCCAGAGATTGAGTCCTTTTCTTCCCTTTAATTATATTTTTATGTCAAATATCGGCGAACGTTACCTTTGTAGTATGTTAAGTAAAGATAAAAATAGGGATATTCAACTGGTTTTGTTATTTCCCCGAAAATAAGGAACAAGCCTTTCGCTGAAAATAAATGAATTCGCTTTTGTGTGTTTGTGTACCGGAGTGGTTTGTAGCATATTAATTCGCTTTTATCTTAAGTTTTATATGCACAACAGAGAGGTAGAACTTATAGTCTTCTGCTCTTTCAGTTTTAAGTTTCCGTTTTCGTTTATAGTCAGCTGCAGATAGAACTTGTTAAGATATCTTTCGTGTACGGCATGACAAATACAACTGACCACATTTCTCAGGTGTTAATATGTATGCCCGTTAACGGTCCTAATTTTCAGTGTGGTAAAGTGAACCATCGCCCAACAAGTATTTTTTGATTTTATTAGTTGTTTCTATAGTTAATTGCTATAAGTACACTTTTAAAACCCTAATTTTCTAAACTGAATCCATTCTTCTTCTCACGAACGTGATATTTTTTCTCAAATTTACCAAGAGCCTTGAATTTAATCCCAATTTGGTCGATTTATCGGGTTCTCGACGGACCTTCGTAGGTAGATTGGTAGAGCTTTAGTTTAACTAAAGCTTTCCTTGCTAAGAAGGCCACACATTTTTCACAGTTGGATTGATTTCATTGATTAAATTTACCAACTGCTCCCCTAATAACTATTATTTTTGGGAAGAAGAAGACTCGGCAAAAATATATGGGGTCGTCTACAAGAGCTGATGCAGTTGTGGTCAAAGCAACTATGTCGGAGAAACTGACAGACTTCTCAGGACGCGAATTGCCGAACACGCGGCTGCAGTGCGGCGAAATGATGCCAGTTCTCAAGTTGCGGCTCATTCGACGAGGCCCGGCCACACGTTCAAATTTGATGAGGCCGAAATTCTCGCAAGAAGTGACAATCGGGTGAGCCGAGAACTACTTGAGTCATGGTTTACGGGCCCCCAATCCATCAACAAGTGCAACGATTTGCCCAATCCATATTCAATCCTGAGATTCAATTTGGCCAAAGCAAGCCGTCACTTGAGGAACTGGCAAGCCACCGCCTCATCGTACGCCAACACCGGGGAGCCAGACGGCCGAGCAATCATCATGCGCGAGCTCAACGCCAGTGATTAAAGTTCGAAAGGCCAGAGCCCGCGTGCCGTTTATCAAGCAATCAACGCACAATAAGGCAATTAACGTAAAATGTCACAGTATGCTTGTAGTACTGACTGCAAACTTCTGTGCATGCTTAACCTGCTTCTGCTACTCATGTCTCTGATGACAAATCCACGACGGAAACCGAAACGTCAGGCAAATAAACATATTGCCCCAGCGATTGAGTCTTCTTCTTCTCAATTGTTTTCTGGGACACGGATGTTCGCTTGTATTGGCAAACTATTACTTTTATTGGATAGATGTTACAAAACGCGTTATTTGTGATGCAATTTGGGTGAATAGAATCATATTCTCGAAATAATCAATTGCAATGTCTTTGAAGACGTCTATGGCAAGTGAAAGTCGTGAAAAAATAGCGCTACGGTGAAAGACAGAGTAAACTAGGAGGCCGAGAGCCAGACGTTAGAAACATACAGCGGCTCTGGCGGGATTGGCTGAATACGCATATTGAAAAAAGAACGGTATAAAGAAGAAAACCACGAGCCAGACCATTCTCTTTCTGAACCAAGGTAGACGAGACATTTACTCAAATTATCAGATACAAAATAAACCTCGCCTGGTTAACACTCCTTCTTCATCTGTCTATGGAAAGTTTACTGGGTTCTAACCCTACTCAAAATTCAATAAAGAATTTTAATCTTGACCGCATATGTCTGGAAAGGCAAGTACAGGATTTCATAAATACTTTTCGAGGGAATGAATTCAAAGATTTCTGGAGATATTGAGAATGTGCTCAGAAGAGAGACTTCTTTTAACCAATATAAAGTATTGTGAGGGCTGCATGCAAAATGCCAAAATTTTTGAAAGACTGACCATTTTTTCTATTCCAGCATGACCTCAAGTACAAAAACATAAAAATTATAAGGAACAGCCTTAGATAAATTGGTTACTTGAAAAGAATATAAAACGAACTTATTCTTTTTGTGAAAAATAAAGCTTTTTTAAAAATCCTTAAAATGGGTATAAATGAGCACAATAAATTTAAATCTTTTCGTTATTTGAATGGATTACCTAAAAACTTTCTTCATATCACAAAAAACTTTTCCTCAGTGAAAATATTTTAAACATTGCCGTTATTTAGTCACAATTACTCTGGGATCGTCCCTTAAATTCCCACATATTTTCGTCAATTTTCCGCCTATTCAAGCCTTATTTCATAAACGTTTGCTTTTCAAATAAAACCTTCAGAATATAATAGCTATTAAAATCATTTAGTGGAATAATGAGTTTTGAATACCACTTCTTATAAAGATGGTCATGTGAGCCGTATTTATAAATTCCTCGAAATACCCAAACACATTGTCAAGCAAAAAGAGCGTCCTCAACAGAAGTTTGATATGGATAGTGGTAAGATTAATTAAAAACCTTCTATATTACGTGACCCCTTTTAAAACACCTTAATTAGATTTTCAGGTGACGAATGTTTGTTTGTGTTACCTTTCTCAGAAGAATGATCAATCATTTTGAAAAAAATTTTAAAATTCCCTGAAGATACATGATACAATTTTGCTGATAATGAAGTAACATACTTTTTTCTTTATATTGGAGTATTTTTTACCACATTTGCTTACTATTGGAGTCCATTATAGACTTGCAAAACAGGGACCGAATTCATACTAATATTTTGTTATAATTCTTATTTTTCCGTCTGCTCTCTTTGTAAATTACGCCTGAGTGGAACTTATAGTGTACAAAAATTATATTTCTACATGATTTCGATTAAACAAGCTAGGTTTTACTTGCCTCTTCGTGATGATATGCAGGCGGTTTGGTTACGCCCCAAAATATTTGATGTGGAACAACGCCTTGCGGTCAAGACTTTCCTGCTAATAAATTTTGAAACAAAAAATCTTTGCACATTAGCAAGAAGTACTTGTTTAAATTTTAATTGTTCCTTGTTTCTGAAAAAAATGTGATTCCTTAACCCTGGCTTGACTTAAATTTGAGCAAATTCGAACGGGGATATTTTTTAGCCTTTTTACTAATTGTGAGGTTCTCCTATAGCATAATGCGTATAAATAAAAAGATTGGTTTTGTCGTACTTCGATATCACGTTAGCCCCGATTTAGCCAAAAGTAATGCACATTATCCAGAATAAACTGAATTAAAAAGACAATTTTCCTTACTTAAAGGCTTTTTGAGGATAAGGTCCACTCCGTAAGGAGCCAGCCTAAACAATGGACTTGCGAGGTTTTCTGCCGAGTCGCTCCGATGACGACAGTCAGCAAAGTTTCCTTGTTAACTGTCATTTATCTTGACAGGCGACTGTTCCCAAGCACTGATCCAAACCGTTTGAGTGATCTTTACTCGTATACATACGTGCACACACATGCGTGCACACACATGCGTGCCCAAATGGTAGCAATTTATCCAGAGCCACTTAAACGCACCAACCCGCACCCATGCAGTAGGGAACCTCAATACTCGGCATTCCTCGAGCAATATAACATGCCAATAATGCAGCACTTGGACTTGCTTCAAAATCACATAAAGCAACGGTCGCATCTCAAGGAAAAGACGCCCAGATAGTCTCGGACACTACTGGATATGGTCAACATAATCCCTGGCTTAGCCAACGACCACGGCTGTCCGAGACAGCAATTACGGTCTTGTAACCAATGAAATCGTCATTATGGTGACTTTCACATCTCCACCCTTTTTTATTTTGCTTTTCCTTGGGTATTCAAACAATGCAAAATTACACAGTGACACCTCGAACTTGCTAAGATTAGAATATACTAAGTGGATCGAAATAGCGTGGCCAAGTATATGACGAACTACCAAGTTAAATTTTGTCATGACTTCTGCATGCAGCCCTCATCATACTGTAAATGCTGGATCTTTTTTCGGTGTTACTTATTGACATTTTTTGTTGGTTTTGCAAGAGCGGCACAACTAGGATTCAAACATTACCCTGAGTAGGATGTCTTGTAAAACTGAACAATCTGAAACAATTTGGAAGAAAGTTTCCTGCCTGTATCAAGGCTAAAGCATTGTCGACACCCATAAATGGCGACAGCCAAGTTTTCGAAGTTCTGGGAAACGACTACAATATTTTCATGGGTAGAAATTTTATGACCACTTGCAAAGCTTTCATTATAGAGGTTTAAATCTAAGGAATAGAAAAAAAAGTGCGTGCTCCAGGTTTTTGTTGCACCAAGCAAGTAATTTCCATTTACGTGCCCGGCGCCCGGCCTGTTTGTGAATAAGAATTTGTACTGTGCAGTTCAACTCTTTTTTTCCAGGATAAAGTTGGACCCCATGAATTCCTGTCTGCATCTGGGTATACCTGCACTCTTGGAATGATTTATTAGTTGGCAGCGTTCTTATTACCCGCATTATTTGAAATGAAACTGCTTTGGACAACTTGCACTTAGTTTGAATATTTTTTTGGAAGAAAGCAAACTAGTACTTGCATTTTTCTTATGCTTTCCCGAACCGTTAGGTTCATTGTTGCTGGGTATCTCTCGACACTAAAACGGTGCGTATGGCTACCAACAGGCGAAAAAATGTCCACCGGGGTATTTATGTCTGGATAGGTTTGAAAACCCACTAACAGCGCATAAATTCACCCAAAATATAGTGACCAATGATGTTAATAATAAGTAATCAACCTTGCTTTAAAAGAAACTTAAGAAGGTATATGAAATAGCGTTCCGTTGCTTGGAAACTAAAGGATGTTATAGGAGCAATATTGAGAAAATACAACAGTTTTGTTAAGAATGAGGTAACACAACTTGTGGCAGTTCTTGCCATACATACACAACCAAACTATTTCGTTAGTTATGTAAAATATAATTTGAACAAAATAGTCTAGGTACTCTGTAGCCAAAATATTGAACAAACTATACGAAAGCCGAGTGAACAATGACAATTCTATTTTAAAGTTACACGCAAGAATCGGATTGAATATCTTTCCTTTTGCGGTGTTGCAGATGCGATTTAAGGATTATTTATTAAATATTCCGGTTGTTAATTTCGCAGGTATAAATTATATCTCCATGGCTTACCACTGACTAAAACAATAGGGTATCACTACCAAGTATAAACACGCATACCCAGTCATGTATCTATGCATCGGAGTTTTTCTCTTAAAAGCTTTCTTTTTTGGAATTTTAATGAAACTAAAATCTTAAAGCAATTTTTTGAATATCAGCAAAGAGCTCGCAATTTTTGGTCAACAAGGCATGGTCATTCGAGCAATTCTTGAAGACCGGAACCATGTCACCATAATTATCACCGAATGCATTCAGAGGGTTCTCTATGATTACCGCTGAAGCAATTTGCATCTATTCTGTCGAATTTACAATTCTCTGGTGGGCTTTTAAGAAAATATACAGGTGTCCGGAAAAAACGTATACACATTTTACATAATTGATAAATTGGTGTTTATCATAATTTTTGTATTTCAAACATGTAAATATATTGACAAGTATCACTTTATTGTTTTTTCACTGAATATTCTCAGACTGACGTCCATTTTGATCATGATACTGCTGAAAACGTGAAGCAATGGAATCACACACACCGTGAAACTTTTCATTTGGCATTCAAGTATATTCATGCTCAATAACTTCTCTCAATTCAGCTACCGTTGCAATATTCAAAATTCATTTAAAAGGAATAAAAGGATATTTTTAGATATTATTTTCATTTTTGAAATAATAAAATATCATAAACACCAAAATAATAATTTTTTAAAATGTGTATACATTTTTTGAGACAAGCTGTATATGCCAACAGATATCAATAAATCGAAAAAACAAGGCAGCTGAAAATGTTGTCTTTTAGAAAAAGTCCGATGCCCATTCTAGCTTTTTTAACGAAGTACGATCATTATTGCAAACAAATAGCATGCAAACAACGACCCCCCTGTTGCGTGTACCAGTGAAAAAGTCAATGCGGACTCGAATTTATTATGCTTAGGCAATTCTGATAAATTTGAATGAGGACAAAATGAATTCATACTTACCTTTGTTTTAAACCTGGTCTACTTGACGTAGTGTACGGACGGATGTCATGCGCGCAGTTTCCCCATTAGCGCAGTTAAAATTAATCCATTTGCACACAAAACGTTGTTTTTTTTATGTTTCTTTTGTGTCAGTTTTTTGTTATATTCACTTATTTTGAGTTGACCCAAGTGTGAAAAGCTCTAGGCGTTTGGCGGGATTTGAACCCGCGCATCAGAGAAAGCCTTTACCGGAGGCTAATGCTCTACTGCTAAGCTACAAACGTTTGTAGCTTAGCGGTAGAGCATTAGCCTCCGGTAAAGGCTTTCTCTGATGCGTGGGTTCAAATCCCGCCAAACACCTAGAGTTTTTCACACTTGGGTCAACTCAAATTAAGCAAATCTGCCGAACCAACTTAATAATATTCACTTATATTTGTCCTTTAATTATAACGCTACCCGTCAACCCTACAAATATTCCAGTACTTCTAAAAGAACATTAATGTGCTCGGACTAAACCATGCACACGATTTTTAAATTTGCATCAGAATACTCCGCTATATGGTTATTTCTTTTGGTATGAGTCTTAAAATGCCTGAAAAATGCATAGGAAACACTGATGTGATACAAAAATCCATGGCTCCTGTAGCATTTTACCCTGTTTGTATAATGTAAATGACATAAATTTAATAAAATCACGGTTTTTAAATTGTATTTGTTCTTTAATTGGTGCATACGCCAACACGCTGCCTTCCAAGCTCCTCAAAGTTTCAGTTTTTTCCTAATTTGTCTTAATAACGCCACCTTAATAAATTCGTGTTGAATTTTTCTAAAGCTTTACGCCTTTTATTAGTATGCGTAATGGCCTGCACATAAAAAATATGCATTTCTACCAACTGACTATCCTTGTTCATTTGGAGAAGATGAGAACATGCATCACATGATGAATATATTTTTTGAAATGCTAAATGTTCCTTTAAAATAGGTATTTTACAAAGTCTACGGCAAACTCTTCCTCACACAACCTACTGTGACTGTCATACTGCAAATATTAAGGTCAGGTTCCAGCTTAAACTACAGGCAAGATAGTTAAATTACTCGCTTACTGCTGCTGCACCATTTTATTCAAATGCAGCCGTTGGCACGATAAGTTTTTAGTGTTTTTAGTTTATGCAAACGCATTTATCAGCCGCATCTAAAGATGGTTTTGGTTTCGTCACGAAAAATTGATAATTTCAGTTGCAGTTAGAATAAGAACCATGGAAACAGAACGGCATAGGTTTTAGTACGAAAACCTTTGGCAAGCATAAACTGCCTATTGTGTTCAAAAATGAGCTATTTTATATATTTGATGAGCTGACAAGTCTTTAAGCTTTCCTCAAATGAAATGTTCACCCAAAATTATATGGGTCAACCAAGTGTTATGTATGAGCTGACGGTGGGTTTTTTTATGAGATGCTATCTTCTAAGATAGACGTGAGCGTGATTTCTAAACCGTAAGGCGAATAGAGTGCTTGTCCCAAGGATCGTGTCTGTTTCTTCTGAGAATTCGACCTGTTCTGCAGGTCTGTCATCAACCCTGTCCGTCATCGTTCAGCATTTCGTAATATTTCACTCCTTCATAATAAAGTACCAATTTGAGTAATAGATCATTTGGGAAACCTGGTGCATTTCGCATTTTTAAAGGACTTAAGGCTGTTATAACAGTTCCTGAAAGTTATGCCTAAAAAACTGTTAAATATTGTAGCGGCAAACGAGGAAAAGGTGATTACTGGAACACAAAGTTGATTAGCTTGACGTTACTCATCAAAGACAGTTATAGCTAGGGATAATAAAGGCGCGAGGAATGCCATTTAAGCACCCGACTAATACAATTACCAAAGCTAGCGTAAATCGCACGGGGATCATAGATAGTGCATTGATTTCCCATTATTTTGTGCTCAAGTGGTTAACTGTAAAGTCTTTATTGCCGTTGTCGATTCTTGATGTACTGATTAATTTTTCAGTTGGCACGCTGTCACTGGAACCCTTGGTCTTCCGCGTCCTCTTGCCATCGTTTCTTTCTTTCTCTTTATCTCCAGGTTAAGTTCTAACCCAGAATAAGGAACCGGATGGGCACTATGCGGACAGGAGAACAAAGAATCTGACGCGGTCGTCAACCCCGTCAAACTTAAAGCCTGACCGATTTTTTGCAAATGAACTTTGACCTGAGCGCCGGAGCGTCCTTTCTTCGCCGTGCTGCCGTAATTTAGTCCATCTGCATGAGGTGTTGTGGTCTTCCAATGTCTTTACAACTGCATCAGATGCTGGTGCAGGACTGCCTAACCTAGGAGTTCACAGACCAGGTTACCAAGTGTCTTACCTTGCACCTGCTCGTTAGACCTTAAGTTAGTTTATATACGGGCTTCAAAGTTGGCAAATTTGGGTTTTTCCCAAGCAATTCTCGGTTTCATCGTATGCATATAGCAACTGCGCCCTATATATACGGCACTACAAACGAACATACGCGTCCCAGGAAGAAATTTGGAGCAAAAATTTGATCGCTGGGATAACATTATTATTTGCCTGAAGTTTTTGCATCCATCGCGAATACTTCACTAGAGACACGAGCAGAAAGTAATTGCACGGGCGCACATGTAAAACTTGGCGATGCTCCTCCCTCAGGTATTTCTGTGACAGGTTTTTCTATAAATACTGCAAAATCCTGCGCATGTGTACCAACCCACGCTCATGCTTTCTGCTCATGTACCTGGGAAAGAATCAGCGATGGATGTCGAAACGTCAGGTGAATAAAACTGTTGTGCTAGCGATCAAAATACTGCGCTCCTTTTACCTTCCTTATCCTTACCTGTAATTTTCTTATGATTTGTTTGGGGACAATCCGAAACATCAGGCCATAAAACATCTTTCTTAATCAACCGCATCTTATTTTCCTACATTTTTTTCCGTAAACTTGGTTCTTTAGTATTATAAATAACTGGTGAACTGTTTTAACCACTAACACCTTTACTATAGAAAATCGGCCTCCTCTCCCTTCTCCCTGGCCGAATGGTTTCAACACAGGCTGAATAAATGTACAATACGGCCTCAAATATGTGTAGGGTTCCGACATATGCGAAAGATTGACACGCTCACGCTAATCGGTAGTGAAAAAGAATGTTAAACTGATTATAATGTAGCCTATTGTCTATTCATTTCATTTACGATATGATTTCGGCTTTTTAACGAGCTTCATTCTGGCCGCTAAAAAACCTAAAAAGTAGCTGCTTAATCAGGATGCATTTTTATTCATTGAGTTTGATGGCCTTCATAAAATTAAATATATTTTATGGAAAACACGTATGAAGAAAATATTTATTGTGTATTTTTGGTGGCAAATTACGCTTTTTAAAATTGTATGCTTTAAGATTTTTTTAAATACTGTAATTACGAGATTTCGTACGATTGTGAGGTGTATATTCATTATAAATCTAATCTGTTAACTAATTAATGCTACATATAATGTATACAGCATGATCCAAATCTTTTGCAAAATTTAATGCAAACTGTGTGTATTATTCCTCAAAACGAAGGCGCATATGTAGTTTTCTTTAAACCGGATATATTAAGCGTGCAGGTTGTAAACTTTGAATTTAGGTGTAACAGTCAGTAGGATTACATTTTTTTGGCAACTTAGAAACCTTTTTTAAAACCGATAGATAGCCTTTTTGTGTATAAAATTAAAAAAAGGAGTAATTTGCTACCAGAGGAGTACAATGAATAATTTTTCCTATATGTTTGCATTGAATTATATTTCAGTGTGTGAAGGCAGTCCAAATCAATGAAACAAATGCATTTTAATTAAGCAACCCTTTTTTACAATACATACGTTTTGTGAGCGGTCAAAATGAAGCTCTTTAAAAATATGAGATCCTATCCTGACTGAACTGATATGAGAATAGGCTACACGATAGGCAGTATTACAACCTTATGCAATGCCGTTTAGCGAGAGAGGATCAATCTTTCGCATAACTCGGCCTGTCGCAAAGATTTAAGGATGTACTGTAATGTTGAAAAAATAGCCGACAGGTTAGTAGAGAATTAACGAAACAATTATATTGCGATTTTTAGAGGTACTTGGCATTTTTTCATTTTACTATGACAGCAGATTTGCTTGCGAAGTGTTATTTTTTAACTCAGTCGTTGACGATGTTAAATGGTGCCTCTTCGTGAATATATAATTAAGAAAAGGATGGAAGGGTCATGATTATCAAATAAAAAGTCGGCAGAAGCAGAATTTTCAAACTATGCCGATTTTTTATTATGTTGGAAGGCTCCCCATATCGATAACATGACAGTACGGAACCCGTCTCCCCGCACCTCAACCGCGGAATTTCAACAGAGAAATTCAATTCAGTGTACCAACTGTGAACGGTGGCATTTCCCGCAGTATACAAAGGCCCAGACTCACGTGTTTCAGCTCGTCAAAATAACCATCCCACAGCCTTTATGTAAAATTTTGCAGCACTGATATCAATCTTCTGAAGGTCGTTCAGACAGACTGTCATTTTTACATTCGTTTCCGAACCGACGTCAAGAATCCTTCACAATAAAACGATATCAGTAACTTTGAAGTGCAGCAAAATGCTATATAATAATATTTGAAATCTCTTACAGCAAAGCACATCAGTAGAAACAGCTAAAATTCAAACATTTTTGCAAACATTTACTAGTTAACCCAGTACTTCTATGATCCAGGCAACTTATTTTTGATTTGCAAGTTTATTTTCATGCAGATACTTAGGTTTATTCTGTAATGACAAAAATTTCACTGGTCATTTGCAACCTATGTACGAGATAACAATCAAGTTAGCTTGAATTCCATCGGATGCCAAACAACGACGATTTAAACTAAATTATCAATGAAATTTTGACCCTGAAGTCAGAAAATTTGGACGGTATATGCTTGATCCTTTTGCGGACTAAAGTTACCGCATATTTAATGACTAGGATCAACGAATCTTGTAGGTGACTTCAAAGGCTTTCAACGCAGCTGGTCTACGTATTCCATCCTCACCTTAACAAAGATTTCCCGTGGCAACTATTGTAAACGGGGAGCGTAGCTCTGATGCAGGAATGCGTTCCAAGGACTTTTATTATATCCCTTCTTGACTTCAGCTTGGACCACGATTGGCTAAAATAACATAACTATGCCGATAAAGTATGATCACCGTTTTTTCCTAGTAAGGTCGATTAAACCCTGCCATATTGCTTGCAACATTGTTTTCACCCATGCAGAAGATTCCAAAGTTGCTGTTTTCACACTGTCGGGCGCTGCGCTGCGCTGTTGCGCCAATAAAGGGTATGTTGATGAAACTGCCCAGCAAGCAACCTTCACTGAGGCGTGGTGGTAGGGCGTCAACAGAAGTAAATGTCGCGTAAAACCCGGTCGTCGTTTCTCCCTCTCTTTGCCGAGGGTAAAGAAAACTGGCCGAGATGAAAAACCTAGCTGGGGTCCAAAGTTCCCAGCTGCTCTCTCCTTAACGCCTTCCCCCCTGCCCTCTCCCCATACGCCCCAGCTGCTTCCTCTATGACCTTTTTTTGCCCTACTAAGGACCAGGGCACAGCCAAATCACGTCAGTTCGCTGGGTACGGGGTTGGTCTGCAGCTATGTCCTTCTATGTGATTCCTGTATGTCACCCGGCGCCTTTGCCCTGCCTGCATGTCCTATGATAACGCCCTGCTCCGGTCAGGTGTTTAGTAATTGACTGGTCTAATGTTTTCACATTCATGCACAAATGAACGCAAAATGGACTGAAAGGCTAATTGGGGCATGCAAAGACTAGAACCTTCTGAAGGGGAGCTGAAATGCACCAAGTTGTTTTTTTAAATAATTGTCCAGATAAGTTACAAGATGTCCCCAAAGGATGTCAGAAACTGGCTGTTCCACTGCTCAGCGCACTTTGACGGTTGATTGGCCGAGGGTTTAGTCCAGTTTTCGAAATCGTAGAGGGACAGGGCCACTTATGCGACGGGATTAATGTCTGCTTATTGTCGGAGAAGATATTTTTTGCACATAATGCATGTACGATGTTGCAACGCTCGACGCTACAACGACAAAGCTGAAGTTGACGCAAAATCATAAAATATTGTTTTAAAAAACAAAATCTGCCGGGCTAAGCACATAAGGCATCGTTGCAACTAATTTTCTCCTGGACATCATAATAACTTATGAAAGTATAAAAGGCTAAATGGAAGTATTGTATAATTCCGCTTTAATCAGGTTTTGAAAACTGGATTCTGAGGCTTAGAACAGTTTAGTTTAGGTAACACACTTTGGTCTTCCTGGAGAAACTGTTGCGGTGAACATCAGCAAACATTATTTTATTATATGCTATATGCTATATTTCTTACCATAAGTAAACATAATTCGTAATTTATAAGTGGAAAATGAAGAAAAAGTGACTTTTTGTAGGCAGAAATCCTGGCCAATTTTTTATGAAACATGGACTACGTACATTAATAAAAAACTAAAGAATCTGCTTAAAAAACAGCAAATAAAATGAATTCCGGTGCACGAATTTTGACGACTAAACCTCCTCTTGACAGGTTATAACAGAATTACTGAATGATATGGAGAAAGAAGCAAAAAGCGACGCAGGACATTAATAATTTGACATATGGGGGTGTGATTTGCATTCCTGTCGTCCATAATTCGTCAGTGCTCGGGAAGTGCCAGGTTTAGTTCTAGCGACATTTGATCAGTAACCGACACGTCTTATATGCTCTAACTGGAGAGTACGATAGTGATATCTGACACCTTACAGGACAACACGTTGAGCTGAGTCGTGCCTGACGCTTTTTTAGAGCTGGAGAGACCTATGCTGCATCTCCACCACCTGGTTTTTCCATAGCAAAGGCGGGGCAGTTGTTCACCGATTTAGATACCCTGTGAACGTCTTCATCCCATGACTGGAACCCGAGCACAACTTAAACGAAGTTAAGCAAAGCATACATCGCACTCTCATGGACGCCGGAGTTCACAATACGCGGAGGAGCAGGCTGTTATTGTAATGATGGCTTACCTGTTGTTCAACATGGTAGGCAGTTCGTCTAAAACTGTCCTATGAATTTTCTTTCATAGGAGACTAGTTGCTGCTTCTTTCGCCTCAGTTGCGTTTTGGGTCATCTTTGCCACCGTGAAGTAGACGGAAATTTATGGAAAAAAAGGGTAAGCAGTATGGCAGAAAGAATAAACGCACAAAAAGATGGCGCAGCGGGTTCTATCTACCCAATCACTTTCACCAGGTCTTTCAATGGTAATGTAACAAGCAGATTTTCTATTTATGTGGTCAATGTTTGCTTACCTTGTCCGGAGGTAAAACGCCAAAATAGGCTTTTTGTCTGCAGTGTTTTCGGTATATTGAGTATATTCCACTCATGCCAGTTATAAAAAATGTCAAGAAGTCCCTCTTAACATAAGAGACAAGCGTTGAAGAACAGGATGCAGTACGCAGGCAAGCATGGTTCGACATGTTAGTGAACAATGAGGTTTTCCCTGAAATGTGTTTATCGTCACCTTTCGCAAAGGTTACTGATGGCCCAACTGTTTCGGGAAACTGAGTCACCTAAATGCCGGCAAGCTTACATACACAATTTTTGAAAATTAAAATTAGTGTGTTTAGCAAGTTGGAATGCTTGAGAAGGCAAATTTGGTCTTTGGCAAGAAAGAGCTTTAAAAGCCATTGTTTAGGCCCTCCATTATTTCAGGATGTCAAGTTAGGCGAACGAACGTTTTTGATTAATACATCATCAGACAAATAAAATAACATAAGGGAGGATAGAGTTAACGAAAATTTAAGCATCCAATCAATAATTATTAGGGTAAAAAGTTGGGAAGGTGTAAAGGGATCAGTGCCCATGATGCAGTTGGTAGAACCTTAGACAAGGTCGGGGTTGAAAACCTGTGTGGGACACTAATTGGGATTAGCTTTGACTGACTGAATACGGCTGATAAGTCATAAGTGGCCATTTTAATCTCCCTTTTCTTTGTCAGTAACTTTATTCTGCCTATCCAATTAACAGTTACTGGACCAGAGATGATCCGATTGGCATATACTTGAATTTCCTTTTTTGAGCTTACCTTCACAGGTCTCTGACGATGAATCCACGACGGATGTCAAAAGATCAGGAGAATAAACATGTTTTCCCAGCGATCGAATCTTCTTCTAATTTGTGAGGTTTGGACACTTGAAAAACGGCAAGGTTTTAAGGCCCTCGCAGGATTACTCCCGATTAAACCTTTGACTGCAGGGGTTTACCCATAAGGATGCAGTTCAAGTTATCAGAAGGTAAGTGCCCTTACATAGAGAGGTACAGGTATACGCAGGATCTCACTTTATGAGGGTGGGATTTGTGATGGTTTGCGAAACTCATACGCTTTTAATCTGGAACTTCTATCAGAAACGGCTTGCTGAAAAATAAAAAAGTAGATTTAAAAAAAACGTTTGTTAAAAAAATTGCAGATGCTCTGCGATTCTCTCGTTCGGTTGAAAATACTTTGATCTACTTGAAAAAGTAAAAGCATCAATAAAACGGGTAGCTCTGTGGTGGGTATTGTTCCCATTCGTTTCCAGTTCTGTCGATATTCCGCAATATACGTTTATTTGGTAGTTGGTTGGCAATTATTTTCCTAACACACTGTTTTGTGAATAATGGTGAAAATCTGCAGTAAAAAGCTAACACTACTGAGGTAGTTGCAAACGTTAAAATGAATATTCAGTTAAAGGAGTATCCATACATTTAGCTGTGTGTAAAACATGATGAGTGTTCAGTTGAAATGATTTAAGTCACAATATTACCCTTTTTCGATTAAATATCCACTCCTTAAACCTCTACTGCGACAATCATGGCCCTCACTACTCATTTAGTCTGACGACGGGGATGTGTTACCCTTTCGAAAATTCATGAACTAAACTCAATTTTCCGGTAAACCTTATTTCATCACATTAGGAAAACATGCGACAGTTTTTACTGTCTAATTCGACGAGTTCTACGCCGTGCTCCGGTAAACTGGAGGCAAACAAGGCGACGTATACGTGAGTTAGACGTAAGTGGTAGTAGACTTGCGTTGCATTTAATTCACTCATCCTATTCTTTCCCACCTTGTTCGTTGTCAAAAAGGAACCATGAATAACTGAGGTTAAAAGAATGCGCATGAAAACATGCCGAACACATTATTCAGTATCCATAGGCTTAAGTCGAAGTGATGGCTGAATCCGAAAAATTGTAGAAATCAGCACGCCTAAAACAGCAAGATTCACATCTAAAAAACGTTTTTGCTATCAGTGGCACTCAAAAGTAGTAAAAAGTAAACACTTTTACACCAAATTAATGATGCAGAGTATTAACGATAAGTCATTATCGGAAATATATTTGAGTTAATTTGACAAAAAAGAAATTTATTGAATCTGAACAAAACGGTTCACTCACGACTGCTCCTTAAATTTTCCAATGTTTATTGGTCACAGTTACAACTATTTTTATCATTTGCATTTCTTACTATATAATTTTGCATTTAAGTAGAGAAGTCGTTCAATATTATTCAATGGTACTCTACAACTTTAATGCATGCATCTGCATCACCTTTTGTGTGTTTTTCCAAGTTTCCTGCAAATTTGGACACCTGCTCCAGTTGGAACTGCTACTGTGTTTGAACTGCGATTTTGGCAATATCCACCGTCTACAGAAGGTGCAAGGATGGTGTCTTGCACTGGATTATAGTGAAAGTAGGCTTGCGCAACCTCTATCTCAGTCTCTCCCATATACCTCACCTGTGCCCGGTGTCAAGGCAAAGTAAGGATGACTGGAGATTGGAGAGGTCACAGGCTGGTGCACTGTGGGCTCTTACTAAAAGAAGCTCGCAGCGAAGTTTGGGTAACAGCTGGGATCCCAGCTGCGTGGGAGTGCCATACAAGCCACCCTAAGAAGTTGCCACTGTAGCCTCTCTCTCAGTCAGCTGCTGAGCCTCTCCACATAAGGCATCACATTCTGAACTAGGTTCGCTGTCCAACTTATCCCCTCAGTTGGCAACCATCCAAGTAACGGCTTACCGTGATAGATTCATGCTCAACAGACTGTTTCCAGTGAATAAAATGCGTTGGGCCG
This sequence comes from Ligula intestinalis, assembly GCA_036362985.1. Lineage (NCBI taxonomy): Eukaryota > Metazoa > Platyhelminthes > Cestoda > Diphyllobothriidea > Diphyllobothriidae > Ligula > Ligula intestinalis. The sequence continues at coordinate 16,740,989 of JAYGXS010000004.1, read as the reverse complement.
TCGACTTCACGCTTTTACTCTCCTCCAGCGCCAAGCTACCGTGCAATCCGATTGGTTGGGACTGACAGGGTCAGCAAACCCGTCTGCGTGCGCCACAGCACCACCGGACTCTCTTGACACATACAGATCTACACAAACAGGGGATAAAAAGGAGCTTTCACCGACTGACTAAAGTCCAGCCGCTAACACACAACACATACTAGACTGATGCCGCTGTCTGGTACGCACTGTTTAACAGACTTCACCATAAATCCTTTGATGAAAGTGCACATGTAGTCAGCCCTACTATGTGAACTTTGGTTATGCAGGTTGATGACTACGAACTGATTATTAAGGCATCCTCCTGAAATGGGAATAGGAACCTCCCGCATACAGATGGCCTCATGCTAAATTCCATGGACAGTAGGATAAGAGTTAAGTGTCGGATAATGTTCTTTGTTGGGGCCTTTACACGGTGTCCCAAAAACGCCTACACATTTTAAATAATTGTAGACTTGGCATTTAATATGGTATTATTACAAAATGTAAAAATATTCAGAAGTTTCATTTTATTGTTTTTATTTTCACGGCATTTCTTCAAACTGCCATCAATTTTGATCCATCTTAATAAGAACAAAAAAACTTTCCCTTCATGGTCTTATTTAATGCTTGGCATAAAACAACTGTTACAGCAAGTTCAAGTAGATGGGACCACTAAAATATCGTCAAACAAGAACTGGCCAATTAATCCTCTCGATGATAAACTTCACCACACTGTAATTCCCCGTAAATTGACATGACGATCGCAAGAACATATGGATTCTCAGGTTTCCAATAGGTTCAGTTGAAGCAGTTGATGTAACCCTTTAATTTGAATGTGACCTCATCACTCCACATAATTTTGTTGATAAATCTGCATTTTCTACATATTGTTCGAAAAACCACTATCAGTACTGTATACTTTGGTCAAAATCATCGTCTCATCTTGGGGTATAATTTTTCAAATTATGAGGTTGCATAATGCGATGGACAGATGATTTTTAAATGCCAAGCTCAGTACAAACCTGTTTTATAGACTTTCTTGGACTTCACTAGATAGTTTACAGTACTCTTGATTCCGGTCTATGGCTCGTTTATGATTTTGGTCTTTTGTGAACGTTCTGAACAGTTCCATCAGCTTCAAACTTATCTCTTATTTGAGTGCTAATAACTCGTGCTGGAGGTTCTTTTTTAAATTCGCTCCTTAACACTCTTTAAATTTCAACTGACTTTTGCATTTCCAGTAGCACTGTGGAATAAATTTATTGCTTCGATGTGTAGTCTGGCTGCCAATATTGCATTCAGAAATTGAATCTGCATGAATTGACGTAAAATTTTGCATCCCAGATAGATTGAGAAGAAGTAGTTTCGATCACCGGAGATGTTGGAAGCCGCCGAGCGTATTGCCGCAGCAAAAGGTTTTGGAATCGCAAATCGTCCCTAGGCTTCAATGCGCAGCCGGGTCATGAGGATCAAGGATCAATTTTTGGAAATTTCACAGCATAAATCCTTTTTTGCACCAAGCGGAAAAGGTTATAACGGAAAGTACACATATTTATACTAAAAAGTGTCTTTTTTCAAAGCCAGCTGCAATTCACTTAAGTTACTTTTTCAGCTCTCTGTGGTACGTAGAGAGTATGGATGCGTACGCTCATATTTCCTAAAAAACATGGATCTGAACGTAATTTTAACTTACCTTCGTCTTCCAACACTGCTTTTTGCAAACGAACGCGGACACGACCAAGAAAAGCGAAGTCCAATTTTAACAAGAGTTGCCTTCTAAGAATTGAAATTGCATGTGGAAAGCCCAGATTGGCATAACTTTTCTCCGTAAGAACTGGCCAGGATCTGGAGCAATGACCTAATAAAAAGCAGCGATAGTTGTACAGTACCTACCTGTTCTGTCGGTTTGAAATCTCGCCACCGCACACAATTTTCAGGTCTAAAATTAGAACCCAAATTGGGTGCAAATGACTTTGCGAGGTAACCGATGCTATATTAATCACTAAAAATGAACATCTGTACAAAGGGTATCTGCATATTTGAAGAAAGGGTAAATCCGGTGAAGCTGTCATTCCTGCCAAAAACACTAAGCCTGTCGCAACAGCCAAGACGTGAAGTTACGTCTCCATAGCTTTGATTACCACAGTGTGTATTGGTATTTGGTCAGATTCCACCACTTGCGGTGAGAGAATTCTATTTTTCAGTCGGTGCTACACACAACAAAAGCTGCCCAACAGTGACTATCACTATACGGGGAAAGTTTTGTGGTGTCTCAAGCGGTGAATCACTGCTTCCTTTATGGTGACACTTTTCTCTAAAACAAACTCCGTTTAAGCTATTTTGAATAGCGATTTTGTTCAGGCTCTTTGAAGTAACTGGGTTTGTTTTGCGTAAAAGAAAAAAGACCCACTTGTTCGAAGTCAGTTCGCCCACTGTGCTGGAAACATGTAAAGGGGACTGATTTCGAAGCAGCAAAACAAATTAAGTCTTAAAAGTTACTTTGATCCATAAAATCAGGGAAACCTGCTAATTGGAATAATCAACGAAAAGAAGGGCAAGGTAAACAAATTCAAATCAGGGGAAACTTAAAAGTCAAAAAACTCAAAGAATCAGTATTACTATCAAGTATGTTGAAACGATCGTAGAAATTCGCGCACACGAGCTTGTCCTAGTCTCCGTTCTGCTTGCAAAGGTTTAATGTCTTTCCAGTGTAAACGAACTTGCGAGTCCCAGGAAGTAATTGAGAAGAAGAAGAAGAAGATACGATCGCCGGGTCCACTTGGAGTTGAAGTCGCACACAGGCCGGAGGTAATCATAAAGCGTCAGATAATGAAATTGAAGGACCCACTGCCACTGCAAGGAAAATATTGAGTCGTCAATATAATTGGGTGCTGTTGCGGACAAAGCAACTACGTCGGGAAAACTGCCAGACTTCCCAAGAACACGTGGCAGTAGTGCGACGAAATGATCCCCATTCTCATGTTGTGGTTACTTTGATAAACGTGAGAGACCGAAATTCTCACAAATGGTGACAATCGTGTGAGTCGAGAATTAGTTAAGTTACGGTTCATAGCCTCACAGTTTAGAGACAAGCGCAACGACCTACCCAATCCATATTTAGTGCTGAGCATCAATTTGGCCAAAGCAAGTCGCCACTTTGTGAACACACAAGCCACTGCTTCACCTTACACTAACAGCGGGAAATCATATGCCTGAACATTTATCACACCCAATTCCATCACGCCTGGTGCAAGATCAGCAGGTCACGGCCCGCATGCCAGTCAGTAATCAGGTAACGCACAAGTGGGCAGGTATCGTTGATTTTCGTTGTCGTAAGTGGGCAGTAATCACTTTATCCTATAAATACTGCAGCTTCCGGTGCATGTATTGTCCACTCCTGCTACTGTTTTTCGCTGATGTTTTCAATGGATAATCCGCGATGGATGTCCAAATGTCATACGAATAAAGATACTGTCCTAACGATCGCATCTTCTTCTTCTCCCTCCTCACGGTTTATGCCTTGCGGTCCTGCTTTAACAGGGCTGAGCACAGATATTTCAATACGCTGGAACAGCTTATTAGGTCAGCCTTTCCTAAATATTATTGGAGTTCTTCCGGGGTAAAGCATGAACTATCTGGATTTCGAAAGTTCCGATCAGTATCAGCTGAGTGATTTAGCAAAGTATTTTCTCAAGTGCAAACTCTCAGGCACATTGATATTTCTAATTCTGGCCTACCTGATTTCTTAATCGCTTGAAGGCTTCCAATTAAGGAAAAATGTCAGAATAAGACAGTTTAGTGGACATTCAGGGCGTTGCACTGATGGGGTGTGTCAATTTATTTCTGTTAAGCTGATGTCCGGAAGATTGTGTCATCGAAGAATTATGCATTCGTCATGTGGGATCTTTTCAGAGAAAATGCTTTTCCGGTTATTTTTTAACTTCAGTTTCCGAATCATTGGGCGACGTAGCCACACTTCAAGACCGGTACTTTGCATACGCGGTGTACCAGTCGAGTGGTGTGCGCTGCTTTGCTTCGCGTCTTCACTGATATCCGTTCTTATATACAGGATTAAGTTACTGTCAAATTAGTTTCAATTACCACCCGCTAACCTCCAATTCACTTAATCTATTCTCGGAACTATAAACCCCGTCTTCATTTTCTTTACGCAATAAAATTAATCTAATATAAACCAACAAGCGGTCTCCGGTAAGCTTATTTTAAGTTTTCTTATTTCGCGTTTATCACACAGTATCTATTTAAACTATACCTTAAAAATCGGATAAAACGAATAAAGAGGAATAGGACGAGTGTAGTTGATTATTTATCTCGCGTGCCTTGGGACTTAAATGATCTTTTCGAGGATAGAGGCATCCCTAAAGAGTATTCTTTGTGCGGATCCGCCTAAGGGGAGAGATTTTCGAAGCACTTTTTACAGCCTTGTTTTTACATCACAAAAGGATCCGGTAGGGATAGAGATTAGGTCTCTAACGGAGGTAAGGCAGGCGAAGAAGTTCGAGGTTGTTGAGTGAAAAGAAGCCGAATAAGAAAGATGTGTAGCGTACAGTTCTTGGGCAGTGTCAGTCATTGCGAAAGAAATAAACAACTATGTTGAAACATTGTTTTCCCGTAAGATATTTGAATAACGCAAAGACAACAAGGTTTGTCGTACGTACAATTTCGTGACCGGTCGAAAAAGCCGGTGAGTACCTTTCTTCCTTGCAAGAATGATAATGTACCAAATGAGAGCAAATGCTGGCTTCAAGGCACGATTGAGCGAACTTACAGCGCTTCTAAATTTATGTTCATAAAATTGAAGGTGTTTTTCCTTGGTACAAATTGAAAATCGGCAAAAACAACAGAATTAATTGATATCAACAAATTTCGAGACAGGATGCTCTGCCATTGCACGCAACCTTCAATTGTGTTTACGAATTTATACGTAATTGCGGATGCAAATACATTGGGCGCACGCAAAGGCAACTCGCAGCCAGGGCCGCTGAGCACATGCACAATTGGCTTTTGAAGCAAGAACGAATACCAAGGTCCTCCATTACCAAGCATCTATTAGACAGCGGTCATTCTGTCGACGTTAAAACAGCAATTCGAGTACTTGTTCGGGCCCGAACAAACCGAATCCTGCGCTATTTAGAAGCTGCATACATACAGTGGGAGAAACCTGACCTATGCAAGCAGCTTGATCATGTCGTTAACCTCCAATTGCCCTGGTGAGAGGCCATTTACTTTAATTTCCCACGTGTTTATCGTTAACTTCCCTCATCCACTACTCCCCATGTGTTGACTTAACGCCCTGTCCTTTATCGATTATTGTTTAAACTGACCCACATTCCTAACTGTTGCCAATAATTCTGTGAAATTCACAACTGCTCTATGTGTCCTCGTTACCTTTCTTATGCAGTGACAAGTAGCAGCTGAGAAGCTGTCGCGAAATTTGTTGATATCAATGAATTCTGATGTTTATACCTGTTTTCAATTATGTTCATAAGCAAAATAATGGCTGTTTTGATTAGACTTACTAAAGACATTCTGCCTATGCACGCCACATCAAACTCTCTTTATGAGTTTGCATGTAGTTGTGGATGCACATACATTGGGCGCACGCAAAGGCAGTTGGCGACACCGACGCCAATGCAGTGGTTGCCTAGGCAGGAAACTAACGTACCGAAGAGTTCAATCACAAAGCACCTGGTGGACACTAACCATACGATCAACCCAATGACTGCATTTAAGGTCGTGCTTTGAACGATGACCAGGCGTCTTGGGCGAGTCGCGGATATCACGGCATTCCTGAGAAGAAAACCAGATCTCTGCTGGATAATGTGACCAACTTCGCATTGCCGTGGTAAAGATCGATAAACTCGTTCGCTCCCCCTTTGTCCTTCGCTCCCTCTCCCTCTCTCTCTCACGCCCCCCATCCCTCCTGCTCATGTCCCCCCCTTCCCCGTTTGACTAAGTGCTGCACTGCCCGTTGTCCGCCCCCTCCCCCCCTTCAATCACGCTTGACAGGCCGTCACTGTAACCTGAGCTGCCTTGCTTCGATAACTGCCGTCCTCACTCTTTCTCTCACAATGCACACCCGCATCTAAGGGCAACAGCAACAGAGCAATAGTTTATGCTTAGCTAGTACCTAGGCTGTTAGTGTGGCAAGTTACAACATCAATATATCCTACTAAAGTCTGCCTGTTGGTAACAAGTGAATAGTTCGCAGTGGTTGACTGGTTTCAACCTAAGTATACCTTTGGAATTTCAGTCTGTGTCTATGGCCCTTAAATATACTGATGTACACCGCGAACAGAAATTAATTTCTCGCGAATTTAAAAAGCTGAACTTTCAAAACCGGTATTTCAACCAAAAAGCTGATAGGAAAAGCTGGAGGACCCACTGATGAGCTGGACCCCTAGCAGCTGTGTCAAGCAGCGGTAAAAATACCGACAAAACACGTGTCCGGGCCTTTTAGCTAGTAACTAGGCTGCTATTATGGCAAGCTGCAACAGCTTATGCTCTATTTTCCTATCAAGTTTCAGCCTTCTAGGTTGACACTTAATTAGACATTTTGATTTATCTTATCAATAGGTGATGACCGTATGCAGTTTGATAGAAGGCCACGACGTTGTATGACGTTGTTTAATCCAGTAAACATCGGTGTCTTTGCGTTGTTCAAAAAACTAGGTGACTAATTCACTGTCTTTACATAAGATAGTTTGCAAATGCTGAAAGGGAGTTCTTTTAACTCAACGTTTAGTTTAATCGTGAGTCTTCGCAATCCACTCATTGGCAGTGAAGAAGTCAAGCCCGCAAACGTACTCGAAGGTAACGCCGCAAAGGTTAAAACAGGCAATGAAGAGCAGTCGTGGGGGCGGGGTTCAGGGTGTTTCGATGTGCCGGCGGTACTTGTAATCCAGTTCTGTCAAGGACATGAGAAGGGCGTACGGGGGAAGTGGATACAGTAGTCACCGGTTATTAAGCTCATGGTTAATAGGCCCAGCCGCTTATTAAGCCCAATTTGGTCTGGGCCTGAGGTGGGCTTAATAACCGGCGACTACTGTATAGGGACTCAAAACAGGGCTTATGCTTAGCAGAAGAATATCCGACCAGTGGAACAGGACTTTTATTGGGCTGACCACCACAGGCAGGAGCACAAGGTGCGCAGTATTTACTATCCTTGAGTCGCTACGCGAGCACACGCATATTACAAGTAACAGCTCTTGTGATTTTCGCCGAGGGTCGTAATTGATGCGATGATGGTTTGGCAGTCTGCGTCCGAGTCCTCACTTGCCCCAATTTACTCATCTGTGTTGGATGTTGGTGTGATAATTACACGGACACTCGGATTTTTGTCATTAGAAGTGTTGGTCACCCGAGCCCACTCCTCGTCACTGATTCCCTGCTCAGCAGAGAATATGGGAATGGCGAGTCATTGAGTTTGGTAATGGACCTTTTTGGACTCACAACACTTTAAGTGTATCTGGAGTGTCTCTGCAGCCCGACTCCCTCTTAACGCGTAACGCCACAGACGAGGTGACTCTGGACATAGGACCTCGCGCGAAGGCAGTTGTCGGCGTGCCCCTGGTGCCAAGCGCCAACTGACGTGCAAACTCCCAGTGCTGGTGAACGTGCGCACCGTGTCTTCCCGTCCTAGCCTCAATCCACGGTAGCTTGGCCTCAATCCGTCCAGTGAAATGCCCGCGTTAGTAGACTAACCTCAATTAGTAGGTTAGCGTCAATCCGGCTGCACAGAAACCTCAGTACAGTGACTGGTGTCAGAAAATACTTCAGGCCAAGTGACTCTAGCGGATGGACGGACTTATCAAGGTGTGCTAAGGCTACTGCAGTTTAACCCTAACGGCTGCGATCTTCCAGGCCTGGTACCTTAAGAGATGAGAGAAGTTATGGGAAGGCCAGAGTTGTGTTAGGACCCACTTCCAACGCCTTTAGACCAAGAGCAGTGACGACAGTAAGATTTAGGAGGAGATTAAAAACCTGCAAACCCTAGTTCAAGCCAACAGTTATCCAAATTCCTTCAAAACCATGTGACTTGAGAAGCCTCACCTTAAGCGGCCGAAAGGAAAAGATCCTAAGTTCTGGTGAAGTACGTATCAGAGGTGACTGCAATAATCCTGAAACCATTCGGGATGGGTGTGGCTCATAGGCACGTGTCAACTGACAGACAGCAGAGCATGAGGCCCAAACACCTGCCACCATTGGCAGAGCAATCAACAGTGGTCTACAGCAAACGGTGGCAAAACTGCAAAGCAAGCTATGTTGGTAAAACGGGCAAATGCCTTGGCACAAGATTGCATGAAGATCAGCTCGCAATCAACCGGAAGGATAAACTGTCTAGGGTCTATGAAGAATCACACGTTCGCCTTGGAGAAAGCACGAGTAATAAGCCGATCCAATGATAAGATGGCCAGATTGCTGTTAGAAAGTTGTTCCTCGAGTGGCACACTTAACAGAGCCATAGACCTTCATTCCGCCTAACAAGCACTCGGCACAAGGCCAGCATCTGCTCAGAACGGGGCAATAGGTCGGGCGAATGAATATACGCAGGGCCGACAGCGGGCAGCCGAGAGCGAACAAGGTGAAAACGCTCAGGAGACACATGAACAACGTGACATACCTCATGGAGGCGCCTCCGAGGGTGCGAAATATTCAAACAGCCGCCAGCAATTGATCAGCGCGCGTGCATCAGACACGGTTATAACACACAGCTAGGGGTTAAACAGAATAACTTGACGCCAGCTGGAGAACAGACACTACGCTCTGACGGTGGAAGCGAGAATGCATTTGAAAGGTCAGCATCAATACAACTTTGTCTCAGGAATCGCCCCATATTCCTCTTCCTCTTCGGGGATGATGAAAGCGACGGAAAGGAGAATATTTTTAAAGCGATTTATCTATCGGAACGCACGTCCAGCCGCGAAACGGGCTAGGTTTGAAGTGATATCTATTAAAGTCTGTCCAGACAGGTTGAGGCCAACCTACTAATGAGACCAGTCTGCGAACGCGGGCATTCCATTGGACGGCTTGAGGTTACAACGGTAAGGCAAGGCGTGTGCGTTCGCTAGCATTGAGGGGCGCGCGTCTGTTTGCATATAGCCCGAGGCACGCAGAAAACTACCTTCGCACGAGGTCCTATTCGCTGAGTGACCTCGTTTGTGTTGTAAGAGTTATGAGGGCGGCTGGGGGGTATGGGGTGTTCAGCTGGGGGTTGAACGTGAAGGTCATGGCAGATCGCATCATCTTCATCGCGTAGCTGGTGGCTACGCCTAGCATCATTGGTTGGCTCCCCGGAGCTAGGCTTTGCCTGGCGGCCACCCCCCCCCCGCTCCCCGCCTAGATCAACGGGCTAAACCAAGTGAGGGTCTCCGGTGTGTGTGTCCCCACGCCCGGTATGCCCCCGGGTTGCAGCGGTAAGTGCCCTACTAGACGTAGCTGGTGGAAGAAAGCTTCTTTCTTTATACCGTACCATTGTCTGTTTGCATTTTATCGTTTATTTTTCCTTAGTCTTTATTACGTATTTGCTACACTTGCTATCTCTAGTTGCTTTATCTATACAACTATTATTCCAACCTTTCGCGATCAGTGCTTACTTCACTAGCTTACGCATTTCATTACTCTCGTAACGTTGCTGTATCTGCGTAATCTACTCGATATCTGGTAGTCTTAACACTGCATCCATTGTTCATTATGCTTATGTATGCCTGATTCCACACCTATTTTATCTTTTTATTTGTTGTCCAATTGATATTTGCTATCTGTTACTCTACCTGCTATTTCTCCCATGTTTTCTCTATTGTCATACCTATATTATTCCAATACATTAATTTTAGTCACCTCCATCGTAACGATGTCTACCCATATAGTCGTTCCACCGTCATGATTAGCATTCTTAGTCCTAGCACATCCTGCCTCATTAGTAACATCAGTGATGATACTACCCGAAGCAGTTACTTTAACAACAATCAGATGTCACAGCACTAGAATACGTAGACGCATAACGGAGAGACTGTCGCCCTCACCGCTACTGCTACTAGGATACGTACTGCTGTTCCCTCCCCTTACTCCCCAAATACCTTCTCCCACACGGTCTAAAAGTCCTATGGCGGCGCGACAGCAAAGTTGTAGGTGGCTCGTAACCAAGTGGTCGTTCAACATCAAATCAATCGTGGCCTATGGTGTTGTTCGGCAGCAGTTACTTGTGACAGGCAGTCCTATTTAGGAGTAGCGCTGCCACCCTTCGCGAGAGGGTTGATGGTCCTATAAAAGATGGTTCCAAACACGCTGGGTCACGTCATCTGCCAGCTGACCATGGCTGTCAGACTGCATACACGCGGTCGAAACACTACAAACGCAAATCAAAACCTCTCTATTCCCCACCCTCCCTCTAACCCGTTTCCTTCCCGCAGGACAGCTCCCAGAGGTCACAGGACGACAGCTCAGGGAGCCCAGGTAAGTCCTATCACCTTCGGCGCTTGGAATGTTCGTTCCCTTTTAGATAACCCGAGGCGCATTCGACCGGAACGGAGGACAGCGCTCATAGCCCGGGAACTGGCGCGCTTCAAAGTGGACATCGCCGCACTCAGTGAAACCCGCTTTTCCGGTGAAGGTTCCATAGAAGAGGTGGGTGCCGGCTACACCTTCTTCTATGTGGGCCGTCCGATGGCAGAGCGACGCGAAGCCGGCGTCACCTTTGCCATCCGAAAGGACATCGTGGGACGCCTACCCTGTACACCGCAGGGCATCAACGAACGCCTGATGAGCCTCCGCCTGCCTCTCTGGGGTGGCAAATTCGCCACCATCGTCAGTGCCTACGCCCCTCCGATGACCAGCTCTGACGAGACAAAGAACAAGTTCTACGAGGATCTGCACGCCCTCCTGGCCTCTGTGCCGAAGGCGGACAAATTGATAGTCCTCGGTGACTTCAATGCCCGTGTCGGCACAGACCACGCCGCCTGGAGAGGAGTGCTCGGACCCCACGGCCTCCAAGGACTCAACGACAATGGCCTACTCTTCCTTCGCACCTACGCGATGCACCATCTCATACTGACCAACACCTACTTCAGCCAACCGCTGCAGCACTAGGCGACCTGGATGCACCCCAGGTCTCGTCAGTGGCATCTTCTGGATTATGTCCTCGTGCGGCGACGCGACCAGCAGGACGTGTTGGTGACAAAGGCAATGCCGGGTGCCGATGGTGATACCGATCATCGTCTCATCATCTCCAAGATGCGGATCCGTCTCCAACCATGTAGGAGACCTCAAGGTAAGCGACACCCAGGTAAGTTAAATACTGATCTGTTAAACTTGCCTGCCAACCGTTTGCGTTTCAGCAACGAGTTGACCCACCAGCTCGATAACCTCCCAATCGCAGAAAGGAACACCTCCGTGGAGCTTCGATGGTGTCAACTACGGGACGCTGTTCAATCTACTGCCAAACGCATCCTTGGGCCCACGCCCTGCCCACACCAAGACTGGTTCGACGAAAACGATGCAGCCATCAGTACTCTCATCTCTGAGAAGAATCGCCTCCGCAACGAATATGTCGTTCACCCTACCGACGCTACGAAAGCAGCCTACTACCAAAGTCACCGTCTTGTACAGCAGCGGCTGCGGGAAATTCAGGACGCCTGGATGGCTCGTAAGGGTGAGGAAATTGAAGGCTATGTGGATCGCAATGAATGGAAGAACTTCTTCGCTGCGCTCAAAGCAGTCTACGGCCCCGTAAAGAGAGGCACGGCCCCGCTTCTCAGTGCGGACGGTACCACCCTCATCACTGAGAAGACCCAACTTCTGAGCCGCTGGGCCGAGCACTTCCAAAGTGTTCTCAACCGGCTCTCTACCACCTCTGAGGCTGCCATTAAGCGGTTGCCGCAAGTCGACATTAATGCTGACCTCGACCTCCCACCCACCCCTGAGGAGACCCTCAAGGCTGTGCAGCAGCTGTCCAGCGGGAAGGCACCCGGGTCTGACGGGATCCCAGCGGAGATCTGCAAATATGGTGGTCACCAACTCATAACTCACCTCACCACCCTGTTCCAAGAGATGTGGCGACAGGGACAAGTTCCTCAGGATTTCAAGGACACCACCATCGTCCACCTCTACAAGCGTAAGGGGAATCACCAGGTGTGTGACAACCACCGTGGCATCTCACTGCTGAATATTGCCGAAAAACTCTTCGCACGAATTCTCCTCAATCGTCTGAACAGCCACTTGGAACAAGGGCTTCTGCCTGAAAGTCAATGTGGTTTTCGACGTCACCGCGGCACCACTGACATGATATTTGCCGCGCGTCAGCTGCAGGAGAAATGCCAAGAGATGCAGACCCACCTCTACACTACGTTCGTAGATCTGACAAAAGCCTTCGACACGGTGAACAGGCCCGGACTTTTGAAGGTCATGCAGAAGTTTGGCTGTCCGGAACACTTCACCCACATGGTTCGACAACTTCATGATGGGATGATGGCACGCGTTACGGACTACGGAACGTTATCTGAAGCCTTCGCAGTGATCAATGGAATGAAGCAGGGCTGTGTCCTTGCGCCCACCCTCTTCAGTCTCATGTTCTCTGCCATGCTGTTGGACACCTACCGTGAAGAGCGTCCCGGAATCCCCATCAACTACAGAACGGACGGAAACCTCCTCAACATTCGTCGGATGCAGGCCCCCACGCGCGTCTCCACATCCACAGTCCATGATCTGCTGTTTGCGGACGACTGCGCTCTCAACACCACCACCGAAGCAGACATGCAAAGGAGCATGGACCTCTTCGCAGCAGGTTGCGCCAACTTTGGCCTCACCATCAACACAGACAAGACGGTCGTTATGCATCAACCGCTGCCAGGTGTTGACCTCAACCCCGCACGAATCAACGTCAACGGAGCCGAACTGCAGAACGTGGAAAACTTCACTTTCCTCGGCAGTACGCTTTCCCACAACACTAAAATAGATGACGAGGTTGGCCACAGAATCTCCAAAGCTAGCCAAGCCTTCGTATGGAATCGTCATGGTCTTCAAATGTCACCGAAATTGAAGATGTATAAGGCTGTTGTGCTGTCAACACTCTTGCACGGAGCGGAGGCTTGGACTGTCTATGCTAGCCAAGCGCGGAAACTGAACCACTTTCATATTAGCTGCCTACGTCGCATATTGAAGGTGAAGTGGCAGGATAGGATTTCGGACACAGAAATCCTGGAGAGAACGGGAGTTTTCAGCATACAGGCCATGCTCAGGCAGATAAATCTGCACTGGAGCGGACACGTGATACGTATGAACAATGAACGTCTACCCAAGCGACTGTTCTATAGCGATGTCGCCGTAGGCACTCGTCGCAAAGGAGGACAGAAGAGACGTTACAAGGACACTCTGAAAAACTCCTTGAAGCGTCTCCAAGTCAACACGTTGAACTGGGAGGAGCTTGCCCTGGGCCGAACCGCGTGGCGCAGAGCGGTCAAAACGGGCGCCGCAATCTACGAAGCCGGTCGGATCGCCGCCAACAAGGCAAAACGGACGGCACGCAAGTCTCACAACACACGGACGCACGCTGCCACCACCCAACTCCTCCCAACGTGTCCGCGCTGTCAACGCAACTTCCGTGCATGCATTGGCTTGGTCGGTCACCTCCGGAAGCCATGCAACCCTCCTCCAACAGCATCCACGTCTACTGCACCAAACACTCCACCAGACCCTACTCCACCCTCCACCTCGACGGCAATCGCCGACGGGAGAGATGCTTCGTTGCCTTCATCCACCGACTCCAACCCACCCGCAACTTCCTCCACTCCTTCCTACACATCACCGCCCGCAACAACTCGCACACCTGAACCCCCCACCAGCTCTGAGGGCCTGATATGCCCTTACTGCAATCGCACATTCACCTCACGCATCGGCCTAATCGGTCACTTGCGAATCCATCGCACAGCGACTGGTGAACTGGTGTCTGGAGCACCAACACACAGACGAGACCGCCGCCTTCACTGCCCACACTGCCCCCGATCATTAGCTCATCGCATGGGCCTACTAGGTCATATGCGCATTCACGACAGCGGCACTGACCATGATGTCGGCACACCCAGCACCTCACACATCTCCACTACCAGCCTCAGCCCTACTCACTAGTCGCCTCGCTTCACGATTGCGTCGTCAAGTTTGTCGGAAACCCAGGTGAGGGCCTCCTTCCCCAGGTAAGTGGAGGCCGTTCTTGCTGAATTTGTCGAATGCTGTCTTGCCTTTTACTACCCCATAATAGCTCCGATCTGGAATTAATAAGCTCCGTTTAGTGGCAGTATCGCTCCTCACAGGACATTATGTTGTCACCCAACTAAGTGTCGGACTCCTGGCAATAGCCGTATTGAGTACCGTGTCCTTTCCTGAAGTACTCTTTTTCTTTCCGTACTCAGCTGCGCCGTCAACTTATCATTGGCATACTCGCGTTGTGTGCAGCCGCTTGTTATCAAATCCCAGGCGAATAAGCACGCTGTCGGACGTCCCCGACGGCTCACCTCTCATACGACGGCATGGGGAATCATATAAGGGATTGTAATGTTGGTATACAGGGGGCCGGGGCGATGGGTTTAGGAGATGGGGGGGGGGGGGGCGGCTAAACAAAGTGACTCATGGTACCCTCGTTCAGGGGCAACGCCACCTGGACTGAGTCGTACTGAAGCGCCCTTAGAGTGCATGCGCACTGAAAACATTAGCAACTTCACACTTCTCTACGTCGGCCACCTCTGTCCAATTAAAACTAGGCTTACTGACTCTATTCGATTGCTTCTCGTTGCTGCACTTCTACCTTCTGTATTCATATTACTCGCTCGATTACCGCACTGACACTCATAATAGCGGCACCTACAGTTCTGTCTTTAGCACAAACGTCAGCCTCAGTAGTGACTGAAGATTCTCTGCTGCAAGGTAAGCTGAGATTTTGCTCTCATTGTTCTTTTCTATACTTAATTTCCTCACCTCTCTCTCGGCCTGTCTGCGTTCCCCCCTCGCCTCCTCTCCCTATCTCCCTCTTTCAATCTCTTCTTCTTCCTATCCCTTTTTCTACTCTTTTACTTCGTCTTTTACAATCCTTCTTCCCCTTCCTCTTATTTTTCTTCCTTTTCTTCTTCTCCTTCTTCCTCTTCTTCTGCACGTCCACAATTACAAAGTTGACCAGTTGTCTCTTGCTCTCCTTTCAGCCTCGCGCACGGACGCCGACCGGCAACGGAGCATGGGTAGTGCCTTTCAGTCGTCTCACTGACTGGTTACCCCTCTCACGAGGGCGTTGGCCCAGGCTTCATGCAGGGCTGCTCTCACCCTTCTGAGATCCAATGGTCTGTATGCACATGCAATGCCAGTCTTCAGCCAACCACGGTCCCTGCGGCCTGGAAGGCGCTGGCACTTTCTCTCACTTCTGATTCCCTGTTGGTTACTGCGCTCGCGCTCCCACTGGGTTTTAGGCCCCACTGCGGGTGCCCGGAAAGCTAGGCGGTCACTATGCGGTGGGGGAGAGAGTGAAATCGACCTCGGCGCGTTTCTTCTCTCACTATAATAAATCTGAATGCGTCTGAATCTATCACGGTGCACTAAAAGCCGTGGCTTGGAGGGTCTGCCAACTGACGAGAAAACTCGGGCCCCCTACGTAGCTGCTCCTACTGTACGCGTGTGTCTGTGTGTGCGTACGGGAGGAGAAGGAGGACTGAGAGTCAGGCTGCAATGGCTCCCTCGTAATGTGGTCTTTATGGCGCTCCTGCACAGTTGAGAGCATACCTAGCGAGATGGCTGTGTCAAGTGTGCGCGTGCTGAGTGTTTATCGCGCCAGCCATCTACACCCTCCCTCAGTCCCGGTCTTATTGACTTTGCTTTACACCGGATACGTAGGTGGGAGTGGCGAGCGAGTGGGTAGATACTGCGCGAGTCTGCCTACACTCCTGTTTTCTCTCAAGCCAGTTCCCTGCGTTGCTCCCGCTTGCTGTCGCTTTCGTGTTACTTGTCCAGCTCGCCTCTGTGTCAGTTGCGGCTTGCTTCAGCGTTTGCTGCGGCTAGTTGGAGTGCGTGGTGCCCATCATCGAAATCATTGGGGGAACTGTCGTCTGAGGGCGTCTGGTAGCAGCGCCCACTACAGAGTCTCCAACAGTTGACTTTTCCTACCCATTCTTTCATTTCTTCTGTACAGAATGCACTGGTCCTACCACTCTACTTTCCCATAACTTCTTCTTTTCCTAAGGAACCAGGCCTAGAAGATCGCAGCTGTTAGGATTTACCTGCGATTGTCTCTGATGATGGGTTT
>JAYGXS010000004.1:16641927-16711463 GCA_036362985.1 Ligula intestinalis | reverse complement strand
GAGGGGTGCGAGTTAATAGAAAACCATGGCTATTCTTGTCATAATAGACGTTAGTCTCCGCATGCACGCAAACCCAACCTCAATATCTCAGATCTGGCATCTCTAAGTCTATCATACAACCTCAAATAAAGAATAAGAAGCCGTAGGCTGACGCCCATCTTAGACTTGTCAATTGACCACCACCGAGAATGCGCTGGTAGCTGACAGTTTTGACTGTCTAACGGCGCCTCTAAATTATTTATGGCAGAAAATCGAAGTACTCTGTTCAACCTATCACCTCTTACAGTTGAGAAGAAACTGTCAAAAACGAATTCGTGGCTGGGTTGGCTGACATGACAAAGGTCCTCGACCTGACAATTTACACATCAACTGCCAACAACATCTCTCGTCAATCTTGTATAACTATGAGCACGCTGTACGTATAAATTATCGCTGGTCGGACGTGAGATCCAAGGCTGGCCTCAGCGAAATCTTAAAAATGCCTTGGTAAATAGGAACTGAGTAAGTATATATTTACTTGATTTTGAGAGAGTAAGTAAACAGGAATCTAACTAGCCCACCTTCCTACCCTGAGCTCGTAAACCTCTGCAACCAGTCGCATTCAAGAGGGTAGTTTGCTTGTTAACTAAAGTGAAAGTTATAATGTTTCTAATGCATTTGACATTTTTCCATAACAAATAGCAGAGATGGTTAATAATGGCGCGCTTAACCATAGATGGCGCCTTAAATGAAGGCAAAGGAATGAAGCTTCAGTTAAGCCTACTTCTGGTGTTGTTGAAAATATTTATTTTATGCTCACCGTGTATGGATTAAAATCATTATATTTAAACGACGTACATAACCTGACTAAGATGAAGTGGTTAAGAACCACGGGTAGATGAAGGGATAGTTGCTTAATCACGGATATGACAATAGTGAAATGCTATAAGGAACCGATATTTTGTTGCTTTGATGTATTATCAGTCAACACTTAGGCTTGTTAGTTTTGCGAAATATTTAAAACAAGACCAGAATGTCATGCTATTTTATGTCATCCTGCTCATTATTACTGTATGGAAACAAAGTCCACTTTTGAGCCAACGCAAGTTGCATTCTTGAAGATAGAAGGAGCCGTGAAGAGTTGGTTTCCAAGAGGCTAACTGTTTTCGTGTAAGGTTGCACCGTCTTTAGGAAGAGTTTTTTAATTAATTTAAAAAAACGCGCAAGGAGTTAAACACATAAAAACAGACTGGTTCGCCGAGCAAAATTGAACTGACAGGGCGAAAAATTAAAAACTAAGTGCAGTAAATCTTGTGAAGCGAAAGAAGAACGAGGGAATAAAGCTACTTTCTATCTGTGATACGATAGCGGATACGACAGAGGGATCAGAGGGAGGCCTCACATATTTACCCAGTCCATGGTTTACTCGAACGGTGCTGCCTGACACCAGGCAACGCAGCGGCCAAGCCAATATAACTAGTACGTCTACGTTTGCATGCAAGTAATACCTTCCGTGCAAAAAACGTTAGTTGGTACTCGTTATAGAGTCACTGGTGAAATGAGTGTCAACATGCAGGGAATACCAGTTAGAGTGACACGATGAAATTATCACCGCAGAGAGGTCTAAATCAGTCTGCCTGTGGTCCGTTACACGTAGCGGGAAACAGATACTGTCTGGAAAACGCTATGTCGGAACATTCACTTGACCGCTAACGGGACTCATCTGTCTTGTTCTGCCTTGGCTCTCGGCAGCGCCCTGACAGCTTTAACACACAGTAGTATAGGCAAATAGTATTGCTGGCAAGGGCCTTTGACTCAGATAAAAAAAATTCGCGATTTTGGTGGTCGGGTGGGACACCATTTGGGTCTGTCTTTGATTGGCTGCCGACGGCTAATAAGTCAGGAATGGCCATTCCAGTCTCTCTTGTCTTTGCCGGCAATGCTATGGACTCTTTTGTTCTGTCAGACATTGCGCTTGAGCCCACCCCCTTGTGCCAACGTCGATGTGTCACCGGAACCAGGTGAGTAGGTTAGGACGAAAAGTCTGCAATAGATACTGGCCAAGTTTCTCTATCTCGCTGTGAACCAATTCACAAACACAACTCATTGGTGTTACCATTTTTCTGCTGGACATTGCTCTATACGACTGCCGACGAACCAAGGATAACAATTTCCGACTCTGCAAGCCGCATACCCATCAAACCTGGCTACTGAATAATTTATGTGAAGCATGACGCACCCATCAGCAGGGTACCCGACCTCAGTGAGCGGAAAGATAAAGGGTATACTAAAGTGCTTGTTTCGATGACAGTTTCGCCATCGCTCTAGCGAAAGCCGATGTAGATGCGTTTTTAAATACTGCCAATCAAGCACATCTCTCTATAAGGTTCACATGAGAGGTGAAAACGATATGTTTGCTGCCATTCTTGTATGTTCTCCTAAGTTGAAGACCTGATGGTAGCGTCCAAAGGAGCGTTTACAGAAAAAAACCTTGTCAGGACGGTATACACGCGTTAACGGTTTAGTACACATCCAACAAAAGCGTAAATAAGTCCGCTGCTTAACACAAAGAGAAAGGGAAATCTGCTCTTCTGACATAGAACTCAAGAAAATTCAGGACCTGGTTCGAGAGAACGGATATTTTAACGATTCAGCATAAAGAATATGATGGAGAGTGATATAAAACCCATATTTTTCATTCTGATAACGAAGATGCTATGCCTCGAAGCCCCTCTGCAAGGAGATGGGGCAAGTGAATTTATTGATCGCACGAATGGGCACAGGTCTGAGCAAAGCTAAAGTCAGGAGTATTTATAGCGTCATTCTTATACACATGGTTGACTCCAGACAGTGTGAACCCCAAACGAAGCCTTCAATGTGATTAATAAAGTCCAAACTAACTTTCCAAAGTTTCTGTGTCAGCATTTGCTAGCAACAGCCAAACTTATCACTATCCTGTTGAGAAAGCCAGTTTTGAGTACGCAAAAGAACCTTTTGCAAGCTCTGAGCTTGGCATTACGCATAACTGCCTGCGTATTCCCGCGCTTACTCCCTCCCATTCTCCTTCCTCCCTGTCCAGTTTCAACAGAAACTCTCATACCCGCGTAACCAGCTGTATATTATCAACCCCCAACCTCCTTCCCTCTTCCCATGATCAACTTGCCTATAAAGATGAACGTAATAACCAACATGTTTGCCTTGTACCTTTAACCCCCGTCCCTTAAAAATGTAATCGCGTGATGGAGAGTTATCATGAGCCTATATATACTCGCTTACTATTCTTCTGACATTTTCAGAAAGGTTTTTGGGAGACTAAAACATAGGCTACCTTTTCTGGTCCGCTTTCAATCAGGGAAGCGCTATAGCTGTGTTGACAAGCTGTCACCAGTAAATAAAATCTACAAAAATTCCTAAATCCTCTTTCCAGTTTGGGCCATCAATAATCAGACAAGTTAACGCCCAAATGAACTGTCTCCGAGACTGTAAACAGAGTTTTAGGATATATGATACAAATGCAGACGTTGGCTAGGTCGTAACGTATGAATATTGCAATGTTTTTTCGCGCATTGTCAAAACCAAGCGTTGAGCGCGTTGATTCTTTTTTAAGCTCGGCCCCCACAGGTGACTACACTGCGATGTTTGCGTCGTATTTATGTGTTTTACTAAAGACTGCAAGATACAGGGCACAGACAGAAATAATTAATTCCACTACTTAAATGGAAGGCGTTATATTATATACTTTACGTCATAAAAAATATAATAATCTTAGTCTGCAGAAGTATAACCACGCTAATCTAGTGCACATTCACAATCTGCATTAAAAAAATCAGATTCTTCGGTATTAAATGCAAGCTTTCACAGGGAAAAATTCCTCTTTCAACCTATGACAAGTTCTACTGTACCAGTGCATTTCTTCGCTGATTTGGTGGCATGAGTTAGCATAAACTGCCTTTGCCTTTATTTCCATTTAATATAAGTAAACTGAACTGAAAACTTTACCTTAATACAAGAAAGTTCATATGTAAGACCTCCCCATTTTTCTGCACAAATCGGGAGCCCTTCAGAAAATGGTCCATGCATTCTAAGCGTGTACTTGTCATCAACTTGATTTATTCATTACAAATGCTTGCGATGTTTAATTAGGTGTCTACCAGTCGACAATGCATACCGGCTCATATTCCAGTATTTTGCAAATATGAGGCAGATTATTTCTCGGAGGTTCCAAGCCCTGAGCCTGGGTATCACTGGCTAATGATGGCTAACAAGCCAGAAATGGCCATTCCAGTCTTTCTATGCTTTGTTAGATTCATTCAAGTTTATTTTTATTAACGAAAAATGCAAATAAAAGTGGTTTCCTACAATGAGATATGCAGGTTACTTGCGTGTCAAAATCAGTTCATATAGTTACTTAAAATATAAGCAGGAAAGTATGCTTTTTAAAGAAGTCAATATTTTAAAAACAATCAGAATAAATCATTCAATCCAATCTATGAATTTTACGGTATTCTGTTTGGTTAAGTAAACGGTTCTAGGCAACAGTAGTTAAAGTAGTGCACCGCATGTTCCCCCTAATCCAAGCATTTTGACTTACGGAAACTGGTTTTAGGAGGGTTGTGGGTCGAGAATTAGGATAGGCTGTGGAATATACCTTAATAAATGTTATATTCATTTGTATTTTATTGTGTTGAGAAATTTTTTTGAGTTGTATCTAATGATTTTCATAGTCTGTATTATCCTTTACCGTATTGCTAAATAATCCGATCATTAAAATGCAGGTTTCTTGAACTTCCTGAAAAAATAGAAAAAATCGTTAGGATGTCATCAATTTCAACTTACCTGAGGCTTGACGTACTATCCTTGAGTAAAATTAGTATAATCCTTCAATTTACATGCGGAAAAACTTATTCCCAGCGGTCATGTGAAACAAATTCAACTGCATTTTCAACTTCACACTTACTTCTACAAAATGCTTTTGCTGGCTATCCTACTTCTCCATCCCCAAACCTCCTATAACGACCGTTTCCCTAAGACAAATTGCTCAAACTAGGGGTATATTTAGGGCACTTCTTAAACTACCTTTGCCCGATTCTAAATAAACTGTGATAAAGTTAACAATAATATCGCGTAATGAGTAACATGCGATGAGTGGGAGGTTGTCAACTTAAAACAAAATTATACAAAAGTACAACTATGAAGTAAATCTCACTCTACTGTTGGTGACTATTGGGATACCACCGAAGGCTTGTATCCTATAAACATGTAAATTGGGTAGTTTTTGCTAATAATATATTACTTTGGAACATAGGTTGTTTGCAAAACCGTGCAATTTTGAAACAAAAGATCAAGCAAAAGGCTTTAACATTCTGCTGGTTTTCATATAATTGCAAATTGCAGAAACACCGAAAGCTCATGTTTGGAAATTAACCCAAAAAACCTCAGGCAATGAAAAAAGCTGTAAGATGTTTGTATATTGTACAGGAATAGTTTAAACATTCAGTTCGTGTTTTAAGACTTCTTCCGTCCTACAGCCGTGATGTCGGCCAATTTACATTTTGCACTGGGTAACTGCATTTACTGTTTACTAAAAGATTAAATCTTCGTCTCCTTCTTCTCAGATCACTTTATGCCCATTTTTCACTGTCGCCTAAAAATAGAAGATAATCTGTCTACAGAATGTTTGAGCGGTCAACGGGGAAGTAGAAAAATTAATGTGCTTTTACTCGGATACCCTGATACCCTAATACCAGTCGGTAGGTTGACAGTGATTTAAGTAAGCCAATACTGTAATCATTTATTTTTTTTGTTTTTTTATATAATCTACTCATGAACCCTAACTTTTGGCGTAAGGTTTTGTGAAAAATAACTATAAACAGCAAAACTGCCTATTAGACCCACAAAAAATTTTAAATTGTGAATGAAAACTGCCATCTTCGGGGAGAATCATTGGCTGATTAAAGGACTATAGTTGACGTTGGGCGTTGCCAGTTAGAAACAGTAAAAAGAGGGGCCTAACCCTTTTCCTTCCGTTTCAGGCAAACAGACTGATTACTTATATTTTTAGGATTTGGTGAAACGGCGAAATTAACAAAAATGAGTAACAGGAGTACATAGGGTGTATTTTGAAGGACGCGAGGAAATACATTCGTACGGCAAATGTCATTGCAGTGAGCCTTGAAATGTACAGAAAACACATCAAGGAATAAACAATCAGAATAGCTAAGTTTACTTTAGTGAAGATCGTAATATAGAATAAGAGATGTCAGAACCTGCGAACATGAACCAATACCAATTTTTGACAAGCTCCTTTTTGTACTTAATTTGTACATTATAGGGGGTAGATCATGATGCAGTTGCAATTCACTTCCAGTGGGAACTATTTGGGCTAAATTCGGTTACATTTCATTAAAGCAAAACTGTAAGACGACATTTCGAGTGTCTGAGTTTCTATTGAGGAGAAATAAATCAGATTAGGATCGTTAAGGTTCTCATGCGAGCAAAACAACCCGAGGTCTGCCTTCTTAATGGCAAGTTGGCAATTGATATTTTCTGCCTGAATATATGTAGGTGTTCAATATTAGTCCTTCATAATTATTCCACGTAATACTATGCATATCTTCAAGGATTAAATAGGGGTGTGGGAATGTAATGACTCAATCGCTTGGATAATGCTTTTACTCACCTGAGGTTGCGAGATCTCTCGCGGACTCATCATCAGAGACCTAAGCAGAAATCAGTAGCATATACGGGTAGCATTTGCATAGAAGTTTGTAGTGTTTATAGGAAACAGTCATTAATGCAAACATACAATGCCCATAAATGGTAATTGGCTTCTTGCGCGTGGACAGTTTGCTGAACGGCACGCGGGCTCTGACCTGCTGAACTTTCACCACGCGTGGTGGACTCGGGTGTGATGATTGTTCGGCCATCCGGCCCTCGGGCGTTGGCGTATGATGACGTGGTGGCCTGTCCGTTTCCGAAGTGGCGACTTGCTTTGAGCAAATTAAGTCTCAGTACAGAATATGGATTGGGCAAATAGTTGAATTTGTTTATGGATTAGGGTCTCCTGAACCATGACTCAAGTAATTTTCGCCTCACCCGATTGTCTCCTCTTGCGAGAATTAGGGTTTTATCAAATTTGAATGTGTGGTCGGGTCTCTTCGAATCAGCCGCAACTTGAGAATTGGCATAATTTCGCCGCACTGCTGCCGCGTGTTCGGCAATTCGTCTTTAGAAGTCTGCCAGTTTCTCCGACATGGCTGCCTTGGCCGCAAATGCGCCAGATCCTGAAGAGGACTCCATATGTTTCTGGCCGTGGCAGTGCGTCTTTCAGTTTGAATCGATTTGGCTTTATCCTATAAATACTGCAAACTCGTGTGCATATGCTACCCACATCTGCTAGTGCTTTCTGCTTATGTCTCTGATGATGAATCCGCGACGGATCTTGAAACGTCAGGCGTATAAAAGTATTAAATCATCGATTGAGTGGTCTTCTTTTCAATTACTTTCTGGAACCCTCATGTTCGTTTGTATTGGCAATAGGGGTGTGGGCCCATCAAATCAAGACACCTCACCCTATAAAACTCGGTCTGGGAGACATATTTAGTGGAACTACTTGGCTGCAGAATGTCCGTCACACAATGCCAGAAGTACCACAATTTCCTTCGAGCAAAATCAAGATATCGCACCCATTGTTGCAGATGCGGAGTGTACATAGGTTAGCTGTTTGGTCTTGACGGTAACACAACCAGTGCTGGTGTCGGTATGCAAAGAGCTTGCTAGAGTAGACAAGTACATAAGGGTGAGTGACGTGCAATTGGTTGAAATATTTGATGGCTAAGCACGTGTGTGCATATGTTGAGTTCTGTTCTAGTGTGTCTGAAGTTTTCTAGATAGAAACCCTATACTGACATAATCGTCTACTTGCTCGCTATCGGAACACGTACTGGCTTCGCACTTTAGAACATAATTGGTCTTGTGGTTCGGGCCATTTGGCAACCAGTTGCATCTAGACATCATGTTCTGCTCACCGGAATGAGTTTCGTTGTTTGCTGATGTTTCAGACAACTGGGCCGGCAGTCCCTCGTCAACGAATAAATGAACTTGTAGGAGCCTGCTCCTCCCCAGCGCTGCCATGACCATTCATTCTGCCTGCTCTGTCATTGTGGCCAGTCAATCGATTTTTGCGCATCGCTGATTACTGATTCACACTGGATTCGCCTCGCCACTAATGATGACTAATCTACTAAGCGTGAATTGGCAGTCCAATCAGTCAATCGATTTTTGCGTACCGCTGATTACTGGTATGCGCCGGATTTTCGGTCAACGCTGGCAGAAACACAGTTCATCACTGAGGTCTGGTGAACGGATGCAGCAAGCAACTGGCTCCCGATTCAGCTTGTAGAATTCCTTCTTGCTATAGTCAAGTAGTTGCCTCATCAATTCTGGCTTGCCTTCCTTGATTTGGGGAAGCCTTTCGTGGTCGACGCCATAACTTGCGACAAACTCACTTCAGTGAGCACAACATTATTTCTGGTTGCTATCTTGGAAGTAAAACTTTTGCAAACTTGAGTTGCATCTACTTCGATCACAGAAAAGCAAAAAGCCATGATTTGTCTGTATCAGTCGAAGGGTTTGATTACGTGTCCACTCAGCCTCATGTGAATTTGTAGTGGCTAGCTCAACAATAAGCGCACTTGTGAACGCCTGTCGTGACTAGCTCAATTCGTAGTGCACTTTCGAAAGGCTTACTGTTTCCTGCCTATGTAAAGCCAATTACTGGCCGACTCACACAGGACCTTATGTGACGACTGCCGAGCAAACCTCACTTCAGACGTCGTCCGCTGGCTTGTGGTTGTGCGGTCGTCTGGGAGTCAATTTCCTACTGCCTATTCCCCCATTCATTTTGAACAGAATATATTCTTCCTTCTTTTCTGGCCTACCCATGGCTTCTCTCCTCTCCTAAAGAAGTGGGCTGGAATATCGCAGCTGTAAGGGTAAACTTTCTTAGTATTAAAACTTCTCGATATATTCACCGTGATCCTTCCTTCAAATGACCCTGGAGCGGTCTATTTCAAGTGGCCTAATTGCAAAAATAGGACGATGCCTATCTTGAAATCCCAGCATTTAGCATTTAAAAAATTAGACCATTCCCTATCCGATTGGGCACGTAGATGAGTTTGGCCGCTGCAAACGGCGATGTCCGCGGTGAAGTTGTGAGGTAAGCGCAAATTAGATCATATTGAAAGTTGACTCGTGTACTATTCACAGCACACAATATTTCATCAACTTCCTAGGCCCGGTCGTAGGTTGAAGTGAGGTACGCAAACTGTTGACCTACAGTAGGTTCCCTATCACATAAAAATCTGTACCAAAATGTTTAAGTATACCTTGAATTTGCACTAACTGCTTAGGTAGAGTTTATTGATTATCGTGCAGTGCAATCCCAAGATATTTGAGTCCTTTCAGGATGCATGCTTATAAACGAGTTGTGTTCCATCAACTCCCGAAAATTCTACTCTGCAACAAGTAGTTACTTAAAAAGTATTCATTGTTCTCATTGCTTTTGAATGCCTTTCTGTTCTCAAATGTATTCCATGGGGAACCGGAACACCAGCGGTACTCCTTGTACTCGTCTGGTAGAAGAAAACGTTTTTCTCGGTATAATAACCTCATAAATTGCTGAATAATTTTTCAACGTACCGGCCATCACATGCTCCGTACGTACCATTTAAGAAAAATCACAAACTTCTTTGCGATCATTTAATTGTTGTTATGCTTGTTAATCATTTGTATATGTCATATGCAACAGTAATAAATTGGCGGAAAGACGTATGGCTAATGCAAATATCACAGTTAAATTGACTATCAGCAAGAAACCGTTTTAAAAAAGAAAGATAACCTTTGTTTATATACATTATTTAACGAAAACGTTATTTACTGCTGCATCTATCGTCCGCGTTGTTCTATGCATACCTGGGCCTAGTGAACTAACCTACTGAAGAATTTCAGGAACTAGAAAAGTCGCAGATGGCTGGGTGCGGCGCGAACTGCCTCTAAGTATGCCACCACACCGACTTGAAACCCATTCATTGGGGCAGACAAAGAGGCCACCTTAACAAAAGAGACATCACAAACTGACTCTCAGCTCATCAGTTGGCTGCTCCACAACGCCGGGTTGACTGCGAGGTCCAAGTTATCCAGTCAGGCCGTCCAGCTGCAGCGTGGTAGCTTCGAACACGATAGGCCATTTTTGATATGGTTCGTTCCATCTCTCATTGGGTATGTTGCTAATGGATCAAATCTCGGTAATTGTGTCTGGAGCCTTTAATCTTTAAACAGATCGAGCGCCTACCCAAGATCTGATAAGCTTGAGACATACTAATGCTTTGGACAACAGAATTGGCCTCCGCAACCACTTCCCCAAATGTAAGTCGGAAATTTATCGACGTTCTTTGCCCAGGAATTTTAGGCCTCTAAATTCAAAAAAACTGGATAAACTCTACATTATTACAGTCCTATGTTTGTTCATCTGATTTTACAGATATTCTGAATAAACGAACGAAACAACGCTGTCCAAACAACCGGTAAGCGAGATTATTGCAACGTGCTATTAGTGTTTTTGCAGATCAACGCAAAATACTATGGTCCGGATAACTGAGCGTTGGATTTAGAATTTATATTTTATTTTAACGTTAAAAGACTCCAAACGCATGCTGATTTTTGCCAAGGAATATATCCATGATAGCATTTCATCAATTACGTACAGAAAATTGCAAAGAACGCCACGATTTTACGTGGAAAAGTACGACTCTGGAGGATTCTGAGGTCAAATATTTTAGACATCCAAGGTTAGTCTGTTCTGAAGGTTCTTTTCTCCGAGCATGTCATGCAAGTTTACAATGGCCCACAAAATCGAATAAGTAGCATAAAATCCTTTGGTTCACATAAAAGCAAGTTAAGTTGTTCTAACCTAAGTTAACCTTTAATTCATCATTCATGCTGAGGCATTCCGACACGCGAGAAGGGGCCCTGATACAAGCATCATAGTTGCTCTTAGTTCAGCTGAAACCTGTTCTTTCAGTGATTGCATTGCTTTGGCAATTGTGGATGTAGGTTCTTTGGGGGTATTTAATGGCCATGTACCTC
Source organism: Ligula intestinalis (assembly GCA_036362985.1). Classification (NCBI taxonomy): domain Eukaryota; kingdom Metazoa; phylum Platyhelminthes; class Cestoda; order Diphyllobothriidea; family Diphyllobothriidae; genus Ligula; species Ligula intestinalis. Next base: position 16,700,339 of record JAYGXS010000004.1, on the reverse strand, counting down.
GCTAATATTAATTCTGTAGGAGAATGCAACGATGTTGGGGGAGCAGGGGAGCTGGTACTTCGGCTGCTTGCGTGCAAGGCAGTAGACGTAAATCGGCACCATTTAATATCATAAAAAAATCTGGTGGGCAACAATGGCTGGAAGGATGAAGACAGAATATCTGCGCCCTAAGCTATTGTCGGCGGCAACAATTGTTGGCTTGGACGAGTATTGAAAATACTAATTCATGTCTGGCATAGTGCGCCCGCCTGGCCCGTGGCTTTTATAATTTTTCGGCAGCGAGTTCAAAGGATTTGTGTCCCAGTCCGCCTTTATTGCTGCAGGTAACCTCTGGGTGGCTGAAGCCGTTTGAAAATTAAGTAGGAAAGTAGGTTAGGCTGCCAACATCAGACGTTGGGCTGCAAATGCTGTATGCCCGGGAGCATCTTGAAGCGCTTTGTTGGCACCTTTTTATTTCTGGCACCCATTACCAAAATGCAAAGATTGGATCGATTGCAAATCCAACACTGGGAGGCCTGAATTAGTGTGCACGTAGTTCTATAACTATCATTGAGTATGGGAAGCCCAAATCGGCGTTAATCGTCTCAACACGGTGGCGGAGAGCAATATCTAGGCAGCGAATCCCAATACCGTTCGAGCCAAGCGAATCTGCCAGTGAGCAGTTTAACGTTCGAAAGGTAGATATGAATTCTAGAAAGTGTAGCCGGATGCAATTATGATTGATACTTTGGATAATAATGCAAATAAGCGGGGTTCCGACGCAAAACATTTGGATTACTGCTCCACACAATGGAATCCGATTTTTCATTTGAGTCTGAAGGATCCACTTTAGTCGCCAGGTAAACTCTAGACTAGCAGGAGAAAACTGGTAAATATTTTTTTGTTAAGAACCTTGAGTTGGTGCATCAGGTCGCAGCATACGTTGGCTAGAGTGGGGCGCTTGCTAACCGCGTTAAGTCATCCCTGAGAATGAGCGAAAGAGACTGAGTATAATCTCGACTGTTTTTATGTGTCCCTGGGAGAAGATCGTGAGTTTAATGTTCCAAGTGTCCTGCATCTCGAACCCCATGGCAGGTGTGATTGTCTGTTCCCACAGTGTTGCAATCAGTCGCAGCTAATATTTAAGACGTTCTGCAAAGGAATTTTGCCCACCTTCGAAGGTCGGTTACAGTTCTAGTATATGTATCAAACACGAACATGTTTTAGAGAGGTTTATTAATAGTTCACTAGGTGCTTGAAAAAGCCCGTTGAGATCAAAGAAAAAAAGGTGTGTCTTTTAAGATGTCTAGTTTGGTGTGGATGTACGTTTTTGATTATCGGTCATCAGACTTTTAAAATAATATTAGGAGCGTAGAATGCGTCAGTCATTGTCAACAGAATATAAGTTAACATAAAACGAGAGAGTAAATGGATTCACGTAAGACTAAAAACTTGTTATGAGGACAGTTGCAGCCTAACGTTCTCTTTTTAAGGCGTAAAGTACCGCTCAAGGAATGTTATGCGGGTGGTTACTATGTCAGTACACAATACGAGGCATGTTAGAAGCCACGGGGAGGAAAAAGTTTGAAGCAGTGAAGGCAGAGTTGAGGGGAAGTACACAGTCATCCAGCATCATATCAAAAATGTCTTAGTCATTATGAAATGTTGCTGCAATAATTTGTCTAGTAAATAAACGGAAAAACAACCGGAAATAGAGAAGAACATTTAAAGAAGACTTTTAAAAGTAAGAAAATGTAAGGAGGACAGGACAATCAACGGAAGAATAATAAAAAGACGAGGGCGAGTGCTCCTTATACGTTTTATATTAGGGGCTAAGATTTCGTGATAGGAACATAACTGGGAAATGCAATAAAAAGTTTACTATAAAGGGGTGGTTAAAGATGTTCTGGCAATGTAACACCTAGGTGTGGGAGGATATTACTGCAATTTGAAGAATGACAGAAGATTCAGGTGTGCGGCCAGTTCGTTATTGAAACACATTTCCGAATAGTAAGCATGATTCGAACAATCTTTGAGAGACTGTCGATTAGCTTTTTGGCAAAATAAGTTTTTTAGTGCACATCATATACCCCATGTTCCAGCAGTTTGTCCTATGGAAACGGTGGTTATAGCGTTTTTGGGGTGCAGAAATAGGATAGGCAGGGCAATAAATTTTCAGAAATAAGTTTACAGTGAACCAATGGAGTCAAATATAATTCCCGCTGCCGCTGGGTGTAAGGTATTCCACTCGTCAATTGAAGGTAGGCGCAGAGCTTAGCGCTCCGGACTATACTAATCTAACTCCATACCGGTAAGTTGGACCTCAGGTAAGTTGAAATAGAAGACTTCTTAATCACCATTTCTATTATTTTTAGGAAGTTCAAGGAACCTGCAGTTTGAAATCGGGGTTTCCCGTAACATGATAAACGATAATACAGGTAAGGGAAATATACGGATATAAATCAACATCTTTTGTTAATACAATAAAAATGTATCTAGCAGTTATTCAAGTTTATTCCACTATGTATCCTAATTCCGCACCCACTAAACCTTATAATCACCATTTTTCGTATGACAACTAGCTAGGACTACAGATTACTGATGTACGCTGCATAAAGCACTGTCGCTTGTTTCTTCTATCATATCATCTTTAGTATAGATAATCAGCATGCCTGCCATGCAGACCATTGTTTAGCGATCTCATATTATCTATAAGAAATGAAAAAATGTACGAAATTTTGAAGCAATTTAAAAATTGTAAGTTGAAGAGTAGACTTCTGTTTGTCTGACTGGACATAATGAGGGCAGAAGGAAAACTAGCCTTTAGGCAAAAAAAGCAGTTCAGCCGGGTGAGTTGCAATTTGATGTGTGGCTAGGGAGGGTATGGCTTGGAACGTTATCAAAATTGCAGAGTTGTAGTCCGCAAAGTGCAACTCATGCGTATTTTAACACCTGTCAAGCTCAATTAGAGCATCATGTACGAAAGCAGTTAAAACATTCTAGAACTTTGATAAGAATGGCGTGATGAAGTTAAAAGCAACTTGTCCAAAAAGTTTGGAAATGCCAAGAAATACTTAGCTAAACAAAAGGATTAAAGACCAAAAATGGGCAAGAGTAGCTTGTGTAGCCCTACTCATATGCCCCTAGTCCCAGCATTTTGTCCTGCAAAAACGGTAGTTATAGAAATTTGTGAGGTGGAGGAAATACGATACGCAGAGAAGGAAATTTTTAGAGGTAAGTGTACAGTGAAAAAATGTAGTCAAAGTTGCTTCCCGCGGCCGCTGGGAGTACGTTTTTCCACATGTTAATTGAAGGTGTGCGCGGCGCTTCGCGCCGCGGACTCTACTAATCTAACCCCAAAGCGGTAATTTGGACCACAGGTAAGTTGAGGAAGACGACATCCTGATCACCATTTCAATTTTTCGGGATATTCAAGAAACCTGCAATTTGATAATCAGGTTTTTTCGTAATAAGTTAAATGATCATACAGATTATGAAAATTTAAAGATATAAATCAACAACACTTCTTAATACAGTAAAATATAAATGCATTCAGCATTTATTCAAGTATATTCCACTGCGTGTCCTAATTTCCCGCTCATAAAACCTGATAAACGTCGTTTTTGTAGGAAAACATGCAGTTTGTAAGGATTGATGATTGGGGCTACATAAGATACTCTTTCCCAAAATGTGTCGATTTTTAAGGATGGAAGTAATTCTTATGGTTGACCAAGCTTCAGACATCTCTGACTTTAAGAAGGACCCGAGAAGTGCAGGATGCAAGAAACAAACTGCGAGCCACCATCTGCCTACAAAGCTGCTTATCCATGAATCCTTTGAAAAGGTGCCCCCATTGTAGTCACAGAGACAGCAAAGGGACCACTCAATTATAGCTATATATCACTCGCGGAGGAAAATGATAAACTTTTGAATGTGAGTCTAGCTCAACACCAACATGTACCAGCATACTTCGTTGGCCATTGAAATGCTTCAGGATCCTCACAATTTCGGTAAACAAAAAATGCCAAGACGGAATAAAAAGAAGCGGACAAAGCTGACTAACAAACAGCTCTTACAGTCTGAAAATATTCTTCTTTATTCAAGCCCTTTAGACAACCAAGCATGGCTTTGTGGTAAAGAAGTTAATTTACACGTCTCATTCATTTCAGAAAGAAAATAACATCCGTCATAGCGGAAAATAGCACACTTAAGAAGCCGTCACATATCGTCAATTGTGTTTGCAATTGTCAAAGGATAACCGTAATGTTGTTCAAAATTCGGTAGCTTAACGAATGTAGGGATAATACGTGACAGCAGCAGGCTACAGGGAAAAGACGCCAACGTAATTTTGGTTTCGGGCTAATTTAAAAGAGCCTGCTTAGAAATAAGACATCTTTTTGGAAAGCTCAATAAAAAGTAGTTGAATCAGACAGCGAAGATCTATTTATAGTATAAAAAAATTTGCTATGGCTCCGGTAAAAGGAACCGGAGTCTTCAGAGCCTGAGCGTATTTTGGGGTGGGTGGGTGTGTGAGTGTAGGTACCTACGATTAAAATCGCTACATAAGAGAATACAATTTCCACAAGACTAAAAATTTAATTTTAAAAGAAAAAGGCGAAGGCCAAGTCCGGGATATATTGGGGAAAATGACACGAATTGCCAAACACATGGCTGCCAATGTGGCGAAATGATGCCAATTCTCAAGCTACGGCTCATTCGACAAGACCCGGCCACACCTTCAAATTTGATGAGGCCAAAATTCTCGCAATAGGTGACAATCGGGTGAGCCAAAAACTACTTGAGCCATGGTTCACAGGTCCCTAATCCATCAACAAGTACAACGATTTGCCCAATCCATATTCAATCCTGAAATTCAATTTGGACAAAGCAAGCTGGCACTTGAGAAACGGGCAGGCCACCGCCTCATCGTACGCCAACACCGGAGAGCCAGACGGCCGAGCAATCATCATGCCCGAGCTCACCGCCCGTGACGAAAATTCTACAGATGAGAGCCCACGTGCCATCCAACAAGCAGTCCACGCACAAAAAAGCAATTAACGTTAATCCTCGCTGTATGCTTGCAGTAATGACTGTGTTCTATAAATACTGCAAACATCTGTGCATGCTCAACCTTTCTGCTACTCATGTCTCTGATGAAGAATCCGCGACGGATATCGAAACGCCAGGCGAATGAACATATTGTCCCAGCGATCGAGTCTTCTTTTTCTCAATAGTTTCCTGGGACACGGATGTTCGCTTGTATTGGCAAAACTGAGACTACTAACCCGAGAGACATAGCTAAAAGGCAACATTTTGTATGCAACATTGCGTTATTAGTTAACAGAGAATTGCATTTTCTTCCGTCCTCATTGTCTTTCTTGTGTTAAAGTTCTGTTTGTAGCTGCCAAAAATGTTACTGCCAGGCTCTTAGGACATTTCTTAGCTCCCGAGTTTGTTCTTTTTTGGATAGACATAATTATGCTGAAAATTCGATTCCGGTGTTGTAAGTCAGAAGAATATGGAGCTTTCACCGGAAGAAGTTTATTCCGAGCTTGGCATTTCAAGAAGTTGTCTCGTCTACCCATCTTCAAAAAATAGATACTCCGAATCACGGTCGTAGCCTTCATGCCACCATTTCTTGCGTGTGCCTGTTGCATTTCAAGAATGCAACTTGCTCAAAAGTGGACCTTGTTTCCATACAGTAATAATGAGCAGGATGACATAAAATAGCATGACATTCTGGTCTTGTTTTAAATTATTCGCAAAACTAACAAGCCTAAGTGTTGACTGATAATACATCAAAACAACAAAATATCGGTTCCTTATAGCATTTCACCATTGTCCTATCCGTGATTAAGCAACTATCCCTTCATCTACCCGTGCTTTTTAACCACTTAGTCAGGTTATGTTTGTCTTTAAGATAATGATTTTAATCCATACACGGTGAGCATAAAATAAATATTTTCAACAACACCAGAAGTAGGCTTAACTGAAGCTTCATTCCTTTGCCCTCATTTAAGGCGCCATCTATGGTTAAGCGCGCCATTATTAACCATCTCTGCTATTTGTGATGGAAAAATGTCAAATGCATTAGAAACATTATAACTTTCACTTTAGTTAACAAGCAAACTACCCACTTTAATGCGACTGGTTGCAGAGGTTTCCGTGCTCAGGGTGGGACGGTGGGCTTGTTAGATTCCTGTTTACTTACTCTCTCAAAATCAAGCAAATATATACTTACTCAGTTCCTATTTACCCAGGCATTTTTAAGATTTCGCTGAGGCCAGCATTGGATCTCACGTCCGACCAGCGATAATTTATACGCACAGCATGGTCATGGTTATACAAGATTGACGATGGATGTTGTTGGCAGTTGATGTGTGAATTGTCAGGTGGAGGACCTTTGTCATATCAGCCAACCCAGCCACGAATTCGTTTTTGACAGTTTCTTATCAACTGTAAGAGGTGATAGGTTGAACAGAGTACTTCGATTTTCTGCCATAAATAATTTAGAGGCGCCGTTAGACAGTCAAAACTGTCAGCTACCAGCGCATTCTCGGTGGTGGTCAATTGACGAGTCTAAGATGGGCGTCAGCCTACGGCTTCTTATTCTTTATTTGAGGTTGTATGATAGACTTAGAGATGCCAGATCTGAGATATTGAGGTTGGGTTTGCGTGCATGCGGAGACTAACGTCTATTATGACAAGAATAGCCATGGTTTTCTATTAACTCGCACCCCTCTTGTCATCTTACTACTAAAACATGTTACGTGGATGTGGGAAGAAAGAGGAATGACGTAAAGTCTGCAGAAAGCGCCTACTGTATAGTTTAAGTCGCCGCTGGGCCGCTAATGCAACCGAGACAATAGACGATCGTAGGCAATAGACTATTGCTCGGAATAAATGCCTAACTGAGAAGTCAAGATTGGCAAACATATGTTTTCAGCAAATCATCGTCAGGCCAGAACATTTGCAAGGTAATTAAAACTATACAGATGGACAGGGTTAAATAGTGTAGTCTAATTACAATTCATCGTTTATGCGTCACCCGCATGGCGAGGTCGGCGTTTAGAGGTTTGTGCGTCCGGGGAGGGGAGGAGGGGTAGGGAGGGTAATTGGGTTAGGTTGTGGGGTTGATCAGATGGCAGATGCATGGGGGGATAATTGCTGCTATTTGTGCACAGCGAACGACTGTCACTGGGGCGTGGGGGAAAAGTGCGATCGTCGCCTGTCGTCGGGGTCGGCCACGGAAGTGAAAGGGCTTCTGTCAGTTTCTTCTGACAACACAGCACCGGATTCTCTAGCCGTATAGCTACTGCTTCGGCTGTTGCAAGCACCCTTTGGCGTAGGCCCTTGGAAAAGTTGGCTGGTGTCCGGTAGACAACCTGAAAGGCTTTGTTAGTACCGACTCAATGATTCGCATCGACGAGATGTGCGAGAATAGAACTCGAAATCGATCTATTTTCGCCTTTATTTAACCAGGCCGGTATATGCTCACGTACCCTCTTTTCCAGGCGCCTCGTTGTTCGGCCTATGTATCTTGCTCCACAGGAGCAAGTGAAAGAGTAAATACACATGGATGTGGCCTTCAACGGGAGTCGGTCTTTTCCTCCTAATCGTAGGAGGGGAGAGTTCGTGAAGAACACCCGTAAGTTCGCCGCGGGGAAAGCGCTAGCGATTGCGGTTCTTAGACGCCGTCTGACCAGCTCGCTTGCTGCATCGCCCGAGAAAGGCAGTCTTATGAAAACGTCTTTCGTTTCTGCTGTTAAGGTATCAGGCTTTTTGGCTCGCTCGCCAATATTCCTGAGGATGAACCTCTCCGGGTATCCATTTTCGATAAGTATCTAGTGCAGCTGTTGGAGCTCTGCTTCCACAGTTTCGGGAGAACAGATCTTTCGTACTCTAGCTGCTAGTCCCTGGACTAGATTTCGTTTTATATTTAGGGGGACAAAACTGTGAAAGTTGGAGTATTGTCCCGTCCAGGTTTTCTTTCGAAAGACTCTACGCAGGATCGATCCATCATCTTGCCTTCGCAGAAGGACATCAAGAAACGAAATTTCATCATTTTCCTCTGTCTCTGCAGTAAATTTGAGCGATGGGTGCGCGTTGTTAAACTTCGCGACCAGAGCGTCAGTGTCCGCGTTATAGTCGGTCAAACAGAAGATGTCATCAACATATCGACCGTAAAACGCAAAGTCATTGATAGTGTCCCTTAGACACGTTTTCTCGATCTTGCCCATAAAGACATTTGCGAGAAACGGGCCAAGTGGTGAGCCCATTGCCACACCATCTATCTGTCTGTAAAATTGACCATTGCAGAGAAATTGCAAATTTTGCGTACATCTCGTAAGAAGTTCTTTCAGGGTTTTCACGGGTATACCTATCCGGTAGTTCGTGTCCCTAATCACATCACAGAGGTAGTCAATGGTTTCCACGACGGGTACGTTGGTAAAAAGTGACGATACATCCAATGAGAGCATCTTACCTTCACCAACATTCATATCCTTTAAGTCTCAACAAATTCAAACGTCTTACAAACTTTGAGGATATATGCCACTGCCAAGTGGTTTCAGCTTTTCTACCAGCCATTTGGTAATGGCGTGATAAGGGGAGTTCGTCATATCCAGGATAGGACGCAAGGGTAACCCCTGTTTGTGGATTTTCAGCAGGCCATACATTCTGGGTAGTGTCGTGCCTACAGGTCTCAGTCTTTCAAGCTCTTTGTCAGACAAGAAACCTTCTTTGTGCAGGTCTTTGAGAATTGCAGTTAACTGACCCTCGACGACCTCCGTACGATCCTTATCTTTCTCTGATTTTGTAAACTTCGTACGATCTGCCAGGATGGCTTCTATTTTCGTAACATAATCATTCTTATTCATCAGTACTATTCCGGACCCTTTGTCTGGTCTTGTCAGCACGATGTCTACGTTTCTTCTGAGTTCTCTTAGGCTATCCAGATGAGCCTTTGTTAAGGGGCTTTTGTTCGTTGGGACCTTTCTCAAATACTGCTGGCAGCAGTTCACCAGCGTCGACTTGAGATAATCAACTTCACTAGGCTTGGTAGATTTTAAGTCAGCAGTCTGGCTAAAGAGGCTCTCAAATGCGGTTTCTAACTCTAGTTGCCTCGGCCTTTTTCCCGCCATGCAGAACTTAGGGCCTAGAGATAGTACCTCTAAGAGAGTTTTGTAAAGACGCATTGAAGAATAGTTATGCACGTACCGCTCCGGATTGCTTGGGAGGGTTGTCGGTGCTTTAAATGGTTGGACACTTCGAAGGAGTTTGTTCCACCTGGCTTCGATTCTTTTGTTCCTTATTGCTTGCACATATTCTTCAAACGCCACTCTCTCGAGAGTTTCAAGACGGTCGAGGACCGCTGCCCTCTGAGCCAGGTTCCGCTGGAGTTCCAATATTCCCGCGTTAATCGTCTCAAGGTAACTCTCCGCATGCCTTTTTAGCGACGCCGATGAAACAGCGATATGATTTCTTCGTAAATTTTTCCAGTACTGCCTCGGATATTCACCCTGGTCCATACACCCTGAGAGGAACTTGGCTGTCACGTTTGCCTCAGCAAGCCTGGTGTCAAACTTCAGGAATCCGTTGAGTTCCTTTAACATCGAAGGGTCTTTGGACTGTCTAAGTTCTGCAAATATTCCCATTCTTAAGTTGAGAAGGCAAGATTGGCAAACATATGTTTTCAGTGTATATTACCTTTTTCCAAGGTAATGTCGAAACGAAAGTGGATACTTTTGACAGTTTTTAAGCTTCGCGCAGATATAAGATTCGCTTTGATTGAAGATAAAAGAACTCACTTTTATTTTATAGTAGATTATTTTCCGCCTTAAAAGATTATTTTCAAAACCCGTTATATGCCTGCGGATGCAAAAAATATTATTCTTTTGTCTGTTTTGTATCTAAATAACAGGTGAGCAGAAGGTAAAGTTTACAAAAACGTACATTTTTACGTGATTTCCATTTGATAAGGCCTGTTAAACATTACCTTTACGCTAACATATAGGGACACGTTGTGCCATCTAAGTTGATACAGTAAAACAAAATGCGACAGAAATTATTTTGTCATTGCATTTTGTGTGAAAAAAACTCAACAGGTTAGGTAAAACACTTTTTGAAAACATAAATCGTTCCTTTTTCCTGAAAATAAATGAGATATCTTCAACTTGGCTTCACTTGCATCTGACCAATTTCGTACAAAATTTTCCACATCTGAAAAGTATGTCTGTTATACCTTTGTGACTTATTTTTTAGTTCCTTCATTGCACAATCCACATCGATAAAGTTTGGTGCTGACATACCTAATAGCATAGCTTCTGTCTAATTTGCCATACCTTATAGCATAGCTTCTGTCTAATTTGCCAAAGCCAATGTGCATTTCTTTTAAAAAACCTAACTAAATGCTAATTCTCATAAGTAAATCCTTTCAACGAATCAAAATAGTGTCACCAAATATATGTTAATGTACCGAGTCTAATTTCGTCATTGAAACCACATGATATTAAGCAGTTCTATCTAAACATGTATGGTCATAGAAAAAAGAAAGCACATTTTACTTTGGGGGCTACATCTGTTTGCAGAGTGTAGCTGCCATGACGATCGGCAATATACTCCTTTTAACACTGCAATTATTAGGTCTATATTATCAGAATAACAATCCAGCTTGAATAATATTTTAAAATCGAAACCAAATTTAAGGGATTCGGTTATCATTTAAGGGATTAAAAATATACTGTATCTACTCTTTGACATATTAAAAAGAAACAGCGGAAAATTTAATAAGTTATTATTTTCAGTGAGAACGCCTGATTTTAAATATATACTGGGCATTGATTAGTTGCAAAGAGGCCCCCAGAAAAGCGCTGATATTTAACAACCTGATTTTTTGTGACGTTATATTAGTGTTGGAGTATGAATTTTATCATCCTTACGCTTTTTAGGAAATTCCTTGCCCTTTTTTATAAAATCCTTAATCGGCAGGTTTGATAAACATGATTGTTTAATCAGTAGAGTGAACACGTCATGTGTCCGATTACGTAGGAAGACCAACTTTTATATGAGGGTAGCACTTTTTGCTTAAACTTTTTGCTTCAATTAAATTGGATGATTAAAGTTTATATATCGACCTCCGTCAAGCAATAAACTAAAGCACCAACTTCTTTTAAATCCAGAAATGTTAACACAAACCGTTCTCCGGTAAATACATGCGTGACTGTACCCATTAATATAATTAGGATTTTGTTGGTCAGGTCGGTCGGGCGCATGATTTGGTATTTTTTATGTACGTACGTATGTCATGTAGCCCCTACGTTGTCATATAAACATCAAAACTTTATTACGGTCACGTTTGCATGTTGCTAGAAAAGATCAAACGGAAACGTTTCACTGTACCTGCTCCTCTATGGGAGACAGCAGAAATACTTGGCCTAAACCAGGTCCATGTGAATCAAACTCCCAACAAGCGCAAACCAAGAGCCAGTACATTTGATAAAAGACGGGTTGTTCAACCAACTGTCAAAAGGCTTTATTATTATTATTCCAGAAGGCCGACTATCAAAACTGCTCTCGCCTATTGCATAGCATTGTCATTCCACCTGAATGTCAGATTAGAGGGCCTAGGAGAAAGACCAACAACGCGGTCCAAGGGGGGCTTTTCGTAAACCGCCACTGTTTGATGATGATGACTTTTCCCGCCAACCCAACCTAACCCAACGCCCACATCCACCTCATCTGAGTAAACAATGAAGTTCCCGTGGTCCATAGGCATGCACAAAAGATAAAAGGCCCGGAACCGACGAATGCATATTTCTGACGTTGGTTGTAAATAAGATTCTTCAAAAACGGTCGCCGCCCAGGCACAACAGAAAGTTGAAATATCCCAGAGTCCATATTTAACAAGGAAACCATCGCAGGTAGTACACCGCTGAACTCTCCCGGATATTGTATTGTGTACTTTTTGAGGAGGCCTGCCATATAAAGTGGGGGGATATGAAGCAGATTGCGAAATTGCATGTTTTTATTTCTGTAGGTGACGCTGACTAATAACAACCGGGACAGACATCCGAGTCCTTGGGGTGTTTGTTGGAAACTACAAACTTATACACAAGTTCTGAACTGCAGGCATGGTGATTTTGTAGATTAAGAAAATATTTTAAACCAACAGGTATTCAGTCGTATATATTGAATTTATGCGAATTACAATATAAGCACTTCAGATTCTAACTAAAATCCCGAATACATCGCTGCAGGACATAACTGTGTTAGACTCACGACTAGGTCGTCAAGTGGCCTGCATATGCTGCCTCCAAGAAACCGTTGTTTTTTTGAACTTGTTACTTTTCATTCCGCTCATAAATGAAAAGCTAACTTCAAGCTATGGCTAATAGAATTGACCTAAATGTTCATATAAACTTCCACACCGAGTACATAAAGCTAAATGCCGTCTGATTTATTTGAATTTGGTGATTGTCTTCCGAGAAGAGTTAAACGCAGCAACAAGAAAAGCCTTTAACAGGAAGCACACTGAAGGTTTTAGGGGACAAACATATGATTTCAACCTTTCATAACGGCATAGTATAGGAAAAAGTTGTCTTGGGTGTTAGCCGGTTCATGTGCTCTCAAATATACTTGATGAAACATGCAAGCAATTTAAAGTGCAGGCATCTACTGAATTGGGAAAAAAAGTGACTGTGTATGGTTTCGGAACTGGAGACATTCAAAGGGTCTTAAATATGCTTCCAACTTGAACCTTTCTGTATAGTGTTCTTCTTCATACAGAATATGATTAAAAACCACTTGCGAAATTTCATACGTTAATTAATATTGCAGACCACGTTTGGGAAGAGACATCTAAAGTGGAAATTTTTCAGGAACAAATGTCACCTTCTTGGAAATTAAGTTTTGTTGTACGTAGAAAGGCAGCCAAAACGGGTTGTGAGCGACGCTCTTAAAGTTTCAAAACCTTGCGGTTATTTGCTTGTCAAAACTTTGCAAATACGTAAGGTATGATTTTAGAACCACCCAAATAAAGCCTACAAACAATCCTTGGCTTCAAAATTCACCATTTGACTTCCATAAGAAACGGTAAGAAAGGTCTACAACTAAATGAACATTGCAACATTTCCGCAACCAGTAACATATGTTTTGTGTCGTCCCTTTTCGTCAAAGTTACCTTCATGGCATCAACTGTTGAAGAAACATTTAACTACTTACACGGCAATAAAAAGAGACATTAAAAATCGTAAAATGAAGTTAAAAAGCATAGCAAATGATGATCTGAAAACATGTGCAAACTGTAGCATCGGTGGAAAATGTATTTTTCCCTTTTATAAGTGTAGATAAGGGAGTCTAACATTCCAATATGCTACCAAACTTTGAACAGTGAAGAGTTTCGAGAACGACTATCAATAAATTGCTATTGAAAAGTATTGTGTAAGAAAGAATTTCCTTCGGAAGCAAATTTGTTTAGGTCTTGTTGATAGACCATCTTTTTGGTTTGATGCTGAACCCTGTTTCATCAATCATCAGATATTACCCAAAACGGTACCCTAGATGAAAAATAAGCACAAGAAGGTATTATCTAAGAAAACGGATGCAGTGAATGTTTTGCTGTTATGAAAGCATGCTACAAAAGCTTTGTGACAATCGCAACGTAGTTACTGACAGTTGAAGGGCACACAGTAACTCCATCTACTCACTCATGACAAAAACTGCTAAGTCATTTTGCTGAATAAACTTTCGATTGAGACGCTGAAGTTCCAGCGACAGCATGATGTTAACTTTTGAATGTATTATGTATTGACTGACATTTAAAATTGCACCCTTATGGAAAAAAGCATTTCCTTAACATTTCTGCCTGGCTACCTCTGCTTTAATTAATCGCTTCTAGAAAAAAAACAGAAATATTTCGGCGAATTCTTGCTAACGGTAATTAAAACATAGAAGGACAAAACATTGTGAAATTACCTACGTGTTCGACTTCACATACCAGTCGTTTTTATGCGTTGCGTAGTGCATATATGTCAAAAACTGCAATCTTTTTCGTGCGCGAGAAGCCTAAATGAACTATGAGAATATACGTCTATGCATTCTACGAAGCATCGTAGATGTTTCTATCTATGAGGGCTTGTTATTTCTAAGCAAATAATAGTATTTATAGCATTAATTTTGTAAAATAGCTCAGAAGCATTGATTTATGTGTTGGTAAATGCAACTATCTACGTACGGATTTATTATGTGTAACTTTTGATGACCTATGTCTATTTTATTAGAACCTTCAACTAATTTATTCTAACGAAAACGGCAGGAATGCTGGAGCGAACATGTCTGGCCTATTTTCGGCAATGCTTGTGACCACAGCCTAGGTCAGGACGTGAAGTCCCAAGAACTGAACCGCAGTCATTAGAATAAAATGAACGATACCCAACTTTCTCTTGTTCAGTAATCGAGTCTTTATGGCTTGGAGTTCTTTGACATGCCAGGCTTGTGACAAGCTTATGAGGGTCACTGAACCAGACATAGCCATTTAACTGTACTACCTCCTATCTTTTAAAATATTGGCTAGTTAAATTTTTGTCTCCAATCCGTTTTGTGCGGGATAGCTCTAACAGCCGAAATGTTTGTCGACTGGTTTGCCGTCAAAACAGATCAATGAAAAGTAGTCAATTGTAAAATAGCGAAAGAATGAAGACCCATAAGCCCATAAGCTTGACTTGCCTTTCCTGCAAAATGATGGAAGTCCTTGTCAAGCAGTCCATACTAAGATTTTGCGATGAAAGTGACATCATACAAAATTTCCGACTTGGCTTTCGGCGACGGCGCCCCCTGCCTTTCAAATTTACTGACTTAAATTGAGGCCTGGAAAAGTGCTTTAAAAGAGGGCTTCGAAGTGGACGTTGTGTTCATCGATTTACGCAAAGCCTTTGACAGCGTGCCCCATCAACGCCTTTTACATAAACTGAGCGTTCTTGGCATCAACGGAAAAATTTTGGACTGGATCAGGTTATTTTTAATCGGTCGAAAACAACGCGTTTGTATCGGGGAGGATGAATCGGACTGGGTTGACGTAGTTAGTGGGGTTTCTCAAGGCTCCGTTCTCGGTCCTCTACTCTTCATTCTCTATATAAATGACAGCTTTCAAGAACTGGACTGCGGTAAAATCATATTCGCCGATGACGTTAATCTCTGGCAGGTAATTAAGCGCCCAAGCGACCGAGAGGCTCTGCAAAAAAATCTTTGCAAACTGCAGACGTGGTTCGAGAGGTGGCTGCTGGATTTCAATGTACAAAGTGTGCCGTCCTCCACCTGTGTCCAACAAACTATCCTATCCCCCGTAGCAGCAGGACAAATCACCTGAAAAAAATCCAAATTCCCGTAGCCTCTACGCAAAAAGACCTCGGCATTTGGATACAGAATAATCTGAATCCCTCATTACCATCTGTAAAAGCTGCAAATAAAGCCACTGGAGTGCTGCACGCTATCAAAAGTGCGTTTCTAGCCTTCGATAAAAAAGATCTTATTGGAATACAAGCGTGGCAGCCATGGCTAGCAAAGGACACAGTATTTCTGGAGAAAGTGCAGCATCGGGCTACAAAGCTATTAAGAGGTCTAAAGAACCACATTTACATAGAACGACTGGCACGCCTTAATTTATTCACTCTGCATTACAGGCAACAAAGAGGGGATCTTTTCCTAATTTACAAGATAATAAACGGTCTTGAGAAAGGATTATGCTTTGAAAATATGTTTCAGTAGCACCTCTCACCTTATCTCCGTGGGCACACAATGAAGCTGCGCGCGAAAATGTCCAAGCTAAACCTCCGCTCTGAATTCTTCACGCAACATGTCATGCAACACTGTAAGGACCTTCCACAGTCAGTCGTGGAGGCCACATCCCTTCAGATGTACAAACAACGCTTGGATAATTACATGCGTCCCCTCTCCTTTCTCCAAGTCCGAACTCTAAAAACCAGACATATATTGCAAAAAACAATGCTACTCTCCTCCCTCCAAATCTGACCTTTAAAAAACCAGCCATTAATTTTAAAAAACAATAATACTCACTGTTTGCCAATACTATGTTAGTAATGGTAAATCTTTGTAGGTGCTTGTACACGTGCTTAATAGGGTTTTAAAAGGCATTGCCTATTATCCTCACCAAATAAACTAATAAACTAAAGTAAATTAGAACTGCGTGTTATTCTGGAAACTAAGGAGTTGACAATTTGAAAAACTTACCTAACCAGATAACTTTTATTAACAAAAGGTGTACTAGTGAGGTGAAAGTCACATTCTGATCATATTCTACATTCAAAGTGATTTTAGTTTTCAGTCTTAAAACCCTTCGAGTTTTGCACTACATTTGAGCACAATCCGCGGTTGAAATGCTTCTGCTTAGAGATTGCAGCCTACAACCTCTATGCTTTACATGCAAAGAATGCTAGACATTCCTCCATTCAGAAAGCAGACAAAACAGCAGAATTTATTGATATCAACAAATTTCGAGACAGCTCATCAGCTGCTACTTGTCGCTGCATAAGAATGATAACGAAGACAGACATATTAATTTTTTATACTGACCCACGTTCCTTGCTGTTGCCAGTAATTCTGTGAAATTCACTACTGCTCTATGTGTCCTCGTTAGCTTTCTGATGCAGCAAAAAGTAGCAGCTAATGAGCTGTCGCGAAATTGTTGATATCAATAAATCCTGCTGTTTTTTGCCTGCTATTAATTTGAACAGGAAAAAATGCTTCAAAATTCCTCCATTCATTTGAAGAGATACACTGTAGGTTTTCTAAAGGTCTCAAATGCATGTGGACTATGTTGTGTACTGCAATAAGGTCATCAATTGAATAAGATGTGAATTGGTATCACAGGAGTATTAAAAAGGACATGGTGTGCATATTGGTTCAAACGTATTTCATTTCTATGGGCATCTGACAACAGCAAAAAATAATACCGCTTATCTTCTCATTTGTAGAGTTTAATTACTGTGGGTGCTCAGTGATAAATGCTTTCAAAATTTGACATCGGGACATGACTGCATAGTTTTGAATTATTTCAAGAAATGCTAAATTTTGCATCTCCAATAAAATAATATTTTATAATATAACATTTATTTAAGAATGTCTGCCAACATTTCATGTTTTTTGTCATATGGTGTGCGTGCATAGTGTATTTGATTGATCTCGATGGTAAAATTTTGCTTCTAGCCTCATCCTGACTAGACACGTAAACTAACAAACGTAAGACAAAACTTTACCATAGATTACTGATAATTTACTCAGTAGGTGGTCATTTTTCTCGCTTAAAGGTCTTGAGCAGACAACACTGCAGCCATTTACTTGCATTCTTGATGGCTGACGTTGTCAACGCGCTTTTTATGTTAAGGTTACTTAAAAGGCTTAGTTATATTTTTTACACTGACTTTGTCAAAGTACACTAATATTAGGTTTAAAGCAAGACGACTGTGCTTATTTTAACGGTCTTGTAGCGCCATGCATAATTTGGCAAGCGTACTTTGATGCAGGGACGAGTAAAAGCACATAACAAAGTGTGCTATAGAGGTTTTATTAAATTTCCTTTTATACATGTGTAGATTTTTTGAATGTGAGTACTGTCCTTTTATAAGATGACGGATTGTCGGTAGCTTGAAAAGGCACCATGTAGCTTCGTCGCGTCAAAAAAAGTACCCGTTGCATTCATATTTGGAGTAATTATGAACGTGTAATCCCCTTTTTTTCTTCCCAAAAATCAATTTAGCTACCTAGAATTGTGTTCACTGCCAATACAAGCGAACGTGTGTTCACCGGCATATTTTCGCCTCAATTGCCAACTGTGTTCAGCGGAACGAGCCATACCACGCACTTCACGTAAAGCCGTAAGAGAGGTTTGCCGAGTTCAAAAAATCAGACGAAAAAGTGTAATTATATTCTTATTGGTATTTATACTTGCTATCGGAGGTAAAGAATGCACTAGCAAAAGAAGGCATGGTTAACAGGACAGGGTACAACCAAGTTATACCAGAAGCACTATTTCTAATAATAATAATAATATGTTTATTATGCCAGTTTACAGGCAATTGTAAAGAGTTGGTAATGCACCTCTTGGGCGCCTTCAACAACTCGAAGACCGGAAAAAACCTAAAACAAGCTCCCTATGTTGCGGCCAGTATTGGTTTTGTTTCAGGCATTTTCTTACTAGCTACATGGTCTCTATGATGAATCTTTCAGTACGAGTATTCTAATGGCTACCTGGTGGCAGATTGTAAACATTAGGCGGCTATTCCAGAATTGTAAAAGGATTTTGCTTAAAAATCAAATTCACCTTTCTACGAATCCCAGCACTCCAGATAATCTCCTTTAAGTCAAGACTAGACGCTGATTTGAGACTTTTTCAATGAGCATCTGAACCCTTTATCGCTCATGCGGGACAGATTATACTGATCGAAAAAGTATACGTCTGCGAAAATGCATGCGGAAACCACATTCTGTATGGTTTAAACGAAAACTGGTAAAATCCAAAGCTAACGCTGTTTAGCTAACGTGGTTGACAGCGGTCACCGGTTTGACGTCAACCAAACTGTCCTAGTCATTTATAAAGTACCACCGAAACACGGCAAGGTCCTGCGTCAGCGGATACTTGCGACGTCAGAGGCAGTCGCCCTTTGGCTAACTAATCTAATTATGCTCCCACATAAGGCGTCTGTAAAGGTCTTAAGGCATCTTGGAAGAAAACTAATTTAGCATGCATCCTAACGCCTCCGACCACGCCGCGAATAACCACCGAGACAACGTCACCCTGCGTCCTCACGCGTTGTACCACATCGCGAGAATGACAGCGTGCGTCCTCAGTCTACCTTCTACGACAACGGGGCGAAATGAGCTAATTGTCGGACCCCTTCCTCCCTTCCCCCTTGCCACTCCCCTGATAAGTCTATAACCTTAACCTTTGATCCCTTAACACCCCTGTCCCTCACTTAGTGTTCATTGGATGTTTACACTTTTGTCTTATATTATTGTAATGGCCTGTCGATGAGTAATCGAAACGCGCGTTCACCAAACTGGAATTCTTTTATTCTCGAAGGATTTTTTTATGAATGATTTGTTGCCAAAATTGTCAAAGATATTTGAAAGAATGGCACTGACAAATTAGAGTACAGACCAGAAACTAACCTAGTGCTGCCGAAGGATCCACTGGTGCTTGTTGCTCCTCACAACTGCCTCATGCAGTTTCCGAGGATCGAAAAATGCGTATCTAGGCATTTAGCCAGCAACTCAGCTCTTCGCAAATGGTTTATCTAACGAATGAAAGAGAAACTTCGTGCTCCAGGTATTTCGATCGGTAACGTAGACACATGCATCGGTAAAGAATACATTTGATCGAACACCGGAACGATTTGTATTTTATTTTGAACTTTCGGGCTCCTGCAGGAGCCCATCGTCAGATATGGAAAAACGGCAACAACTAAAGTTTGAATGCGTAGAAAAGCAATAATTCTGCGTTCATGCCGCCAACTCTCCACCGTGGACGATATTAGCCTGTGTCAGCAGGCGAGATTGGCATGTTGGGTGGGAATATTTACAAAAATAAAATCGTCAACGAAAACAAGCAACATTTTTAGAGGGAAGGGACAATTAAAAGTCATGGGAAAGGGAACGGGTAGAGAGATTGTGTAACAATTGATAAATGGCCACGTCAGCACCGAAAATGGGGTGATTGTGGAAGATGCTGGGCTAATTAATTATGGCGGGCGTCTGGATGTGATCGTTTGTAATAGCACAGGGCCATGTACGCCGGCGCTAATTCGACACATCTGTTGACAGAATTCTCATTCGTGGACCAGGCTTCCATAAATTCTCTACTTGTCTTGTTTGCGGCGTGGGTGAGTACCTTGGTGACAGTGAAGTTGAATTCATGGCCTGTCTCATAGGTGCAAGCTGCAATTTGTGCCAATCTCGCCTAATGGCACATGCTTACACAGTCCACATTGGCGAGTCGGCGGCACGAACACACAATTATTGATTTTCTACACGCTCACATTTTAGTTGTTATGCACACGCTACAGGTAGTCAGCCAATTTGCTGTTTCTCTATGCCTGACGATGAACTCCTGCAGGAGTCCGAAAGCTCAGAATAAAATACAAATCGTTCCGGTGTTCGAGCATATGTCTTTTTACCGATGCATATTAAAACAAACATTTTACCAATCGCTTGCTTACTTTAATTTGTTGGTTTTATGTCGGTTTTGTTAAAAAAAAGTATTCTATGAGATGAACTTCCTATACCTCTAGTCCGAGCATTTTGTCCTAGGGGTGGTATAGGGCTTTTTTTGGGGGGGGAAGGTTGAGAATAAGAACAGTCAGGGAAAGAGATTTTTGCAAGTGAGTGTAAATTTAAAAAAACGTAGTCGAATTTGTTTCTCACGACCGCTGGTCGTTAGTTGTTCCGCATGTAAATTGAAGGCGTGCGTGGCGCTTCGCACCGCAAACTATGCTAATTTAACCCCAGAACGGTAAGTAAGACCACTGGTAAGTTGATGTAGACGACCTTTTAACCACCATTTATACTTTTCAGGAATTTCAAGAAACCTGCAATTTAATAATCAGTATTTTGCAGAATACGTTGAATGATAGTACATATAAGGAAAATCTACGGATATTAATCAACAACATTTCTACCTTCAATAAGATAAAAAAACATATAGCAGTTATTTAAATATATTCTACTGCTTTTCCTTATTCCTCACCCATAAAGCCATGTACCTATGATTTTCGTAGATAAGATGCTGGGATTAGGGAAAAATGGATGCACGAACTAACCTTCTGTTGCCGTTTAGTGTATAGGGAAGTTTTTTGGTTTTTTTCCACATGCAATATAAAAATTAAACGGGATAACAAAGTTATAGAAGATAGCCGCCAACAGATTTGAAAATTTATATTTTTACGCACCACCCATGTTCACCGAATCTTCCCAACTTGGTGTACTATTAGAACTGCTATCTGAAAATAACAGAATAAGAATATTGGAGTTTCATTTATTCACATCTTTCAGCCTGTGCAGACTTAAAGTTTTTTATAAAATTACATCAAAATGCCGAAGCTTTTTGCACACAAATGTCCTTACATCATGCCATTCATAATGCACTCACACATAAATAAGCAAAACATAAAAATAAACTGAACAGGTCCTTTTTTCTATGTTGAAAGCGTAAGAAGTCCATTAAGTGCCTTGCGTTTAAGCCATAAGTTTGAAGTTAATCTAGCTTATTGAGTTATTTTGCTTGATGATGTCTGCGCGAAATTTGGAGTTTAATCTTTTGCAGCATGGAAAGTGAAAACAACCTGTAGTATAGGTGGTTTTAAATAAATTTCCGCAAAGGGTGCCTATTCGTATATGCGCGACGTTTCAACCGTCGTATCAGACAAGGTTAACGGCGGGCTTCATGGTATAGTGACGTAGGCCCAATGGTTTGTCCTCTAATTGGTTTTGTGTGATAATAGACTTGCGATGCACCTAAGACTCCTTGTTTTCACTTGCCCACCTGTCCGTGGTGTCGAGACAGATTCAGTATGACCATAGGCAGGATCGGGTCCAATTGGATGGCTTAGTATGAGTTCGCACCTACGCGTGTATACTCAATCCCCATGTGCGACGTTTGTTATGGGATTTCACTGCAAGTTCCGTCTGTCTTGATAGCTCCCCTGATAGCACAGTACCACTCATATCGGAACCTTAACGCTAGCACTTACCCATACCTTCATAATAAACCAAATCAAACCCTACATATAAGCTTAACTCTCGCCTTAATATCCTTAAGTCGCCTGCGTTGAGGATGGTTCCTGCCCTTGTGCTCTCCCCAAAATCCCGAGAAGTCAGATACAAGGGGCTAAAGCAGCCCCCTCTTGCCTGGCTGAAAACGATTAATTAAAACATAAAAGTATCGATCTGGTGATATGGAATAGCTTCCCCTTTCGAAGCACTTTGATGCGCAACCATACTTTCATAGATCTTGGCCCTTCACTGAAAAGGCATGCCAACGGGTGAATTTTATCTTGGCCAGATTGTCCGCTGCGTTTCCTGCTTAAGGTATACTAGTTAACATAGATGCAGGATTTCATAGTTCATAGAAAGGATGCATATGAAAAGAAAATAAATGTACAAATTCCAGCACGAGAACTTGAAATTTGATCACAGATTTACAGGCTCAGCATACGTGTCAGTTTTGTGTTGGTTTTAGTTTTTCATTGGGCAGCATAGCTGGTGCTTTCATTGTTTGCTGCATATCTGTTTGACATCTGAAATTGGAATCTCCGTGAGTTAACTGAAAAAAAGAACTACATGAATCTCAGGAGTATGTACAAAGGAAATAAAATATTGAGCGCGCGAATACCAATATCACTTGAAGCTGACGTTATTGTTATTACATGCGGTAGGAATCTGGAGGAACGCGCATTAACAGAACTGGGAGATCCCTCTTCATCCCCCTGCATGGTAGCCGGAATCTGGGATTTTTCTGGATGCAAGTACTCAGAAGAGCCTTCTCGCTCAACATGACTGGACAGTTTTGTTTGGTCGCTTCCGTATTGGTAGTGACAACCGCTTGGTAGGCTTTCGATGAAGTAATTCATGATAAGTTGAACTGCATCGATGGGACATCTGGAAGTCAGGAGAGTGTAGAGGCAGTCAAATTTCTTCCGCATGGCTCTAAAAGGAAGTGCAAATGCAACCATATCACCAAAATGTAGACAGCAGTATATAAAAACAACATCCTACTGATGGGAGATTTGCGCACTTACTTGCACTCATAATAGACGAGAATTCGTCGTAGTTTTTGATGAAATTGTTCAACGTGTGTTGGTATGATTTCGGATTGATTTTTCAGCGCTTCTACTACCTCGTGAATGGCAGAATCTGTCTGGCGAGAACATTTTTCAGCCATGGGTTCCAACTCTCTTAGGCATAACTCCTTATGCTGACGAAAAACTAAAAACACAAGTGAGCAGACAAACGCCATTAAAATTGATAGACTTGAAACAAGAATTTAGAAACTTTGAAAATAAACGAGTTAGATTTTTAGGGTGTAATCGACTCCAGTCTTAAAAACTAGGTTTTTTATCCATCATTTGCATTTCCCAATCGGAGTTATTAATCTACATTTACGGCCTTTGGGCACACATAGCTTGAAAAAACATACCAACAAGGTATAATACGTTTGCAACGGGAGTTGGCGGATACCTGCAAATGAATTTCTTGCAAATGCAATAGATTTAGCTTAGCTGTGTGTTTAAGCCTCTTAATTATGCAAGCCTACGACTTTTGTTAACTGGGACGAACTGAATCTGAATTTTAGCACATATTTTATGGGAAACTGAAGATACGTTCACTTTCGCCCGTTGAGATCGACAGTCGTAAATACGCGCATAACGTGATCGGAAACGGTTTGTCCACATGTAACTTTTGCTGGGCATAATTTATGCGAGAGCACTCACCAACTTGGGATGACTAATGTGAGGCTGTTTCTTCATTTCGTCAAAAGTATTTTTGCAGGTGTAACCTAAAAAAATATCTGATAGGACTTCTTCTACAATTTTTTGATGGCTCGGAGATGGTTGGTTTTCCTTTTGCGTACACTCTTGAAATGTTGCGTAAAAAAACGAAAAATGCCTTTATTTTCTGCGTTGCCGCTGATAATAAAGTTGGCCATTCAGATCTGATAACATTTTTGGACTACAAGGTTGCTCTCACCGTGCGCGACCATTAGTAGCCTTTAATGGAGACTCATTTTTAGGGGAAGGTTTATCGTTGAGGATTTATCGTAACTTTAAAAAGTAGGGTGATTACTGTAGATTTCAGCATGGCCAAAAATGCAGTCAAACCATTTGGAAAAATATTCGGTGATCACGGTGGGATTAGAACTCACGACACCAAGGGAAAAGCTTGAATAGAATCCACGCTCTTATCACCTGCGCTAAAAGATTCCATTGCGGGGCATGAACGTAAGCATCTTTTGGCTACGTTTTCCTGCTGGGAGCCGTGAGTTTAACCATATTTGCGTTAGGTTACCCCATCACCCTACTGCATTGTATGGAATTCACCTATTTTGATACAATACGCAGATTCCTCGAGCAGGATTTCCTAAACAATCAATCTAGAATCCACCAGCGGACTACCAGGCGCAGTTAATCATTTGATGCGTTAGCAGATTTGAATAATTTATTTGCAAAAAACGTGGTGGCCACCGAGTTTGCGTGAACAATAAATTCGGAAACCAGAAGTCAATTTCAAAATGAAATAAAATCGCTCAGCGTAACGCATTACTCTTGATTTTGACCAAATTGTTCTCAAACGAAAGAGACCACCTACAATACTGCGGTTGAAACGGCTTCCTAGGATGACCTCCACATCTTATAATCCGCAGCCCAAATGCAGCACATTTCTTGAATTTAAAAAATGACTGGTTTTTGCAAAAACATTTAAAGAGAACAAAATGAATGTGCGAAAAAAGTGAACAAAGAAGACCAGTGCTAATAACGCACTTCGCAAATTATGTGACCGACAAATGTATGCAGCGGCTCGTTCGTGGCGTTTTGTGTCCAGCGTGAATGACCACATGACTTGCAGAAAATGAGGCTCGTTCTCTGTTCCGCATTTTCCCTCAGTTCGCTCACGAACACATTGGATTATTTTTATGTGAAATTTTGTTCTAAAAAGGAAATATGCAGAGTAATTTAACTTACACAATGCACAAAAGTTAGAGCACTTGAAAATTTCAATTTGCTCTACTTTACAAGTTCTGATTTTACACTTCATACGTTAATCTAGGAAACAGAAAAGAACAAAAGACAATCGATTTTGCAATTATTGAGCAAATAAAATAGTAAGCACAGGTATTCGCAATCAGAGAAATCAGAAAAAGTCTAAGCGATTCCAGGAAAGCAAAGTCAGATCATTTACCACAAATTGCAATTTTTTGCTGTACCCGTGACTACACAAGCGGGATATGCAAATAAAGACAATTCTAGATGCCAAAAGTAACGTAATGGCACTAATTTAAATGTCATTAGGCCAAATAACATCAAGAGGTTAATACAAAAATGCCCAAAGTAATATGCATTAGAAAATACGCAGATATGCTTACTAGATTTAAATATATAGATGGAAATTAAGTGCATTGTTGTAGTTTATAGTTGGTTTTGAGAAGATTTAGCTTCAACACTTTGCGTCTTGGCGTTACAGGACGCATATCAAAACATTCGATTGAATGCGTGACAATCGATTATGTTGCGATTGACAAAAGAAGTACCAACAACAGTACTTTATGTAGTGAATCCTATTTTGTCCTAAGAAAACGGTGGTTATAAGGTTTTATGGCAGGGAATCAGGATAGGCAGTGGGATATACTTTAATAACTGTGATGTGTAGTTTTATTTTATTGTGTCTATTTATGTCGTTTTCGTTCTGTATATTTTCTTATCAGTATTATTATTTAATGTAGTGCGTAAAAACCCGATAATCGCATTGTAGGTTTTTTTGAACTACCTGAAAAAAACAGCGATAGTGGTTAGGAGGTTGTCTACTTCACACAACCTGAGGCCCAACTTACCATTTTGGGGTTAGATTAGTAAAGTTCACGGTGGGAAGCGCCATGCACACTTTAAATTTGCATGCGGAACACCTTACTCACAGCAGCCGCGGAAACCCTATTCGACTGCATGTTTTCACTTTAAACTCACTGATAAATAATTCCTTCGCTGGCTGTCGTATTTTCGCACACCCAAGCACCAAATAACCATGGTTTCCGTAGCATAAGATGCTGGCACTAGGGGAATATGAGGTGCACAACATAAATAACTTTTGCTGAAGCAGCGTTATCCTTTATCAGAGCACTTATTAACCAAACACACAACTGCGCGGAAAAGTGTGTCCATACTTCAACTTTATAATTTTATTGAAGTAATTATTATTTATCTAATAATGTTATGTTGCAATATGAACATATGATTCATTTATGCATCGAATAATTAATCTTCGCTTTTCTCAGCATTGCAACTTCATTTATGGTCTGTAAACTGACTACTAGGTAATGGATCTTAATGTTTTTCTTGATTGTGGAACCGAGAATTAATAAAAATGGAAAAGAGGTATAACAGAAACTTATGACCTCAGCAAAAAAACTCAGTTATTTTTGCCATAAATGTGAATTTATGAATTTAAATGGGTTGTGGACTCGTTGGCTTCCACTCTTTTTGAATCATACTTGAAAAGAAACAGCAGAGCTTTGCTCATTGTGTCTACTGAAGTACCTTCCACATGAATAAGAAATTTATTGAGGACAACGCCACTTCCTGCCTTGAACGAGATCTATTTATCTGGTGCTGTTGCTACTGCTTTCTGCTCATGCGTCTGATGAAGAATTCGCGATGGCTGTCGAAACGTCAGGAGAATTGAAGTGCTGTATCAACGAACGGATCTTCGTCTCCGATCTAATTTTGTTTTTATCTACCATAATTTACTGCTTATAGGAAGGTGAAAACTTATTAACAAAATTTTCGGCGCTTACAATTGCGCCAAAGGTCTACAGCAAAATGGTTTGACTTTAAAGTAACGCAAAGGGAAAGAATTTAACGCTTTTTGTTGGTTTCGTTTAACGTGCATTTTGTTTCTGTAGCTGCGCCGACGCGAAGCTTTGACTTATTCAACCTGTGCATAGGTTGGGCTGTCAGGCTGCACGGTTGGTTTGCGGAGATTAACCTGTTAGGTTAAAAGAGCCGAAGCAGTTATTTGCTGGCAAATTGGTACAGGTTTACACTAAACTCGCTAACTTAAGCTGTAATTGAGTGTTAAGATGAAGTCTGCATAAACGTCAGACAGATGGGCAAGCCCAAGCATCCGTATTGAGACTCAGAACAGTCACCAATGGGTTTTTAGACATCAAACACATAAAAATAATTAAGTTATTGAATGCGACTGTGGCAGCAAAACCACTTTTTTCAATTGAAGGTCTGTGTTCAGGGAAATAACTGCATTATGAATTCCGCACTAAACCACTCGTGAAGAAAACGCTTCGTTTTGATACTTAATTTTATGTGCATTTCAGTGAAGTAAGACGTTGGGAGTTAAAGTTTAAAACGGCACATTCGAAATCAGAGAAAACATATACGTACTGAGAATCTTTACAAACATTACAATGTACCATAAAAGTAAGATTTGTTTTATGAAAAATGTCCACACATCTTGGAGAATTCATTAGTTGGAATATTGAAATGTGACTGGAAAAAGTCTAGAAAGTAATCAAAATGTATGACTCATAAAAGGCATATATGTACACTTGGTGTGTATTATGAATAATTATTTTTAAATATGATTCAAAGACTATATTGAAGGCTTTCTTTTGACAGATGTCCAGTAAACAGTAAAAAATCCATCAGATTAAAGCGTTCTATCAGTAAGATGCTGAATTATGTGTGAGTTTGCAGGACCCTATAAGATGAACATACCAACTGCTAAAATGGTAGAAAGCCTGGTGCTAGTTGACATTAAACGGAAAAAAATGCAACTAATAGCTACGCCATATAAGACATATTGTACAGTGTATGCAATCTCATAAGACAGCTTAATTTTCAAACAACATTAATTGACAGCAGGCCTATTAAGGCCTTTCGTTTTTTGTGTATTCAAACAAAAACTAATTCTGCTATGAGGTTTTGCATTGTCAGATTGTACGCCATCTTTTTTTAACTCTACAAAATAAAGGGAGTCGGACTCACTGACACATTTCTTCGGTTTCGTTCAGAGAGCCATAGCCAAAGTTATATCCGACTAACTTTTGTGCCAGGGGTGGGAATCGATTAACGCGTGCACAGTCCTCAAGCTCCTCATTCAGATCAATGCAGAGAGCGTTTGAGGTGGGTGAGTGGAGTAGGTCCGTAAGAGTAAAAAGAACTAGAAAGGGATAAAAAATAGGATGTAAGAAAGTTCAGCAAAATGAGCAAAATAGGTTTACAGCTAACCAAGATGCAAAAAATACTAGTTCCTTCCGCAGACAGAAAAATAGTGGTTAATTTATCAGGGCACAAAAAGTATGCTGCACTTCGTCTTCTTAGCTCTAACGTGAGCTATCAAGGTTTTTCTAGTGAACTTTAGCTAATACACGTCATATATTGAGACGTTATTTTTTTTTAAATTTTTTACGTAGTAGGAATTGTTCCAGTAAAGTCTTGTTGTGCAGGTTATTGATTGCAAGGATTCTTTAAAAAGAGCTGTTTGCAACAGAACTCATTTGAAACATGAGACTGAGGGTTTAATAATGGCGGGTACATAGGAAAATGTACTATAATATATCACTGACATATACATTTTTACTGTTCCTTTACCATGCTTGGTCAGATAGATTTAAGACCAAGACCCTTGTTCAAAAGCAACTTTCCCAGCTAATATGCCTCTGGGCCTTGGAAGTATTTTACTTGACGCGCTAATTTTTTTCACTTTGGCAAATTAAAATATACGGTCGTCTAAAAAACTGTGAAGTTCTTCAAAGGCCTATCTTCTCATTTGATTTCTTCTTCCTGCAAAGTGCGTGGGTAATTTCAACAAATTAATATTCGCTTTTCATCTTCTCGAAAGTAAGACACATCCTTGGGTCCAGCAAACTGCCCTGGACCACTTCTCGGTAGGGTACCTAGCCAATTACTTTTCTACTTTATAATCGGAAGTCAGTCCAGTGCATTTTCCAATTGCAATCCTCTTCCGATTCTGAATCATTAGCCGTCTTGTCCGTACCTTGGTGTTGCTCTGACATTAAACTTTTCATTAACTCTCCATATTAATACCCTTTTCATTTAAATTCACATGTGATACACATCAGTTGCTTTCACATCATACACCTCAAGACCTAATCGGACGATTTATAGATGCCTGCATTCTCTCCTGCATGATCTTCTGCTCTTCGGTTATTTTTCCAGCCTTGTTTAAAAAGACTTGTTGATTTTATTCATATTCTCAAAATGCTCTCTCCAGCTTCCTATGATTCTTTTGCCTTTTAGCTGATATTTTAATACTGTGAGACTTTTTTACGGTCAACGAATTCACCGATAGCATTTCGGATAATGTGACCTATCTATGCCGCTCTGAATGGATGGCTGCAACAACCTGCTATACTGTGTGCCAAAGCTCTCGATATTTATGTCCTGCCGTACATCACCATATCAGCATTTGTTAATCTCATGCCTAACACGCTACTTTACATATAAACGAACGAACATTCAAAAAGTTAAGTTAAATCTCTCTGCACTTTGATATAAACCTTCAGCTTTGAAGTGCTTTGTTACTTTTTCCCTTTGTCCCAATGAATGTAGCCATTTTTTACTAATAAAACTTTGGAAGCCACCTTCAAAATAAAGCTTATTTCTCGTTCTCTTATGATAAAAGCCTTGCCTATCATAACTGAGCAGCATTGTACTATCAAAGCTTGCACAGCCTTGCTTTTCTCCTGAAGTCCTTGGAGGACTGCCAATGGACCATGTGAAGCTGAGCTTTGCTTTACACTCCATTTTCTGACTGCACAATTTTACTGGATTTAACGGAGGATCAAAGTATGTATAACAAACTTCGCATGCGTATGCCAAAACGAACAGGTTTTTCATTATCTCCGCGCACACATTGCCTGACTTCAGTAGGTGCATTCGATATGAGCCACTTTTTACCTAACTCATATTGCCGCAGCTAAGAGCTAGGCTTACATTTATATGTTATCAGCACACAATCGTTGAAGGTAAATTAACGTATCGAAACCTAAGTTATTAATTGAAGTGCATAAAAGCGAATTTTTAAGTTACAGTAACAGTAGAAGAAGTAAATCGGGTGGTTTACACATGCTTGAATGAGCACTAAATTGCCAGGGTGTCTTCGTGGTTGCTACGACTGCAGCGAACCTGGGGAGTGCACTTTAATCAAATAAATTTCGTATGGAGTATAACTTTACCTCGCTTTTGCTGTAAATTTATAATAAATGTTTCAACAGTCCCATTCATATCAACTTAGCTGGAAAATGCTTCCGATTTGCACTTATTAAAGAATTTACACATAAGGTAACCTATAAAAAGCCTGGAGGTTTAGATCAAGGTATACTTGCTCCGCGTTCTTAAAATCGTGATAGCAAAAGGTGTCCATTTTACAAGTGACTGTTAATAATACCAAGTTAAAAATGAGCCAGGTTCTGTAGTTATTTCCATAGACTATTCTTATGCCTCGTTTAATCGGATGTTTGTGTGAAAACTGTAGCTGCCGAAAAAGTTGTAATTTTAGTAAAAATTTTATCTTAGCACTGAACTAAATTACTTTGCACTCATGCTTACACGGTGCAAGATACATAATGCAGCTTGTGTACCATATGTAAAAACAGTCAAGTTGATATGGCATATTAATCTTTCTTTACATAAAATGCAAACATATAAACAATATACAAGGGCCTCTCATTCAAATAAAATGCTCAGAATATGCAAATGTCTGTGTATCGTTTTGAACTTAACATGGAGCATTTAAAAACCTACTGTGACCTTTCAGCGGTTAAAAGGTGTCAAAATAACTTTGCACTTTCTTTCCTGAATTATGTACACTTATTTTAAAATTTCCACTTGTCCCCTTTATTTGGAATTTTTCCCTGTAATCTCATTTTCCTGACCTCCTGAACTTTATCAGAAATATTTTATCTTTTGGATTGAGAGGTGGAGTAAAAATTTTAAATTTATCCGCTTTATATATTTGACATTCTGCAAAATTAATTCTCCTACTGTTATTCAAACAGTATGCTTCTATCAAAAACTAAGAATATAAGATTATACAGAAAATCTACGAAGTATTTTTAGGCTTAAATAACTATTTTTAATTAATGGTCATATACTGATCATATAAGCATGTTGAATATTTTTAAGCTGACATCCATGTTTTAAATACCTCTGTCACCACTGCTGTTTAGCATATATATATTCCATTCGTAGCACATCAAGTTGGATGTTTGCACAGACAATGGGTGGCTTACGTAATCTGCTAACAATAATCGTCCTTGAGAGGAAAATTAAGATGAAACGCTTTGCAGACATTGTATGCGGACTGATAGCATCATCACTAGCGAAAAAATAACAGCATCCTCAACCGGCCTGTGCTCTTTGAGACATTCCGTGCGTTGTAAAAATGATTCGGATCAGCAGCGTTAAAGTTACTGTTGATATGCTTCTAGATTCCGAATATTGCCAGAGGATAAGGGCGTACGACTGCTAACCAATCACCAGCAGGGGGAGAAGACCAATAGCTGTGAACCATGCGTGAGATAAATATAAGATAAACTTCGCAATGCGCGAAGTAAAAGCGGGATTCCCTCGATTTATGGTTCATGTTTTTGACTTTAAGTAGATCTGGTAATGCAATGAAAGACATGGCTGGGAAAACAACTGCATACTGATGGCATTTATGGATAAACCATCAAAGCGTTTATTAAACCATTAAAGAAATATTTAAAAAACACGGATACTGTACCATTACGTTTCTGCATGTGTCAATTCGCTAAGAAAATTAGTGATTTTGGTGAGAAAGAACTTTTAGCATTGTAATCCAAAGGCTCTTTTCACATTTCCGAAGGTTCCTTTTGAAAATTTCAGAAGATGAATTGACAAAACATTAGTTTAATTCCAGCCGTAATATTTTATCTAACAACCCGCATAGTTCATTGAATTAATTTTGATAAAAATGCATAGGTATCACGAGAGTTAATCAAAAAAATTATATTCGTCTACCTATTTTCTTAAATACAAAGTTCATTAGACATTCTCGTTTTCTTCATACTAAGAATGATTTTCACGATACCCAGAAGGTCATCAATGCAACGACATAAGGTTTATAGTGTAAGAACGCCTACTTCCCAGATAAGACAGCCCTAGGGTGAAATACTTCATGATCCGCACAAAAAAGTTAATTCTAAATATTTATTTTCTAAAAAATTGCCATTTTGGCAACCTGAGCTACCATAAATGCTTTACTTAAGTTGTAACCACCTAATGTAAGCAAATGGTTGATATGGACACCATTGTGCGACATATAAAAATTTACCTCCTGAGAAACTGTTGGAATGCAGTTTTAGGTAGATACGCTCAAAATTGGCTCTTTATCAGGAGAATTTTACAACGATACTGCCGGTGGAACGTGGCTTAGATGCCCTTTATCTATGCTACCGTTTCGCACTTTTAAAAAAACGACGAATAATCAAGCACTGTGACCGTAAAAGTAACAGTGACTTCTAACGACCATCAGTATTTTAATAATAAGCAACACTTGTTTAGAGTGCTTAAAGATTTTATTCCGACTTTTATGCACTTTTTATATTACTGAATAAGTACGTGTGCCTAAGCACAAGGTAAATGTCTCCCATCTTTAAGCTTTCATTTCCAGGGCATGCTGCTCTTTCATCAGCATGACCCAGTTTATTTGATAAAAGTGCTCATCATTTTGCAAGCTTGAGGTGTGATGAAAATTTCACTCTACTGAAAGCCATTTGTAAAATGTTGACAGAAAAGTTGGACAAACTACATATCCGCTGTCCTGCAGGACACCACAATTGGAACGAAATGGACCCATCGCGTAATGCTAAACCGTCGAGGAGTTAACAGGTTAGACAAAATACTGAGTGTGTTAGGTATCCAATTATGTTGCTCGCTATATCATTAACTACCATCCGGTTGACGTCTGGAGGCCAAGGCAGTATTTGCATAATTACAAGCTGTCCAGCATGACGTATATGCGAGACATATACAGGAAAAACTTCACAAAACACAGAAGTATATCATGAGTTGATTGGAATAAAATTTAAACGCTTATTTTTATAGGCATAACAGAATTAATAAATAATCAGAAATTTAGTGGTGGTAACGGATACGGTGGAGTAGTTTTCCCTTGCTTTTGAACATTTTATCGTAGTAATAAAATATTTTTTTCTAAAAATGATATTTATAGATTGATCAAATCATAAGTTAAAGGCTAACGGTAACAAAAAGTTGCTTTTGCATCTTGATTCACTTACATTATGAAAGCTATAAACTTTGGTTTTTCTGTTACGTATCAATTTATCTAGATGAATTGGTTAGGCTGCGAAGCAATAGTTTATCCTTCAGCAGAAAAATAACTCCCAGTGTTATTTAAAAAAAAGCTTTTCTGTTGCAGGATGCAGACGAGTTGGAACCGCATTTTCTGAGCAGTATGACTAACTTTTAAGATGTTTAGTGTAGACAGAGTTTCGCTGGTTTTAGACAGTAAATTGTAAAGTCTCTGTATTTTGGAAAGTGCACTTGCGCCAAGCTTTGCTTACTAAACGAAAACTTTGCCTGTTTGTTAGGAGCGTACTCCATAAGGTGTTTTTAGCATCGGTGAAATGTTTTGTGTGGTCGGGACTTTGGTCACCACAATGATATATACGCGCCAAAAGCGTAATAACCAAGCACCACGACCTTGCAAATAAGAGTGATTTTTATCACAGAGCCATAGTTTGCGCAATTTATCCAGAAGATTCAAACCTGAAGCTTATGCATTTCTTGAGAAATTAATTGTTTACTTGGAGTATGTCGGTATATTCGAGGGTCTACAAACTCAGGCTGATATGCATATTTGGGCCGCAGTCCAAAAAATTGCTCTATTCCGCGCTAGAGCTTACGTTTTCAGGAACTTATAAAGGTCGCAATGTAAAAGTGGACTATCTACAGTACATTGTTTATCGGATGGAATGTTATGATTAGAATTTGAGTGGGTGCTTTAATTTCAGGTTGCATATTTTGTTCACTGGGTTGACCTGGGGTACTAACTGACGTTTAATAGAAAAGAATTCAGATCAAAGGAACGAAACGTAAAATTTGCTAATATCCAGAGAACTTACTACGCTATTAGACGATGCGAAAACAAACTTCTTCTTTGTGCATGTTGTACTTTGAAAGAACATTAATAGAAAGAAGAACCTTTTATTATCTGCGTAAGAACGAAAATTTGTGTTTTCCGTTCAGGAAACTAAGGTTATCGCACTTATTAGATAATACCTTATTGTTTGGAAAAAAGAGATGCGTTGACAAAATTATATTTCACAAATCTGCTCAGTTTTGTGACAAAAAGTGAAGTTATAAACATATCAAGCCGTTATTTTCCATATCGCATCGATAATAAAAAGCGTAAACAAGCATATATACAATAACTTAATATATTCCGTCAAATTTATCTGTCAAACCGTTAGTGAAATATGCCTGAAAACTATTTATCTATGGAGTAAAATTAATGAATAGAAAAAAATTGAAACGGAACGTGCAGAAGGTTCGAACTTTTCACGAAATTATCGTAAAAATTTCTGCCACTATGTTTTGATTTTCATATCTAAGAAGTGAACCTAGAAGTAGACATATATACTGAAAACTGCTCGTTTATACATAGAAAAGTAATTAATTTCATTTTTGACGGAAGATGCATCCTTTATTTTCAGGAAAGTCCAAAAACTGGCCAAAATTTCTCACTAGGTCTTGATTTAATCCTAAGAAATAAAGTACGCAGAAATTCGATGATGACACATATAACAAAAGCGCAAGAGATAACTTGCTAAGGAAAATGTTTGGCAGAAGTTTTCTTGGTTGTGGTCTTGGATACAACAAGCCGTAGGTTGTTTTCGCACGGTAAGCATGAGTAGGTATTTTTTAAATTTTTTTTTTGAAACAAAGAAAAATAAAGTCGTAAGTCTAGTCAAAATAATTTAATACGGTGGCTATAGGCCGACGGCGTTGGGCGCGTTAATCGAAAAAAGGCGCAAAAATACAAACCGAGCACGAATCAATGTCGACAAATTTGGAAATGTGAAGTTTTATTCCGAAAACATTCCTTTGCCCAAAACCTAGAAATAATGGATTTTTTGAAGACTTCTTGTAGTCAGAAGGAGAAAGGGCGTTCCCCGGGAGAGATGTATGTATGGTCTGACGTTTTGAATAGTTTTCTCGATTATTCATCTTCAGAGAATGAATTCTCTGGCTCCTGGCTCTCGATATATGCCACTTCTTTCGTCGCAGGCGTAGTCTTCCAATATAGTTCGAGCCACCCTGCATAGGTTGCGTCTCTGGGTGGTAATAGCTCACCGCACCAGCAGCCTGGTAACCGCCCATCGCGCATCGCTCTGCGTTGTCACTGTCTGTCACTAGGGCGTCAGTGTTTGTTTGGCTTCCCCCTGTCTTGCCATCGCCTGTCCTCTGGTAACCGACGGCCGTGCCTGCGGCCTGGTAACCGTCTCCCGCTGTCTGTTTTTGCGTTGGGGCTGGCTGTAGCCAGAGTGTCAGTGTTTGTTTGGCTTCCTTCCGTCTCGCTGTAGTCTGCCGCCTGGATAATTTAGTTGAGGGGTCACTGGATGATGGCCCCGATTCTTCCGTGTCGTGACCACCCTTGACCTTACCCTAATCTTAAAAGTTACCCTAACCCCTAACCCTTACCGTAACCCTTACCCTAACCCTTACCCTAACCTCTAACCCTAACCATAACCCTAATCCTGACACCTAACCTTTACTCTAACCCAAATCGTGCTCAAATCGAGCTCGATTCGCTGTCGAAAAACCTGGAAATGTGGAGTTTTGTTTTGCCACTACCAAGGAAACTCCTGCCAAATGAGTTAATTAATCTTAGGCATTTTAATTCGCGACTTTATTGTGGACGTTTATTTACCTCGGCAACGAGTTGACACGTTTGGGTGATTATGAAACCATTGCTCAAACAGAGAGCTGCATATAAAAGAAGGTCAAGTTATTACGTTAAACGCTTTTAAGTAATATCTTATTTTGGAGGTTTCGGTAAGCACCTAGAACATAATCTTTACTTATGGTCAATCGACTGAAGCCAGTAACAGCGTAAAGCGTTAATGACAAATTCAAGAAAGCTGTGAGCTTCTTCGTAATCGAAATCTCAAAATAATTATCAAGAACTGTGGAGGAAGGACATTTCTCTTAGTGTACGAAAAATGGTATATTAAAGATTGCACCTGCCAATTTCATTTATATTTACAAGTCACTTACCGGCAGGCCAGCATCTTACCTTACAAAATATCTTAGTCCTGTGACCTCACAATTGCCATATTCAAGCGAACGTGTGGTTGCCTTAGTCCAGCGTAACTCAAACAAAATATTACCGGAATAAACAACGGGCAATTTACGTGAAAACGTGCTGGTAAAAATATTCGAAATTTGGGCAGGTAATATGAAAGCATATGTATCGGAAAGTTTTATAAAATTATTATTTACCAACGTTATTTTACTTTTGCTGCTTTATGTACTTGGTGGTTTTGTATGAACGGGCTTCCTCTACATTTAAAGCTTAAGTTTACCTAGTACGCCCGATTTCCACGTTTTGGAATTTTCTACTGTGCTAAAAGAAGTTTGTATTTCTATAAACTCTATAATCCTTCATAAATTGCAATGTAGTTCACTGTGAAGAACGACCATTACTTTATTGCTGTTAGGATTTGGTGGCCGCAGCTTACACTGCCTTTGAGGAACACTGCGTTATCTGTAAAAATCCTAGCACTTCATGAATTATACCACATACTGTAATAGACGGAATACCAATAACTAGACGCAACATGGGTGAACCGGAAGTATCAGAACTGTGCAATTCAGTGCCAGACTATCAAAGAAATGCATGCTTGACCTTATAGCTCATGCATGCGCTGCCACTGTGGAAACTATCTACGCAGGGTATATTCGGTGCACCTGACTGGCATGCCCTGGCATACTCTAGAACGTATTAGCGTATCTTTTCGCTGGTTGGAAGCGTGTTTCATTAGAAGTTGTCCATTTCCGGGTAAGCACAGCTTATTCGTCAACACAGCATAGCTTTCTTGCAGCCGCTGCTGATAAAATGTCACTATTTTTCACATGTTGTGTGGGAAGAATGAAAATTGCATGTATACTGATTACAAAAGCATGTCAACGGTGTCGTGGTAAATACGAGGCAAGGCAATAGAAAATACGAAAAGGTAAATCATATGTAGGGGTTGACAGTCCCAAATGTAACAGTTTGGACAGGATATTCAAAGAGTAGGTGCTTAACTCTGTTACTCGCCCTGACTTTGCAAACTCCCAGCATCACTTGGCAAACCGTTCTCCAACACATGGCTGGAGGCAAATGCAAGATTTGCATAATTTTTGTACGTCTAACTACATAATTTGATTCGATAAACTTCAGAATGCTCTACTTGTCTATCAGCAAATTTAATTGCCCAGAGAGCGGAACAATATCTGCAGGCAATCAAACAAGCAGAAAATTGTCCAATTGAAAGCTAAGAGGAAAAGTCTTTAGACAATATATAAGAAGCCAAGTTGTCTGTAAAGAATAAAAAGCACCTGAACTGACCCCAAAATAATGTTGATATTTTCGGGTCAAGAACCATCCCTGCGAATGTAAACGGTTAAGCAAACACGCCAACACCCAACACGGACGATGAAATTACCGAAAATAATGAAAATAGAGCTTTGGATGACGAGCAGTCTCATCTACGAGCATTTACGGAATTAGGCGAGCTTCTCGTAAAACATTTGGTTTGATTGACAAGCTTCCGCTCAGTTAACAAGCTGTAAGTACGTTTGTGTATGCCTGCGGCCGCCATTGTGTCTTGCTCTCAGGGTGAGGGTCCGCGATCGTCAGTGAACTGATGTAGCCTTTCTGGTTACGCTTCTTAAGTTAATCGTTTCAGAGGACGAACTCAGTGCTGGAACGGATTAAACTAGTGGACCGAGGTTCCAGTGTACCCAAGCACGAAGTGTCAAACCATGATAGCATAAATTTTGCCTAGGAGCGGTGGTCATTAGAGTTGCTTATTATAGCGCGCACGCGGTTGCATGGCCACTAAGGTCTATAAATACTGCACACATTTTCCGTGAGCGTCACTGATGATGGTTTTCAACAAGAATCTGAAACATCAGGCCCATAAACTCCTTATTTCAATGATCTATTTTTTACTTCTGAATGCATCGTGCAACTCATTCGCTAGTGTTAATCAGCAGTTTACTGAAAAACAAAGCCTGGGAGATACTACGCAAATAATTCAATTCATAAATAAATACCTTTCAGTAGTTTTATGGTGTTGGTTTAAGGACGTTCCCATGACATACTGAACTCTAAGATAAGCATGAGGTTCGGCAATCCTAAATAGGTGTGTAGTAAATGTAAACAATAAATAGCGAAATTCGTATAATTTCCACCACCGATGCATAACTTAAAGTTTAGTAAAAACGTCAAAAACGCAAGATTTCGACGGTAAACACCTAAGAAAGCCCAATGCCTCTTAGCGTTACTCTTCCTCTATTTTTCATTTTGACACAGTTGACTAATGAAACGATAAAAAAACCATGAGGTCAAAACACGCATTTTTCGTTCCTTGTGGCATCGCTTTGGTATTCAGATTGTTCGGCATCAGCAAAGCTGCTATCAAATCAGACAAAAAAAATTCTGTGTTTTCACGTCCATTAGGTTTCCTAAACGTTGGGAAATGCCCAGATTATACAAACTGTCATGCAACTCAGCCAGACACAAAATCTTGATCACAGATTAACGGGGTCGACCATAAACTTTGGGTTAACTTAGTTGCCAAAGCAAACGTACGCCAGACGTTGAAAAGTTAGGCACATGTCAAGGTTTCTTGCTTCATTACACCATTTAGGATTGTTCGTGGTGCCAAAGGATGGATTCGCGAAGACCGGGATCTAAGTTGGTTGGGCTGCGATCGTGGTCAGACCGGAAAGTGTTGCATTTTGAGTTCAAACGAAAATCGAAAATTGATAAATTTAAACAACGCACAAGTTGGACAAAGACCCCGCAGTCGGCAGTAATTATCACTTCGAGGAGGCCCAGCCGTACGTGTGACGGGTGTAACCTGTGGTTATTTTTAGTCCTAAACTGCCCTTTCCATCCGCTTTCTGTATCAAAAACAGATTGCATAATAATCTCACATGGATAGCGTGCAGAAATGTTTGCTGTCGGAATCAAAAAGACCTGTCAAATTATAAGACAACTAAATATCGTAGAAAGTAATTAAGAAATCTAACCAGGTACTGCTGAGACTGAAGCTACTGGGAATGCAACGAAAAAAGGCTGAATGCATAGCAATTTGGTTGGTATGAAGCCTGTCACTAAGACAGGTCCCATTGGCAGCTAATTAGCAAGCGGAAGTTTAATAAACACTGTAGGGTTGGTCAGGCGAAGTAACCGCTCGGAAAAAGTCGACGCTGAAACAGAACTTTCATCTGACTGACGTTTTACATCCACGCTCAACCACTTGGTTCGAGCAATTCTTGCACAAGGAATTGAATGCAGTAGCTATAAGGCTGCATTCTTATCAAAGATGGTGGGAGCCTTCGTGCCGTTCATCACTGCAAATATATCACCCGTGTTGGCTTTTGGTGGGTTGATTGCTCGAGCAATTGGTTCACTAAAATTGGCGCTAAAAATAGTGTTCGCCAACATGCTGCGCATGCGCAGCTACTTGTTGTGTGTCAGCAAGGAGTATGGAGGTGGGAGGTCAATGCTATCGTTCCTAGACTCGAGAATAACACATCTCGGATAATGTTGCCCGCAGCTCACACGATTGTAACAAAAGCATTGCGGCCTCTAGAAACTTCAGTGGGTACTCAGATATCCTCTCCCTATGTTTACAATGCAGCAGGAGGATATCATGCACACAAAGTAGAGCGATAAATGCTAAAAACGAAACAACAGCAAAACCAATCGTGTGAAGTTCCATTAATTTTAAACTTATCATTATGTACTTTTCGTTTCTGCTGTGTGTTGCCATTGTTATCTGCTGTTGTCTTTGATGAACAATCCACGACGGATATCGAAACGTCAGGCGAATAAAAGTCTTGTCCCTATGACCGTATTTTCTCTTTCGTCTCAATTTTTTCTATTTAAAATATTTTTGATCGACCCAACAATAAGCAGGTATTTCCACCATCCAAGATATATGTATCCGCGACTGCACACATGGACGAATTTCAACTTAGCTAGCCATAAAAGGATGCCGTTATTTTGACCAAAAGTACAGTTACAATATGTCCTGGTTGACGCTCGATCGGGCGATCTCTCATCCTCATTGCTTTAGATTTAATGAGTGTCAACATTAAAGGGAACGCCAGTGATTACTTGTATTCTTCAAAACTAAGAACACAGTAAAGACCTTGTCCTTAAGTTAATAATAAACTAAACTTAGTTTATTTAAAGCCTTTCTCATAAGTTTGCATTTGTATAGTCGGATTATATCCTTTATTGCTTCAAAAATATCTCAGAATAGTACGGTTGCTTTGAAATATTATTAACGCCTTCACTATCTGAAATAAGAACAAAATGCGAACTTAGAATAATGCAGGATTGAGCCCTCTTGATGGAGGACGATCTCCTAGAAAACTTAAAAATTATATTTGTCATCGATATGCGCCTAAAAATCTGTAGCAATAAGGTTAATTGACATAAATTAAAAATCATCTGGAACTACTAGCTGCCGTATGTCTCCATTACCACATCTGACGGCATTATCATTACAAACAGAACCAGCCGTTTAATAAAGATCAAAAGGGAAATAAAAGCCGTTGAGATTACTCGGTTTATTTACTCTCCATTAAGTGTGTGGAAACATATGTAGGTATTTGACTTTCATATGAAAACGTATATGGAAACAACATTTATACATGCAGTTGAATAAAAAATGGTTACTGTTTTCTACAGAAGCACGTTGTTGAAGAGTCACAGGTTTTGATGGATAATTGTGCATGTTTTGGTCTTATATAAGACGAGCCTACGTAGGCAACTCAAATCATCATCGTGAGAAAAACTGTTCATGAGAGCATGCTATTTTGCTCAAAATATTCGAGACTTGTCGAATTTCGATAAGTTGGTGAATCAATGGATTGAATAAGTAGTTTATAATTTGCATTATCCTTTACAAACATTCAACCACTTCATAAACGTTATCTCCAGTTAAAGTGGTGTTCAATTATATCATTGCAGTGTAATGACCTTCTTAATAGCTCATTAAATGCACGAATAAATTGTCATTATATTTACAACTTCTTGAAAACTAGAAGCCGGCCGGCCTGCAGCTTTTGGACCACTTTAAAATTTGCCATCAATCCAGAACTGAAAAAGGCCGATAATAATTTTGTGAGAACTAAAATTACGGTGCTACCAAACCTTTTCAGTGTGAATGAAGCTAATTTTCCCTTTTTATCTGCATGGCTCAATCAGTAGGCATCAATCAATGATAGACACCTTGGCATTTTCTGCCTGACAGTCCTATCAGCCGGGAAAAAAATTTTTACCTTTTCTGAGCACTTTCTGTTCTGTCGTTTACGGATTTCAGATTTGAAAAATGTGCGCAAGTTTGAACTCTGAATTTAGACGTAACGCATACATGCAATTCTTTGTTTAGGTCTAAAACTCTTTCATTCTTTTTGCCAATACTGTACAAGTAACTGAAACATGAACCGTTTCCAATTATTATATCACTAATATCTATGACAATAGATTTTTTTGTGATCCATTATCTCGAAATGCGTAAAGAAATGCACATTATGGCCATCAGATTAACAGCTTTTGTGAGATCTTAATATCTATATAGACATTCTTGTTTTACATTTTCAAACGTAAAATGCAAGCTTGAGAGAGCAAATGGTATCGACAACTACTTCCGCATACAGAGGAGCGTGAGTTCAACGGTCTACAGCAAAGAACGTATAACAACCTTTTAGGGAGTTGACAAGGCCGAGAAACGCGTACATTATTTGCCTTGTGAAAGTACGTTACGTGTACCGCTTTTAATGAACATCATTTTAAAGAGCTCTTTACAAAGGTCAAGTAAATTTAAAGATTTGCAATTGATCCAGAGCATATTTATCGCTGGTTTTCATTCTAGACAGAGGCCTCATATTCAAATGAATTTACAAATATAACTCAAACTACCATCTTTACAACACATACCAGCAAACGCAGCAGGCAAATCTAATGCTTTCTTATTTTAAATGTGGTGAATAGCGCTTTGCGCATTTCTTGTCTGAACTACCACTCGACCAATTAGGCTGAAAATCGCAGTTTATTTACTTAAATTGCTAAGGTACTTTCAAATGCAAAGGATTCTAGTGTTTTCAAAAACTCTAGGTTATCTTTGGACACTCAAATGGTATGAAGTTGATAGAATCTGCCAATTACAATTAACGTTTTGGTCACTGATCCCCATATTATTTTACATCACATTGAGTGCCACGGACGTCCTCCTGGGCGAGACTAACCAAAACCTCTTTTTTTGGTTAATTGCACCTTTTTTTAGTCGGTGGCAAAGCAAAGAACACAGTGACGTTTTGGGTAGCAGTCTATAAGACTGCACACCAGACAAAAAACCTCGGAAATTATGAGGGTGTGATCAAGAGGGGACGCAGGCGAGAAAATAAAAGAAAAGTATCAATAAAAAACTGTAAACAGTATCTAAAATGGTTATTAAAGAAATAATATGTCGCAACGACAAAAGATCAGTAATTTCGAGATAAATGTTCATTCAAAAATAAACTACTACCAGTAAAGCTCTCATATCATAGAATTTGGGGTTTTCTTTTCGGTCCTGAGGCCTATAATGCCTGCTTTTTGCAACCTTTTGTAATTCATACTAACAATAGTAGATGTAAGCTGGATTTCTATTTTAATTTAAGCTACTCTAGGAAAGGTGCTTGAGTGCAACCTGCTGACGGATAAGTTTCAGTCGTTTTATTTACTATGCGGATTTACTTGTCCAGCCACCTGCTTGGATAGTCTTTATCTATTTATTGAATTTTCTTTCAACACAATGCTTTAAAATCTTGGAGAATGTGGGGTGAACGACCTCTGCATAAGTTTAAACTTTATGTAACACAAATGACGCTGAAATGCTTTGCTTTGCTTATTATAGGAAATAAAACATGGTCAAAACAGTAAATATGTATACAGCCAGCTTATAATTATACATTCAAGAGTGCTGATCTCCATAAGTCATTGGCAAACACCTCCAATATCCCTGATACACTGCGCCGGGCTTTTGGCGAAAAAATATCAGCGAACTATCTTAAGTGAACTCGAATGCAGAGCTGAGGGAAAAATTGTCCTAATAAATTTGGTGCAGACCTGTGTGAGGCTTTGAGTTTCGAACGTGCCTTTCA
The DNA here is from genome assembly GCA_036362985.1 of Ligula intestinalis. Lineage (NCBI taxonomy): Eukaryota > Metazoa > Platyhelminthes > Cestoda > Diphyllobothriidea > Diphyllobothriidae > Ligula > Ligula intestinalis. The sequence goes on along the minus strand of JAYGXS010000004.1, from coordinate 16,657,128 downwards.
AAACTTACTTCATAAATTAGGAGAGGAGGCACCGGCAGCGCATAGCGCTGCAATCTTTGATAGACTCAGTCATGACATCAGCATAGTAGTATTCGCGCATAATGAGGGTAAACTGTTTCGATTTATAGTCAGTACAACGTGAAAACCACCGTTACCTTCTACGAAAGCTATGTTGACCGACCGAAGCAATGAGGTGATGGTCAGATCAGCAACCGGCACACTAACACGAGCCCAATGTTTGCATCCCACATACCAGTTGCTGCGTTAGAGACTTTCCTGGGTTTTGACCAGACCCATAAAGCAACCGAGTAGTCCATCGGGGCAAGACGTAAACGCTCCCAAAGATTTAAACAAGAAATAGACACTGGCTATATGACAAGGTCAGAACAGCGTCTCCCAGACGTGCAGTTCTGCTAATTCTGCAAGCAAATTTCCTACATTTGTAAATGTTTGATTATTTCTCTTATACCAGCGGGAATGCATAGGCGGAAACTTATATATAATAATGACCAGCATTGGGCATATTAGGTACTTAAAAGAACGGTGAGAAGTACTTAGTGTTTGCTAAGAAAAATAAAATTTTCTCGATAACTCTTAGCTTGTGGAGACGTCTGAATAGCTATAAATTACAACAATAAAAATTGTAGTAGTTTGTCAAATATAAAACTTAAAGCAACCACTTTCTTCATAAAAAAGAAACTGTCTTTAGTCAAAATATTTTGCATATGTGGGAATGATAAGATATGTAGTTAATGAATATTGATGAGTAAATTCTCTCTTTATTTCTCAATTTATTTCTCTAGTTGTCCGTGTATTCATTGATAAGTTTACATCAAACTCTCTAAAATACGATAAAGCTAAACAGCATTTTTCGAAAAAACTAGCTTTTGGATACTATTTTCTATGCAGATGGCCGTGTTGGTCGAATGTGGAAATGCTTCAAAACAGCAAACCACATTTTCGAGCATACAACCGGTCCACTAGCTAACACACATATTGTTATTCCTAAGATCAATTTTAAAAAATTTTCCAGAATAGGTCACCTGTTTAAAAAGTGCTTTTAGTAGATATTAAGCTGACGAATTTCTGCGTATATTAGCTTTTTCCAAGGTAATCTTAAAGATAAATTGGGGATTTTTTACAATTTTATAAATTTATCTGAAAAAAAAATAATTAAATTTGACTGGAAATGAAAAAAATACCTTTGAACATATAACGGATTATTTCATGCTTAAATTGATTAATTCCATGATCCATAATAACCGTGTGAATGCAGAAAAACTGGGCCACTTATGTGACCATTCTTTGCAAAACTTATTAATCTTCTGTCTGCTCCGCTTCTAAATAACGCTTGTGCGGAACGTATTGTTTACAAAAAGTATATTTCTACCTGACTGACATAAATGAAAGCCTTCTTTATTTCCCTACGCGGCAACATGTATGGCAAGGTTTGATAGTGTACAAGGTCAGTGGTGAGGTTCAAAACAAACGCAACGAAACGTTTTGTTACTGCATTTTGTGCAAAAAATCTTCACAGAATAGCTAAATATAATTTTTTTAAAACTTCTATCGCTGCCTGTTTCGGAAAATAAATGTGATTTCTTAGAGTTCGCTTCAGTTCCACTTGATCAAATTCGCACAACATTTTCCAGTACTGGAGGAGATTATTATTCCACCTTTTTACTAATTTTTGAATTCTTTCCCAACACAATGCATATTAGAATAAAGTTTCGTCCTGTCTTTCCTTATAGCACATGGAATTCCTTTTATATAAACACACTCATTATTTAGCAAAAATATGAGCCTATTTCCCCAATAACTTTAAATAAGAGGGCAGTTTTCCAAAAAAAGCCCTTCTGATTATTAGATTCGCTCAGGTCATCAAAATCACCTGTACAGATAAAGGCTAAACTACCAAGTTAAATAACGTCCTGAAATGTGCTTGCAGCATTCGGCGTACTGTATGAAGGGACACTGCAGAGTAAAAAGGCAAAATCTATGGTGGTATTCTGATCTTTTCAACTTTATATAGTGGTTCATCCCAAAATTACAAGCATAACTGGCATCATGTAATTAACATTTACGAACGTCATTTTCACCGATGAATTGAGCCCAACTCCCTAGAATTCACTGCGGGTATATCCTGAGCAGTCCCAACAGAGAAACCGTCTAAGGTAACGCGAGTGACTGTATGCACACCAAGTTGTTGGAGACCAGTCCGACCTGACTGCAACATCTTGTAAAGAAAATGCCGCCAGTTTGAGCCTGGTGGGCTTGTTGCTGATCTAAGATGCATCATGCAAGTGCACACCTGCCACATGATCAATTGGCCATCGACGCAGAGACAATGGGTTTATTAACCTTCTGCGCCTTTTTATTAACACCAGGATGGGTCACCTCAGGCTTGGAAAAACAGAAGGATTCCAGGATCAATGCGTCAAGAATCCTTATGCTTAAACACAATGTGAAAGAGGACAACCAACTCCTTAATCAGCCTGATCTGGCAGAACACTGAAATAGAAACGCCTCATAACTCTCGCAAGCCGACATGAAATGCTTACGAGTTTTATGCGATGGTTGGAATTAGGGGAGTGTCAAGGTTAAATTTATGGCTCAGTTTGGGTTTAGTGTCAGTGCTAGAAGTAAGCACCGTTTTCTAGAACCATCTTTATTATATATTCTGTGTCAAGCGCAATGAGTTGATAGGGGACGGTCAGTTTCTTTTTTCATAACCATCATTGATCCATGTTATAAAAAATCGCTCCGTCGATTTCGTTTTTGAAATAAAGCTTTTGTAATAAGCGCGATTTCTGCGTAATTGGTGCGAGTACCATGAACGCATCGAAGTGAAACCAGAAATGTTCATACAGTGTGTATACTTTAAATCTACAACACTTTGGAGCCCTTTTCGGGTAGTAGGATTTTCAAACGGACCCAGTATCTGAATGCAGACTAAGCGTATTTCATTTTCATTGAAACACGTGTTTTGTGACGCGTTTGCCCATTTTTAAACCTCGAGTTGACAAAGGACTTATTTAGGACCATTATTTTCAGACAAGTGGTCGAGTAGAATTCTATCGCGTCCCCTGACAGCAACCTATAAGTGTTCTGAAATAGGAAATATATAAATATCGCCTGTTTTCAAGTTACTGTTCAGTTTTAGTTTATTGAGGGAAGGATAGGTGAATGCCTTTGACTTGTTGTTGCCGGACATTATGTAAGACACGCTGAAAATAATGCAAAATGTTTTCATAAACACACCTGCGCAACCGAATTTCGATAAAACGTTCGGTAAACTGAACAGCCATGACACTCTTCAGTCCGCCAATAATGGTTCGAATTTGACGTTCGTACTCAGGTGTCTGGTGCAGGGTAGAAGGGAACATGAGGCCTTTTTACTAGAAAACTTTCTGCCGAAGGTAACTGACGCTTTAAACTAAACTTAAAAAGTAGTCAATGCTCCGTCGGAGTTAATTAATGTTACAAGAAAATAAAAGACGGTGATACGCCACAACGGCATGATGCGTACAACTGAAAGTTAATATTTGGACAAGGATTCCAATTTTGCTTTGTTGGACAGTCTAATGAACTTACCATTCCCTTTAATAAATGCTTGGACATTTTTGATCCAATGTCATTATAAATGCAAAAGTTTGTTAGTTCTATTTTCCGAAGAGCAATTGGCAAGCATAAGTAAACTTTCAATAAATTCTCATCAGACCATTACATTTATATGGAAGGAGGGTAAAGTGTAAAAGGTAAAATCGAAGGTAAATTATGTTCAACGTTATAAGCTAATTAGCTCAATGGATAGGGGAGGGGGTTATGGTAGTAAAAAGTGGCTAATTCAGCGGCAATTAGTGAGATGGGGGAAAAAGGGAGAGAAGGGCTCGAAGAAATGCGGGAAGCTAGGTGGCCGTTGGCCATCTTAAGCTCGGAACTTGCAGCAGGTTCTTTTGCGCGTACAAAATTAGCTCCCCCAACTGGAAAGCAGTTTCTTCTCCTGTGACGCTGACCCAGTGACTTACGGTAGTTTGGTGAGACCTTGTAGATCACCCTGAAGGATTCGTTGGGATACAAACCAGAAGGTACAGCATTTTTCCGAGCCTCTTCTCTTCCTATTTCCTCTGTTTCCCTAAGTACCGCTGAATTAGCGGCGTTTTACTACCGCAACCCCCTTACCTATCCCCTGGACTAATTTCCTTATAACGTTGAACATAATTTACCTTCAATTATACCTTATACACTTTACGCTCCTCCTATATAAATGTAACGCCCTGATGAGAATTTATTGAAAGTATAAGTATGCTTGCCATTTGCTCTTCGCATTTTTGTCATGGGAATGTTTGCAACCTAAAAACAGTTCCATTTTCCAAGGCGTTTCTACCGCTCGCTAAATATTTTCTTTTTAGAAAGTTTAATTGCAAATGGACATATTTATAAACCAAGGCAGAATATTGGAGCAACGGGAAAAATATCAGTAAGCGACTAAATTTTTTCTGGCCTTGAACATTCATGAACAAAATCGAAAACTTGGTAAATATTTATTAAGTTGGTTTGGCAGATTTGCTTAATTTGAGTTGACCCAAGTGTGAAAAACTCTAGGCGTTTACACCTAGATCATTTGAATTGCGAAGACTGCAATATAAGGTATTCCTAAAGAAAACCTGGACGGTACAAAACACAATCCTTCACAGTTTCGTCACTTTCAATATTAAATGAAATCTAGTCTACGAATAAGCGCCTAGATTACGACAAACCTGCTCTCCTGAAACTCTCGAAGCAGATCTTCAACGGCTGCAGCATACACCTATTGAAAATGGATACCCGGAAACGTTCATCATCAATATTGATGAAGGTGCAAAAATTCCTGCAATCTTAATCACACAAAATAAAGACATGTTTGTACGACTACCTTTCCTAGGCAATGCAACAAGCAAACTAGTGGAACGACGCATAAGAACTGCAATCGCAAGCCCTTTCCCGAGGTGAACGTACAAGTGTTCTTCACGAACTCTCCCTCCTACAATTGGTAGATAATAAACCGACCATGTGCATTTAGTCTTTCACTTGCTCCTGTCGAGCAGAATACATCGACCAAACAACGAGGTTCCTTGAGAAAAATGGGTACGTGAGCACACACTGGCCTGCTTATGTAAGAGTGAAACTAGTTCGATCTCGAGTTTTATTCTCGCACATCTTGTCGATAGGATTCATCAAGTCGATATTAACGAAGTGTTTCAGATTGTCTACAGGACACCAGCTAACTTTTCCAAGGATCTTCACCAACGAGTGCTTGCAACAGCTAAAGCAGTGGCTATACCGCTAGAAAACTCAGTGCTTTGTTGCCAGAAGACGCTTATACAAGCCCTTTGATTTCCGTGGCCGACCCCGTCGCCAGGTCGCAATCGCATTTCGTCCCCACGCGTTAGTGGCAATCGTTCGCTTCGCGCAAATAGCAGCAATTATCACTTTATGTATTTAACCTTTGATCAACGCCCACAACTTAACCCGATGCCTTCCCCTCCCCCCTCCTCCTCCAACAGAGGAACTTCCACAGGCCGATCTCACCATGCGGGTGGCGTGTAAAAGATTAATTGCAAGTAAACTATCCTTATTAAGCCTGTCCAACTGCGCAATTTTCAGCATCCCTGCAAATGTTTCGACCTGATTAAGATTTGCTGAAAACATATGTTTGCCAAAGTGACTTCTCAAATAAAGCATGGGAAAATTCGCAGAACTCATAAACGTAAAATAATTTCACCCTGCTAAGACCACGTTATATAATTCTTTTTACGTTCTTGCCAGCACAGACTCACGACATGACGTAAGCAGCAACTAACTAGATTCTCTCAGCTTCATTAGTACAGTCTTGTCTGCTGGGTTAGTGACCTCACAACCGGTGCAAGCACGTCTATGTGCCTCTGTATCGAAGAACGTTGAGAGCAATATACCCTCAGACATTCTGTTCTCATCACGTCTTAAAGTGAACCTCTACTCTTCCCTTTGTCTGAGATTTAATGTGCATGCCTCGATTTTTGGGATTTGAGCACGTCCTTGTCTGACACCAGTCTATACGTCAATTTAATAGTACGTTCAGGAAAACGAAATACTAAAAAGTATTGAAAATCGTGAATACAAAGTAATGAAAATAACATTGCAAGCAGGGCATTCTGCAGTCAAACATGCCACTTATCTGGTTTGAAAAAGGCAGTATCTTAGTCTTGATGACTTCAATGTGCCCACAAGCTAAGTGTGCAACGTAAGAACGATAAAAAATCACGCATAAGAAAGGTAAAAATGCTACCCAACCCAACATTTTTTAACTTTACTTTTAAAATAGCAAAGTGTTTAAAAACGTCGTCAGTGGAAAGAAATATCAAATCTTGAACATTTTGTGTCGCAGTTCATTCTTCTGGTCAGCCTTTTGCATTAAATTACGTCGAGGACACAATTCGATACTGAAACAGCATGGCAACATTTAAGTGTCTACATTTTTATCTCTCAAAACTGAAGCTTTGCAATTCCTTATTGCATTGTAAGCCGATGCATAAAGGGGAACAAAACCGAATCTGAAACAGAGGTTCTTATTTGTAAATTGATTATGTTAACAGCGCCAGATTTATTATCTTCACAATTTCTGAAAATTGTTATGTCAAGCGTAGTATGAGAATTTCAATTAAACTTTCTACAACAAAGGCCAGGGAACGCGAGAGTTCAAAATTGACATTATTAGCTCTGATATTGAACATCGCGTAGAAGCGCAATCACTGTACCATGCTGATTATATAAAACGGATTAGGACTTTCCACTTTCTTTAAATTAAATGCATTTTGGCATAACCGATTCTCTTTATTATGGAACATGAATAGCCCATTTTCCCAGCAAAAGATGCTTTACACTACTTATATCGTTTTGCTGATTAAAGTGCAGAATTTAGTTGCATTACATCTTGATACAAATATTGAAACAAGTCAGTTTTGCTTTCTTCCTTCTTAGTGAACCAGAACTTAAATGTAAGGAGATGCTCACTGCCTAAACCAATATTTAAGAGAAAAATAAATCGTGCTAATAACTTATAATTATGATGCAGACTAAGACCTTAGTTAACAAGCAATTGCTACCTGTGTGTTACGTTAACTTAGCCTTCGGATGTTAAGTTCCTGGTACATGTCATATCTTAACGCTTGATCTGTGCATGTTAGATCTTTTCAAAGTAAACAAACGTATATTTTGCGAAGTATTCCTATTTATTTTATTTATCTCTGTTGTAATGACGTCGCGATTCATATCTAAGAATGATACCGACTGCGTCTTCTCTGCCTTCAGGCCACCTCTTTTGCGTTATCAACCCTGCAATTTGCTCTTTGTTACTGTAAGCCTCATGTGTCAGGTAAAACAACAAAACCGGTGTTTTTGAACCCTGAATAAGCAAAAACATTAACTACAGCTTATACTTACAGTTTCAGAAGAAGTTCATCGATCCTCTTGTTGTTTTTATTCTTTTCTATGGAAAATTTAGCCCTGGCTGCGGTGTTGAAAAGGTACTTTAGCTAACAGATAAGTTGAAACAGACGAAAGGGACCTTCAAAAAAGAATGAAGATGAAATCAACATTTTAGTAAACTAAATGCTAGCTGATTGCCTGATGAGGCGTAGAAACCTCACTTCGATTAATTGTCTATGATATTCTTAAATAGTGTGATCCAGATAACTGCATCGGCTACCCCTTTTCAAATGTCTGAGTTGAGAGGAATGTATTTTGTTTCCAAAAAATATTGTCGAGTGACGTTCCTTTAAACATAAAAACTGAATGTCCACCTTTTCAAAGTTATGATAAATTGCATGCCATCCGTACTTTTAAAAATAAATTTGTCTCTCTTCTTAAGGTCTATGGACAATCTCTGTGAGAGAATAATTTATATATTTTTGCATATGTAAGTTGACCGGTAGTCCTGTATGATCCTCAAAATTTTACGAATATACTCTAGGAAGAAGAAAAACGGATATTTCATTCCGAAGAAGAAGCGATCACTGGAACATGAGTTTAATTGTCCTGGCGTTTCGGATTCCTTATCTTATCCTTATCCTCATATGTTCACGATTACCTATGACTAAAGATTTCCGACGGAATCCGAAATGTCAGGGCAATAAAACTCTGGCTCCAGTGATCGCTTCTTCATCTTTGGAACTGCTTTTTGGAACTCGGATATGCTCCTCTATTAGATATTCAATTAATGAATATGAGTAAATATATATATTTATATTTATTTGTTAAACAGAGGAAATTCTTTGAGAAACGTTAAGAAACTGTAGGGTTTATTCTCAACCCTGGCACACCAGGTCGTCGTTGGACGTTCGGTAAATATGAACAGAAAAGTGCATATCCAAAAAAATCGATAATGCTTTATCATCGTTGCATGGGACCAATCCGGCATTGTTGGCTCCTGCTGAGATACGAAAGTCCGTGAATTTTAAGAGACCATTCACTCTACTTACTTATGCATCAATATGCATGTCGAATTAATTTCGCTTTACACCACCAACAAAGAAGCCTGGAAAAGGCGTCAACAAACAAGCCCTGCAATTGACCAGCCATGAAAAAGTATGTTCGATTTTTTCGGCATGTTTAAAATACGCACTGTTCTGTACACGACCGGCGACGATCTGGTGTCCTGATTCGAAAATTTAAAAAAGGTATGCTCAGGTTTTCCAAAGAACTTTTACCACATTATATTTCTTGGGATGCCAATTATCAAATATTTACTTGTCAATCAGTAAGCGTTGCATATAAATGATAAGTGAAAACTTGTTCCTGTGTTGCTCTTGATTTAGAGATAGGTATATGCAAATAACTAGGGAGACTCTCGATGGTTTGCCAGGACGGTAAATGCATAACTGCCCCACTTGTTCAAGAATTATTCTTTTTTAACTTAGTGAATAAAGGAAACATTACCCATGTGCTTTTAACCGAGAAGTACTTTCTTTTCATGTTTCAATGTTCCTTAATATTCCAAGTCAGTTAAAGGGCAGTCCTTAGTACAGGGTAGAAATGACTGGCTTTGGAAATTGCCGTCTGCTTACCGCCATCCACCTCAAAAAGTAAACCCCGCAGCTGGAGGAGGAATTTGAGGTTAGATAAAGTCCATGTTAAGAGTGATGCAGGCTTAGACCACACACCGATTTTTATGCTTATCCTCAAGAGCTGCAACTTTTTGAGCATACTGTAGGTGCCTAGGCCGCAAGCGATTTTTCCAATGAAAAAAAGCAATTTTTCTTATGGGCTTGTAGTATTATATCCTTTCTAATCAAACGTTTTGAAAAGTTTAGAACTGGTACTGTGTGCTTTTAAGGAAAAATGTACTTGATCACGTATCAGTTGACTGGTTTACCCTCCTAAAAACCCTCTTGTGCTACCATAAAAGTCACTGGTTCTTGCTAAGTATCCTCTTGTTTATAAATTCGGTGAGTAAGTTTATAGTCAGACTGTCCTTGCAAACATTTTCCTTACAGTTATTCTATTTTTCTGAAGAAATAAAATGCTTGTCTGTTTTCAGTACAATAATAAATAAATGAAGCATTTTTACGCAGTGGTCCAAAATACTTTCATTTACTTGGAATTTCGCCAATATTTGTATCTCAGCATTAACTAAAGTGAATCGAACTTAATGTTTGTTTAATTTTTATCTTTCGCGCATGGCGTACGAAGAGTTAACAAAAAAACACCACATATTGGAACGTTTTAAAATGTTTACGGTCAAGTTTTATTCGGAAACGTTTACGACCAAGAAAATTTTGATTGTCGGTAGTCCTCATAATAAACATGCATTTTCGTAGGTGCGTATGGTTTACGTAAACCTTAAGCCATGAGTTCGCTTAATATTTTCAGTAATCAGAACTACTGAGCTTCAAAGACCTGATAACCGCGCAGTTATGCCAAGCGTTAGTCCATGGACTTGATTTCCGTAATTCTGATTTCTGTTTTCTGGGCAGGTGTGTGGGAATCCCAGGCAGTTTTAGACTTATTAGGTGCCCCAGGGTTCAGATGCCTTTAAAGCTCGTAGTTTGTCTACTGTGGGTATCAACGCTACCTACTTTTGTTTGCTTTTTATTCTCGGGGGTGGTTTGATTCGCATATTGAGTTGGAACCTACAAGTTCTCCAAACATACTGTTTCAGACTTGTTACGCTTACTTTCAACCGACCTCAATCTTAAATGCCAACTAAAAGCAGCAACACAAGCATGCACTGTTTAGCTAGTCTTGCAAATTAGCCATAAACACTTTAAAGGAAACACGATTGGTCAGTGGTTTGCCCCCTGCTATTGTTTGTGGCTGCAAATTAGCCATATGAAGGCAAGATAAACCCGAAATAGCACCGAAGCACTTAGCTCGCAGTCGCTGCATTATCTCCCTTTCTCCTATACTTTGAGCTTTCGGTGAATTAGTCGCCTACAATTCTAGCCCCTGCTTGATTTCCCAAGCGGCTTTTCTCGGAAGATTGCTAATTTTCAGTATTTCCAGGATTTTTGCGAAAGTTGACATGCTTGTATTAAAACTAGAGCCCCCGCAGAAAGCAGAGGAAATAATGACGGAAAATGAACGCAAATCGCGGATGCTTAATGTTTACATGTACGGGACAAAAAGCTCTTAATGACCTTTCATCACTTTATTTGGTGATGCATTTTGAAATGATAACATTTTTACTGACAGCTATAGTTGGCAGACGTGAAGAAAAGCAGATTGACAAACGGGCATCATCTAAGGGTGAATAGGTACCGGATGTTCACACAAAGTTTAGCACCACCTCATCGAGCCCTCGGCATTGGATGGCGCATCAGGTGAAAAAAAGAGCTTTTGACAGGTAAGACTGACAATTAGACATCTATGTAGAGCTAAACAACCCACAAGGACGTGTAGCTAACTGCACCCAACAAAAAACAGTCGATAAACAATTTATTTACATTTAGGTCCAAATTGTTCTTGCTAAATGTAAGTTATTTAAAGCAAAGTTTCTCTGCTGCAAATTTGTAAATGGCGAGAACAGCAGGATTTATTGGATCCATTAAATTTCGGGAGATCTCATCAACTGCGCCCAGTCAAATGCATTTAACATTAACGAATGAGAAAAATTCAAAATTCAATTGGTACAGATTGGTCAAAAGGTCATAGGACATGGTCACGAAGGTTAATTTGTAAAGTAAGAGAGTTAAAACAAGATGGAAAGAGAAAAAAGAAAAAGGAGTTGAGGAAAAATAATGGGCAGGCTTCGGTGTAAATCTGGGAGCCGGATGTTACCAAGGCATGACTAGGTTAATCACATGCTGCAACTGTTAACATCGGTCAGGTTTGCACCGTCCTATATAAGCTGCGTCCAGATAACGCAAGTAACGAGTTGTCAGCGCTTGAACAGGTTTTGAGAAGGAAGCTTTATGGTCCATGGTAAGGTGCTTTTGTAAGGTATCCAATATATGTCTAGAACAGATTTTTCTTGTCTTTTGGGAAAGATTACATACCAAGTTGCATTTCCATTGAATGGAAACAAAACTTAGATATTTCTAGTACTGACCTTTGCATGTATTCTCATGGAAGGCCTTCCTTTTAATGGAGCCATCTGTCTTTCTGCACAAGTGGCCGTCGAGGAAAAACGAAAGCTTCGTTCCTTTCTTGCAAAACACCTTCTAGACACGGGTCATTCTGCCTATTTTTTCAGTTCACTTCTTTCCCTCTGTTTCTCTTTCGCCTTATTTTAACTCTATTACTTTACTAATTAGCTTTTGTGACCACATCTTATGAGCTTTTGATGGCAACAGTAGCTTGTGTAGCCCCAATAATTAATCTCTAAAACCTGCATGTTTTCCCATGAAAATGGTGTTTATCGGGTTTAATGGGCGGGAAATTAGGACATGCAGTAGAATTTACTTTACTGAATGCTAAATACATTTTTTACTGCATTCAGAAGTGTTTTTGATTTGTATCTGTAGATTTTTCTAATCTGTTTTATCATTTTAACTTATTGCGGAGAAAACCCGATTATCAAACTGCAGGTTTCTTGGATTTCCAGGAAAATGAAATGGTGGTTAGGAGGTCGTCTACTTCAACTTGCCTGTGGTCCAACTAACCGTTCTGGAGTTCGATTAGTATAGTCCGTGGCGCAAAGCGCCGCACACACATTCAATTTACATGCAGAATAACCTGCTCCCAGTGGCCTAGGGAAGCAACTTCGACTACATTTTTTCACTCTACACTTACGCCTAAAAATTTCCTTCTCTGCCTTTCCTATTTCCCACCCCACAAAACTCTATTACCACCATTTTGCAGGAAAAAATTCTGGGACTAAGGGTGTATGAGTGGGGCTACATAAGCTACTTATGCCGTTTTGACATTTATATACTAATTCAGTTTCGTATTTTACTCATTCTTTACTGTGTAATGCATTGGAGTGGACGCAGCTGATGAACCCACCTGAAATTTCCTGGATCAAAAAAATTCTGCTGTTTTTGCCATCTATATGTTAGGTATTTAACAAAAGTGAGTCCAGTTTTAGTTGTCTGGCTCTGTTAATCATTTTCTTGTTTTTACTATACACTGGATAATTCATGCAATATACGGAAATTGCGATCGGCTTATAATCACTCTCAAAATTGCACTCAGTAGAAGTGTAAAAATGATAACTGCGCAAACTAACTTGAGGATGTTGGCTTTTTAGCGAGCATATTTCTGACAGCTTACCAAAATTATTTTCTGTAAAAAATGGTTGTTTATGCAGTATGAACTTAAGTCGTTGATTTCACTGCCCTTGTAAATGCATATGTAGTTTATTGAAAATATTCAAAGAATTAGTCTCCCTCGAACTTATTTGCTGACGAATTTCACGCTTGTTAAATCTTTTACTTTAAGGAAAGGTATCTTTTGATTTTTTTAAGGGTCTAAATTTCCGAATAATTTTGAAACCTAACGACCGTTATAGATTTTCAATTCAAGGTTCTCAACCTGCTGTGTACGTCCTCTGCGTTTTTTAGAAAGGGTCAGATGCCAGTTTTCTAATGATTACCAATCGTTCGTAAATTTCAGTATTTTGCATGAAATACCGACCGTGCTATATTTAACGCGTATTCAGTGTGACATTTTGTTGCCATAGCACTTAAGTTTTTCAAACCATCTGCCTAACTAGCTGCGGCACAAATAAAGCATTCAGTTGACGTGCGTAGAAGAACGTGTCAAGCCATGCTATATTAATGTTTAGTGCGTCCTAATATGACGTCCGCGCAAAACCGGCCTCACAAAAAAGAGCATGCACTGACTCCCAAAGCTTGTTCTAGATGGCAAGATTTTCAAGCATTCTTAGTGTGTTGTTAGCAGCAACCATGCTTGGCCGTGCCAGGCAGAAAATCAGTCATAAATGGATTATTTATTATTAACTATTTACATTTATGTATAATTATATATATATTAAGGAAATAATGGCGGAAATTATGAGGTGCATGACATAGAAGTAGGTGGACGGGACATGAATTTTAAGGGTCAAACCCTAGATTTCAATGAACATTATCCGTCGAAGACAATCAACTACTGCGGAATAACCAGGGAAATGTCCATTTTACAAACGAGTAGCACTGCAAGTAATGTGAATGCTATATGACGATGATGTTTTACCGTACTTCCGCATGAAACAGCAAAAGCTTAAACAAAACAAAAAGGAACTAGAATGTTCCGATGAAGTGCCTAATCCAAGAAATTGGCGAACACTTCCATATATTAAAAACGTGTCTGAACTCGTTGAAAGACACCTGAAGAGGAAGCAAATTCAATAAGCGCACAAACCAACACATACTTTACGAAACCAGCTTGTACACCCTAAGGATAGGGTTGGCTATTTAGACAAAAAAGAGGTCGTTTACAAAATTCCTTGTAGCTGTTGCAATGCAGTTTATTGCGGACAAGCAGGACGATCAGCGTCCACACGCTTACGTGAACATCAGCGAGCGGTAAAGGGACGATATCCATTGTCCGAGGTCACCATGCACACAGTAGAAACTGAGCACCAATTTGAATGGGACAAAACTGGCAGCTCTTGCCCATACAAAAAGGGTCGCGAATTTTGAGAAGCTATGAATTCCGACGAATCCTGCATCAACAGGCACGTTGAATTGGATACAATATACACCAACCGTAAAAAGGCCTGGAAAATAGACCAACCATAAAAGCAGGCTAATCACCACAGCTGAAACAGCATTATCGATTTTTTGACACGTTTGAAATGCGAACTGTTCGTAACACTATTTCCTCACGTTTGAAAACGACCTAGCGTGCTAGTGTCGAAAATTTACGAATAAAGTTTATTACCATTTCCCGAAGAATTTCTCCATCAAATTACATTTCTCGGGATGCCTATTTCCAAATTCAGATATACATCCCGCTCCCCATCCCTCAAAGAAGATTGAGAAGAAAATGCGCCTGAATGGATCACACTGTATTGGTGCTGACGTCTCGAAAACATGCTTGTTTCTATCATCAGAGTGGTAAGAGCGCCGAGGCCCACGATGCCAACGAGCGATTTACAGCTTCATCAATGGCAGCCACCACTGCAGCAAAGGGCAAGAATTAGCCGCAGTTCGCACGACTGGCATGAATCATCAACCCACCGGCGATCCCAACTAAGCGAATGGGCTTATCATGGCGAGCCACAACGGAACCACCCAGCAGACTATGAGGGGAGATCTCGCAGCAGCCACTCTGGGGCACACGAGTGGCAGCCGATGGGAGGCACGTGAGGCCGTCACCAGTCTGGTCGCAGTCGCCCCCCGAGCGCGCGCGATGTGCGGACAGATCCACCGGGGACTACAACAGCCAAGCATGTGGCAGGGGTCACGAGAGGTCGTCTGCAGTCACCCACGGAGAGGCAGAGGCCAATCTACGACCAGTAGAATGAGCCAGTTCAGTGCATTGGGTCAACCCCAAACAACGTCCAGCAGGACGACCAGGGTGCGGACGTAACTTAAAGCCTATCATACGAGACAGTCAGCAAGACAAAAAAGTCAAGGCAAGCAGATGCAATCACCTTACCATTCTGATGATGGAAACAAGCGTGTTTTCGAAACGTCAACACCAATACAGTGTGGTCTATGAAGGCGCCTTTTCTTCTTCATCTTCTTTGGAGGATGAGGAGTGGAATAATTAATCTGGACCTCGTATCTTTAGTCA
>JAYGXS010000004.1:16535454-16641917 GCA_036362985.1 Ligula intestinalis | reverse complement strand
TTTTCCCCTCCCGTTCCCATGACAACCGTACTATTTTTTCTACCAACTCCTATAGTTCCTTTACTTCATTACCACATTAAATGTAAAGGCATGCCGAGAATTTATGGCAAAAAAACGTATGTTTGCCAATTAATCTTCTGACATTTTCAATGGGATTTTTTGCAAAGCATAAATATAAATAAATTGTGTTGAGTACTTGCCCAGCCACAGAGTCTACGTACATAAAATTTCTTTGACCCTGCCCGTCGTATGTCACCATCATATTCTATGGCGTGAATAAGAAACGAAAACGTAACTGTCCAGCGCTCTATTTACCAAAGCTGGCATTCATGCCAACTGTAGTCTTTCGGAAAAGACATCAAAAGGACATTCTTCAGAAATTTAAAACGAAGCTCTACCTTATGAAACTCGGTTCTAAAACTTTGCAAAACAAATAATCTTCCTTCTTGATTATCAATTATTCGAGAGAAATCCTTCGGCATCTTTCAATAAAGTTTCATAAAAGACATTATCTGATAAAATCAGCAGTAAAAAAGCTTTTAAATGCGAAGTTGCTGAAAATCGATTGCCGACCACGTACAGTGATCTCTTGCTCGTCCCAATAATTCTAAACTTTGCGAGAAAGGAAAGATCTAGTAGAAGGAAAAGAAGACGGATTTATCGAGCGGCAACTAGAAAGTTTTTTTCTGCATAAAGAGAAAATGCTTACCGTGTCCACAAATTAAATCTTTATGTTAAAAGGAAAAACAAAACTTAGTAACATAGCGAGAGCACTGTTGATATGCGTGCCAACTGTACGCAGTAAATAGCGGGGAATTTGCTATTCACACTCATTTATACAATACAAAACATCGGAAGCTAAGTTCACGATAAAATATATGGGCTAACCTTAATGTTTTTAAGAGCTTTAGAGAAATAAAGGGAGGAAAACACACCAGAAAGAACACTTTTGTTTTGGTCCCACAATAAACTTTCATGTGCTTAGGGACATCTGTTCGGCTCTCAGTAGCACACCCATTAGAATATTAATGAAAGTTATTGTGAAGAAAACGTATAGTAAGTGATTGAACTCTCGAAATACTTAAATCGGAGAAGCCTTGTCCGTGTGTTAAACGTTCGCTCATGGAGCTCACTCGTCCTGTTCTGCCTTTGGACTCATTTTCGAGTACCACCTGCATCCACATAGCTGTCAGTAGTCTAGACAGGTAGTATTTTCGAGTATGGAGGATTCTTCATGTGGGATTGTTTTATAAAATTCCTTGATTCCGTTATATGTTTTTGCTATTGTTTTTATGCCTGAACAAATTGCAATATATTTTATGGAAAAGCAAACGGTTTGCTTTTTATGTGGATTTAAAAACAGCTCACGATGTGATTCAAGTATATTTGGACGGGAACAGGAAATTTAGTTTCTAAAATGTTTCCTTCTTTCCACCCATTATCACGCTTTAACTGTTGTTGTTGCGTTGTCGTTTGGAAATGTGATTTATCACGTTTTTTTTCTTCAAACGGAAGACAGGAAAATGCTGTAGTTTGCCATAAAGGTATGCAAAGGAAAGTAACTTTATTGAAATCATCCTAGGTGGCACAAACAAAACGTACACATGCCATGATATTTGGATACACACTAAACGGTCCTATAGTTAAATAATATACTGGGTGGGCATTCCGATGAATAATGTGAACGGGTTGTACTTGCCTGTCAGGAATTTATGGTATGCATTTCAGAGTTTGTACAGGTGTTTCAGAATGTTTTGTTTGCCCTCCAATATACCGTACCAAACTTTGGAAGGCACTTCTAGGCGAATTATAGGAGAATACAACGTATAATGAAATCCACATTTCCAAACTGACGCAGAGGATTCGTACGAAACATGGGTAGAGACCATAACTGAGAACTATTGTAGGCATTAATCATTACAAATTCATTATTTTTAGGTTGAGTTAGTTTTTCAAAGCAATCTAAGGCGTGCTACCATTTAGGTGTTTACAAAATGCACATAGATGTATCATCGTTACTATTGGTAATAGGAAAAGCCAAAAAATTCATCAGCAAAATAAAAGAATGCAGTTTACTTCCTCGAATGAGCAAGAAAACTTAGTCCTTCCAGAGGAACCAATCCATCAGTTGTATTGTCATTATTTTTTATCCATAAATTTTGGATCGGGGCGTTCCGTATTGCGTGAAATGTTACTAAAAATGCAGAAAACATTATAAAAGTCAGCACCGATAGGCAATGCAGGAATCGATAAAAGAATTCATCACGCGAACTTTACGAAAAATAATGTTTTGTGGGTATTGATATAAATACGCACAGTATCCACATGTTGGTTTGAAAATAAACAAAATAAAAACATATGGTATATATTATGTTAGATTCAAGCATCAGCTAAGCCAGTTTATCCACTCAGTCTCCAAGTGTGAAAACGGATAGGCTTATTAGCGCAAGCAGGATTATCGACCTGGGGTGATAGCTTATGTCGATGAGAGCTGCACAAGCGCAATCACCGAAAACAAACGGGATATCCCTTGACTGAGCATCATTCTTAACCCCCTGCACCTCCCTTTGCATTGGTTAAACCCCTAGTGACCATAACTGTTAATACCTGCAAATACGGTAAGGCGCGGTACAACCACTACCTCTGATGACGGAAGGATGTACGCTTTTAAAACTTTAGGACTATAAAAGAATGGTCCCCGAGATCGTCTTAACCTCTCATATTGTATTATATACTCATATAATATATAATATAACATAAAATAAAAAGAATAAGAATACGCGATCTCTGGAACAATAGTTGTATTCTGAGCCTCCAGCTCCACACGAGAAGCCATCGTCAGAGTAAATGAAAACAGCAAACGTCAGCTACCCTTAAATGGGGTTGGTAAGGGAGGGGAGAGGTTGTGACAATTATTGATTTGTCTCTGTCCATGCTACGTCCATTCTCTTCACAAAGAAGGAACAGAGTGCCGGACAACAACCGTTCCTGGATGTCCTTGTTACGCGCAGTCCCAACGGGGAACTTAGCACCACGGTTTATAGAAAGGTGACTAACACAACCCAGGTGCTCAGTTTCTATAGCAAACACCCAATAACGCATAAACATGGCTGTATTCGAGCACTATTTCAGAGGGTGAAAACACTGCAGTGAACCGGAAGGACGAGCGCAACAATTACGACATCTTCGGGAGCAACTTGCCAGGAATGGATACCCCAACAGCTTCATCCACCGATGGCTCCGAACGTGCCCACGGGGAACAAACGAAAGGGGACCACCAACGCTCTGGCACCCTCTAACATACATTAAAAACGTGTCAAAAGCAACCGAGCGTATCGCTGCATAGCTCGGCGTGGGTATTGCTCATTGCTTGATAGCTACTATGCGTACACGAATCATGCAAACCAAAGACCCGCTGGAGGTTGGTGAGCAGTCTGGCGTCATTTATCAGGTGCCATGTCGTGACTGTTCTTGCTATTTCACAGAGCTACCGGGCGATGACATACCTCGCGAATGAAGGAACACAAAAATGCAGTACGGAAAGGTAACCCACAGTCCCAGATCACTTCCCACACTCTGAAGTAGGGCCATCAATTCGACTTCTCGAATACACGGATAATAGCACGAGCTAGTAATAGAACGGGACGCAAACTGCTGGAGGCCAGGGTGTCAGATCACAGCTCCATAAACAGGCATGCGGATATACCGCCCTGTTATTTTGCCATCCTTACCTTTATAGGTATATAGAAAACCACCGTAAGGTCACACACCGCTACTCCAGGGGCGCGCGTCGGGAACATGATAAGATAGCGTGAGAATGGACGTAGCATGGACAGAGACAAATCAATAATTTTCCCTACCTCTCCCTGTCTTACCTTTTCGTCACAAATGTGTGGATTTAAGTTAAATTGATTGTGCATATTTCATGCAGTGTATGTCAAGGTATCATTTTGACCAAGTTGAATAAATAACGGTTTTTTAAATTTTGTTTGGTTTAAGACTTTGAAACTTTCCTTTGATTTAAAAAAGTTCCTTCGTTTTGACCTCTTCCTGAGCACTTAAACGTTTCTATAACATACGTTTGCAATGATCTAAGTTAACATAGCTGCTTTCCGTTCATAGTAGAGCCTATTACACTCGAACTTGTTTAGAAAACCCATGTAGCATACTTATATCCTAAGTGACGCTTATATTGATGAAGGTGGTCAGATGCATAAATAATCACGCCTGCCTGTACAGTTTCAAACACTATATCTATCTGAATAATTAATCTTCCTTCATTTTCAAACAAGCAAGATAAGAGGAAATCCTATCAAGTAGGACCGTGAGTGATCCTTGTGCTTCTTATAAAATAAAAAATTCTGTTAACATATTTGTTGTCTGTATCATATTTTTGTTATGATATTAAAAAGGGTGATTTATAGAAAATGTAACCCAAAACTGTTCGATTATTCCATAGAAATAATCTGAACAAAGTAAGTATAAAGTCAAGATAAAAACATTACCTATGTTATAAAGTAAAAATTTTGTCGCTCTCGTACTGCACTTTTTGCTGTTAAAATGCGTTACAGTTTTCAAATCGAACGAATGGACTAGGTGGATTTGCTGCATCTCTAGTACGGAATTAAAGGAAGCAAACATAGAAGTATGTTTACTGATAGGCTTAACAAGGATAACTTAAGCTCTTTAAATGCTACCGATCCACTAGCCGCTATCAACATATTTTCTATCTTAGCAAGGGGAGTGATAATATGCATTTTTATGTTGACGCCACTAGTTGACGGGCATACGCACTTTTAATCTTTCGGCAGTTTACAATCTTAAAAAAGGTTTTCTTTACCATTCAACAAAAATTACTTCATGGCAGCAGTTTTTATCCCATAGACTACAAACGTTTTCGAAGTTATTAGTCAAAAAATCCACAATGTCTCATGCGGTTGGCAGAACGTTGTCACACGTGGTCGCAACTGCCTTAAAGAAAAAGTCCGCCTTGTTTTATTGCTCGCAAAGGTGCCTATCGTCGGAAAAGGTTTGCCGAAACTGTTCTATTACGCAGATATATGTCAATAAAAGGGAAGCCGTTTTAACTTAGCACGAATTTGATAATACCTTAATTTTTGCTAGCCATGGTGCCAACCAGAACGTTGTTCCTGTTAAGCATTAAGGATATTGATTTATCCATACAGCTCGTATCACTCTTACCTTTTAGAAATTCAACCCATTTATTTATTGTAAATGCTACACCATGAGTGTAACTTAAGGTATTTTTATGCCCAAAACCACGATATCTTAAATTTCTTTCACTGGAATATAGCAAGTAAACTAGTTTAAATTGCAGTCAGGCTTAAAAAACTTTGTGCAAACATTTTGCGGGCATTTAAATGACACTAATTGAATCACGTAGAAATACATTACATCACATTTTTTCATAGAATATGTTATTTTATAAGGATATCTGGTCTTCAGGTTAAAGGAGGCTTCCGTAAAGTTTCATGATACAGCGTAAACTTACTTTGAAGTACATGGTTTCATTGATATTGATTTATTTTCTTGGTGGCAGGGGCATCCACAGATGGTCTCTATATGCGCTTCATCTGAAAAATGAAGCGGTGTTTGGCTCATGCTTCAAACTCGATATCAAAACCTCTAAACGCAAGACCAAATACAGTTTATCTAGATAAAAAATCCTTAGTTATAGAGGTTTCCTGAAGGCTTTCTTTGGCGTGTAAATGACCGAGTGCCGCATTTGTCGTTCTACGCTAAAGGTAGAAAGATGCCCCTTTTTGTTTTCTTTAAGCAGACTGATGCCAAGCAAATTGTTTTACATATTGATTATACCCAGTGGTAACAAGCATGCCAGTTACCCTAAAATAAATGCACGCTTGGCAAGATATATTTTCTAAGCAGAATTTTACGACGTAGCCTACGCAGTATACAACGTAATATTTCACATATTGTACGTCAAACATTCTACTTTGTCCGGTTGCTTTTTAGGCACACAACGTTGGCCACTTTTGAGCAAGCTGTACGTATGCCCGAAAAATATATCGAGACATTTTAAAAGTTTTCCTGTTATCCGAATAAATATGATTCACATGAATAACTGCCTACAGCCATCTTTTTACAATCACTCTATATGTTAAGAAGGTTGGAAAATTGCCGGATAGTTAAGGCAAGATAATTGCGACCTTACACCTGAAGCGTTAGAAAGCCCATAAAATACTCCCAAAGGAGAACGGTGTGATTCCTGACTGCTTCAGAGATAAGCAGGCTTCCTTAAGCTGAAGCTAATGTGCGAATTCCTCCTAAATAACCAATGGCATGAAGTAGGAGAAAATGTTATTTTGGCAAAGCCATGTTGCCTTATTTTCTTCGTTAAAACTGCAGTAAAGGACAGTACACAAATGTTCTAAATTCATCCAAGTCTACCTTTAGTTTCTGCACATAGGAACATCAGATACGTTGGATCACAGATAGGATCTGAAAAATAATAAGTATATGGATATAAGCCCCTAAAGTTAGCAGGTGCCAGAGAAATAAAATCAAGCCATGTGGGATCTTTTCTTTGAAACATTTTTATATTGGTTTCAAAGTATCTGAACAAAAAGATTTTATAGAACACTAAGTAGTGATTAACACAATCGCGATGAAGTGCACTATCTAAAAAAGGGACAAATTGTCTTACACAATGAAATTTCAATTATATCAAACATTCGTACAACTTACCGGCCTCAGAATCCAAAAAATAATCCTTTGAAATAAAAAAATGTTAACAACATCAGTGAGCTATTACTTGAAATTTGTAATAAGAACTTCTTCCTACGCATTTGTTTACATCATTTGAAAATTCTTTTTTACGAGGAGGTTTTACTTTAATCTGCGGCAGGTAAATGCCTATCAGATTTGGAATTCCAGGATATTTATATAGAGTTTAACAAAGCTGGCAGTCTGATTTAGTTTATCAATTAAAAAACATAAATTTACTCCCAATATTATCAAATCATGAAGTTGCATTTTAAGATCGGAAAATGTTTGATTCGAGCCATTTTTACCGTAAACGTTATGAAATTTAGGGAAAACTCCAAGTCCCGTTATCACATGGTCGAGGTGTTTGCTGCTTTGTGCGTTTCTGATAGTGCTTAGATGCCCGTTGCTAATAAAATATGCTTATGTTGCAGTTATTACGGTATGTGCCATTGAGCTCCAAAAATGGATCATAGAATGAAAGGCAAATTAATATTAGTGAAATGTGGGATAAGCAGGCGTGTGTACGAAAGTTTAATATGTCCTAATTTGTATAGTTTTCATGGTCAACATTCTATAGAGGTTAATGAGTTTTGCACCTAAAACATCGCAATGTGCTTCTCAAAATCGTGCAAATTAAATTCTCGTTTGTTTGCCTCTATTTAATAACGGAACTGTGACAGCCAGTTGTGCATTACTTTGGTAGTTGAACCATTTACATTTATATTTTCTCGATAATTATATGCACTACCGTTTCAGCTAAGTAAATAACATATAATTGCAGAGGTTCTCTGAAAAATAAGGGTTAAGGCATACATTCATTGCAAAAACCAGTGAAATGTCATTGATTTCTATTGTATTTACAATTTAGTGAGGGATCACTGCATTGCAATAATAAAACCCTAAAACAGCCAAACACTGTGAAGAAAACATTGACACTCAGTGAAAGATCAACTAGAACGCAAGCTTCAGGCTATTGTTATCGGGAGGCATATTCTACAGATGTGAATTCTGAGTCTTTCTAGTACGAATTATTGTTATGCAATGATAGCCAGCTACAGTACCATTGCTCAAATCTAACTGTCTTTCAAAAATATTCGTCGCACAGAAATTGCACACAGAATACGCACGTAGGCGCACGGTCACATATAAATGGTTTATTTAACTTTGCAATGCTAAGAACCGTGATATTTAAGTACATATGATTTGAAGGCTCCTCCAATTTTTAAAACTTCAGCGCTCTTGTAATTAAAAGTTTGTTCAATGACTTGCTGCTACATTAAGGTACTTTTTGCTAACGTAAGTGATTTAACACGAGATTTTGTAACCACACTGATTATATAGCCCTGCATTTTTTGTAAGCTTGCACACCGCTTCACTGAGATTGACATGAGTTTTCGTTATCAAAGGACAAAATAAGCTGAATTTACGTCTGGCCTATACTTTTGTTGGTCTTAACAATAGTGTGAGCAAGGAATTCAGAATATAAAGTACAGCGCATTTCTGCATATATGTTCACCTGGTAATTTGACCAAACCTCTCCAGGTGAAGTCTTAAATCAAAGTTTCTATAAAGTTGCGTAAATTTTATCAATAAGTTACAACCCTTTCGGACGTTCGACAGGTTTCATTCGTTATTACCATACTGTCTATGAAACCAAAATAAAGTAACTGTGATCGGAAAAGATCAAAGTGCTCTTAGGGACCCCATTATTTTATAAATGACAGCAACGTGTCTGGTGTTAGTGGCTGGATTTGGGATTTGCCATGGACATTAGTTGCAAAATTGGAGTCACATTTTTTCTTGATGCACGCTTAAAGTAATCCCTGTGGAAATGAATGCGTAGTTTGATTGGAGTCACTAATCCATGACATAAAAGCCACTGATTCAACTTAAGCACAACTATATTGTCTCTGTCTACTACTACTATCGATAGAAATTATTTATCCTGTAACACGAGCAGCCGCACTACACAGGCGACCAGTATGCATTCGCATGAAAAGCAAAATATATCTGTTGCGTATGCCAAGATACATTCCTTTTACTTTTCAGTGAATAATTATAAAGTTAAGAATTAAAAACAAATTGGAATACTGACGGCTTCAGCTGAAACTGTATCATTAAAAGACAAAAGCGAACAACGTAATTGCTTTCGCATTCCTTTTTTAGATGGTGCCCTTAGAACATTATTATCAGTGAGCTTATTTTCTAAAGGATACAGAATTTTTTTTAAATTTGTTTACACATTGTCACCAAAGACTTACCTTTCTAGAAAAGCAGGCTTTGTATAAGTCAACCAAAAAGTTTCTTTTCTTTTCGAATGGTTGGTCGAGCTTGCCCACTGCCATCTTGAAAAAAAACAGTTTTCTTTAACGCATATTTTATTTTCTTTGCAGATTTTCAAGCAGTAAACGCACACATTAAATCTCATTTACTATTGCCAGCCAAAAAACTTCCATTTGGATGGATAAAGATAAACTTATATGTATTACGCAGTTTAAAGACAAGAACAGTCGTAATCTTAGGTGCACAGAGCTCTAACTGCATTGTGTGTCTTTAAAAACAAAAAAAATAAATTGCAATGGAGAATATAACACACTCAGAGTGCTTCCATCTGAAGCGATCGGTGGATGTAAAAAGCTGATCGAAATGTGCCAAAACATGTCTTCTAAAAGTGAATTAATTGCATTTTTCTTTGGCCACTCTTATAAAAAAGGTAAATTATTGCTCGAAATCAGCCTTATATAAGGCTTTCAGTAGTAAACGTGATGTTCAAATCCGGCATTGCTTGCTGAGTTAAATCTGCGTCATTTTATACCACCATACCTCAGAACATAAATCATGAAAAAATACGAACGACCTACATCAATGTCAACGAAAAATCTAACTTTTACAAACGTCAAACGTAGCTGTCAGTTTTAAGTTTTTTCAGATGATGATTGACTGCCATAAAATAATGTAAGACGTAAGTAGAACATCGTAGAAGGTTTGGGTAGAGTTTTTCACATTTGGTTAACACTGTTCATTTTCTTGCACTGTGTAGGAATCGCGTATTTAATATGGCCAGAAATAAGTATAACTTTCACGAAGAAATTGGACTTAGCATTGAAGCATATATTCGGTCATGTTATTTTGCGCCATTGGGTGGATTAAATACCGAAAAATCGTTTTAGTAGTAGTCGCATATCGAAAGAATTTTCTATGCTTTAAAGTTTGATAGAACGAAACTTTTCATCAATTTGCATTGTGCTATGGAGGAGTTCCGCATACAGAAAAACGTTTGCAACATATCCCTTCCAGAACCGCAAAATGTTACTTTAAGTGAAGCCAATTTAAGAGAATCGCATAAACTTCCAAAAGAATGAACAATTGCAGTTTTAAAGATTATATTTTCTAATAGTGTGAAGTTCTTTGCACAAAATGCAGGAACAAAGCTTTTAGCGCATCATATTTTACCAGATAAAGGGGAAAGACGAAAGCAAAGCTGGTCATATATTATCGCGAACATTTGAATAGAACCTGTTCTTATTAAATCTTTATCATGCAGAAACAAACTTTTCTGCACAATATAATTTCCACTTATACGTAATTTAGAAACTGAAGGGATAGAGGAATAATAATGTTTGAAGTGGCTTTATACGGCCGTTCTTTTTTGCATTCATAAGCTCCTAAAATGTCCTGGAAGTAATCAACATTGGCGAAAAAAAATCCAATATAAAGATCAAAGTGAGTTCTTTCATTGCCAGTCAAATTGAATAATTGATTTGAAGGTTAATTGAAATATTTGTCAAAATCTCTATTTTTATTTTGGCATTTCTTTGGAAGACGGTAATATGCACAAAATTACGTCAGCTGAATATGTGAGATAAGACTTTTTTTAAGAGTTAACCTATGATCGAAACATTCTTATTTATCTTACGAATTATTAGATCATCGTTTTTTTTCGTGGTTGTTCTTTTTGCTCAACAATGTGTTTTGCTGTTTAGATGAATTCCTACATATTCCCAAAATGACCATTTTCATGCGAACTTATATCCAAAGACTCATTTTTTTAGTAAACGCGTTTCACCGATATCTTATTTTAAAGGTTTTGACATAAACGTCGATGCATATATGGATTTAGGAGCAAAAGCCTGAAGATACTAAAACTGTGGGTAAATGTCGGCGTTTAAAGGTTCATTTGCAAGTAATGATACATAAATAACAACAACACGTTTGTAAAATTGACAAAAAAGTTATTTTTCTGTAAAGAAAATGGTAGGATTATCCATTCAACTTTCGTAAAGTCTTAAATATATATATATATATATATATATATGACCCATCTGACAGACACCAGAGGTGGACCAACTGCGCCGTCTATGAGTGCGTTTGTTTGTGTTTTCCGACCAGCTGGTGTTCAGGGTTATGCTTGGCTGATGAAGGCTAATAAGCCCGAAACCATTCTGTATCAAGTTACCCTCAAATTGCTGTTATATCCCCCTTACTGCTATTATGACTTGACCAAAATCGGCCTGGCAGGCGGTCACCCGTTGGGGACCTCTGACCACCACATAAATTTTGTTTAGTTCGAAAGCGTATTCGTTCGGTGTTCGCACATTTCTGAGTGAATATATGTGCACACATATAAATATATCTATATATATATACTGTTCTAATTTATAGCTTTTTTTACGCAAATAGAATATAGGGATTACAAAGAAAATATAGTTTTTCTTAACGACCAATTCGAACTTTTTATATTTCTTTCAAGTAACATCTTTCTTTAAGGTTTTTCATTAGTACTTATTTGACTTCGTATATGCATTGGTGTCGGTTTGCGAATGAATAATAATATTTTGCAAAGGTTGGCATGTTGCACTATTTCTTGACCAAACTAAAGTTAACGTGTTTGAAAAAAAAAATTACATAGTTAATTGAAAGCACACTCTAATCTGCAATTTTATCAAACGGACATAATGCAATAATTAATACAATACAATATATACAATAATTAATAATTAATAAAATAATTAATGCAGGGGAATAATATTGTTTTAAATAACAGTTTTTGGTTTGCGTGCCCATTTTAGGGTTATTCGATATCTTAAACTCATGAATTTGGCTCGAATGGGATCAAACTCACCAAGTCCCTTTCAGTGGACAACTGTGTTACTATAGACTTTGACACACATTAAGTTAGTTTATAAAACAAAATATCTATTTTTCAGACAAAAACATGCCCCGTACCCATAGAATGTGAAATAAAATGAGTGCATTTGCTTTTCGTGGCAAACCGCAGTTAAACAGTTAAAATTAGTTACCAGAAGAGTCTAGCATTACTTGAGGTTTGGTCTCCTAATAAATGTAACCGGTTTAAAGAATAATAAACAGAGAATTGCTTAACTTTGATTATTTTCAGTACGCCATACTGGCAGCTGAATAGTGTGTTGTGCTTTTGTAACTTATTCTGCTGCTTACATATCAGGCGGACTATGCGTCTGAAGTTAAACCTTTATATTTTGGCATAGTCACCTTTTTAAAAGGCTTACTGATCTTTATTGCACCTAGCTCCATAGTTTAGTGTTTCATATAACTCCAAAAACACCTGAAACGTGTGATGTTTTTAAAACATGTGCATCACAATTGAGCCTGCAATAGAGCAAATAGTGCCAACGGTCTTCAATCCACGTAGCAAAATTGCTCAAAAAACTTGGTTGGTTGACTTTAACTAAGGGCAATGATAAGGCTAAAAATCTAGTACCGTCACCCATTGCCCATTCTTATTCTCGCGGTGTCAATAATTTTCAGGTTTCAAACCCAGTGTAACCTGACTTTCCTTACGTCATCAATCCGTGAAATATGCTCAAGGCCATATAGCTTTAAAGAAACTGAAATTTTTTTTCCTTTGCAACAAAAATGACTTATTTTATGGGTTCTATTAAAAAGTGGGAGAAATACGACTTTACCTCTACGGTAAGAGGGAGCTAAATTCAGATAGAAATAATATTGCAAAATTAATAAACAATGCTAAAAATAATAAAGGATGGCAAGGAAAATAATTTTTTTCAATGTTATTAAAATAGGGCTTTACAGTTTATACGGTGAACAGAAAGATGCAAAGGTAAGATACAGCCATACAATGAGATTTTGCGCTGATTGCCAAGCCTAGATACTATAGGTTAACTGTCCTGATTGACGTAAACATACGAGATATAGGAAATAATACTTGATTTTTCACTTAATATTTGCAACAAAAAGGAGACACTTCGAGATGATAACAGTTTTGCAAACTATTAAACAGTCAAACAATGGTTTGGCGGACGAATGGGTACATAGGATTTTACCAAGTTTTTTGGAGATGGAAAAGGCAGACGGCAAATAGACAGATGTGAACGGGAGATACTAGACTAAAATATTTTCACCGATGACAATTTGACTCTTGTGTTCAGATTTCTGTTTAAATTTTACGAAATAATCTTCTCAACGACTTTCTCCTGCATATTTACTCTTCCGGACCTTTGCCAAATTCAGGAAAACCTTTATTGAAAAATTATCATATATGCATAGTTAATGCAACGATTGATACATGTTCCACTATTTTGACGACACAAAGAAAAGTTCCATGTTAATACTTTGGCATCTTATATGAGCTCCCGATCTTCCTTGTTGCAGGCCAATTGAAAATACCTTCGAATTCAAAGAACCTGGTGGTTCATATTTGTTGCTGAATGACAAACTGTGGTAAAGACTCTCAGATAAAATGGCAATCGCCCTTTGTATTTCATTTTAAAATAAATCCTGTAAGAATTTAGCGTATTTATCCAAACGATTCGTCTCTTTAAAACTGATTTTGACACTTCCCGAACGGATCCATTTTCAACAGGACCATGTCAATTTCTGAGGCTCACTTATTTTTGCGAACGCAAATATCCACTCTGCTAGCCCTATTCCACCGTATTAAGCCTTTCAGCTTTTCCCACAAAAATATAATAAATGCAGAGTTGCCAGAGTTGGTACTTTGATCATAGGCTGTAAGCGTAATGCATGCACGCAGTCTATACTGAAAATATGGTTTATTTTTGAAAAGCCTGCGTTAAAACGTTCCACAGGTGTGTTTATTTGAAAAACTCGTCTCTTTCTCTATGAGACTAGACTTATCCTTCTAAAAGATACTAGTTGCCCCCCGCTGTTTAGCAATTCGTAGTCACAGCAATTTTTCCTTTGGATCAAATTTTACGGTATGCGTTCGACATGCCGATTTTCATGGTTTGCCTGCGTTTTGATCGAAATTCGTTTAACGCTTAAAAATTATCATTTATTATGAAAGGCTATCAATTTAGAAAATAAATGTTTTACGCTGACGAGACGGCCTCGAGGCTGTCAATTTAATTCATCACCTGTTTATCGTAAAGAGGCTTGCACTTTCCACTGCTGAATGATTAATGGAAGCAGGCAATACTAGGAAAAAAATTCATGCATTGGCAGATCAAATCGCAAAAGTATCATGTGAAAACCACCTTAGAATCAACGTATTTTGACCTAGAAGCCAAATATAATGAGGAATCTAAATAATTTACAGTGAGAGAGTAGACCTTATGGTAACATCACTAAAAAGAGAAGGAGAAAAGGTATGCCGACTGGGTTTTGTGAGAAAGATGTACCATCATGCTTTAATCTGACGGGTGGTTCTCTGCAGCAACTACTTTTCAAGCGGTCGTATCTGAGTTCTCAAAGGCACGTTTAATTATTTCATACTTAGTGGACCTTTCTTTGCCCAGAAGTTATCATTAATTTTCTCCATACTGATTGAGTAGCAATCTTCGATGATCCATTCGTACTAGATAATAATGCAAATGAACCTTTTGGTGTATGAATAGACGATGAAGGAACAACCCTACATAGTGGCTCCGTGCCACCCTTTCAGTCATTTAGGCATGGTCTAGAATGTCAAAAGTATAACGCTGCACAGTTTTGACACATTTTCAAAATTAAACTATTTTTTGCAGGTTACACCTTGTTAGTCTCTTGAAATCGCTGTAGGCAGCTGGTCTCTTTAGTATAAAGATAAAAGATTGGTGCTGTTAGGTCGTGGAAACTGCCCTGCAGTCCTGCTAACAGCCGTACGGCAGCTGGTGATTTAAGCAAAATGACATAACCGACAAAGACAAGAGCGCCCGAAATGGTCCTTTCTGGCTTATCAGCCATCAACGGCCAGCCATGCCTTTATTTATTTCCACGCCCCCGTTGTTTGAACTCGCGATCTGTTCGTTAGAATTCACTCACACGAACCACTCAGGCACGAATGTGTTGCCTTGCAGTTTGTGATTGGGTGGCAATGGAACAAGCATGGCGCACCTGGTGTTGCTTACGGCTGTTTGATCGCGTCCAGTCCAGCATTTCAAGCCAACGAGATCACCGCTCAAACCTTACAGCAATTGGTTTCTGATTGATAGATCGCGGTTTTAAGTCTCGGGCGGGGCACCACTTGGGGTTACATATGCCTGTTTGAGGACGACTAGTGAGCCAAAATTTGCAATTCTAGATACCTTTGTCTTTGCAGTTAATGTCTTTCTACCTAAACTACGAGCCTCTGTGCGGCTGCGGGACCAGTCAGTTCCGCTTGCGATCAGTGAACGAAAATCAACGAGTTTCACTACCCCACATCGGAACCGGCAGGACAAAAAGCCCGTGGCTCAGTAGTCACAGGTTAAGACTTCTGAGCAAAGGGGCACGGGTTCGAATCTCGGGTGGGCACAACTAAGGATTGGGTATGACAGGATGATGACGGCCAATGAGCCAGAAATGGTCATTACAATCTCTCTTGTCTTTGACAGCGAGGCTACCTCTCTTGGCTTCTTTGATCTAGACTCCTTTGGTTTAAACAGTTAGGTTAGATTTATCAATTGAGTTTTAGTGTTTTTATGCTGTATTTCCTCTGCGTACGATTCATACTATTCAGAAGTAAACTGTCTCAAAATTGGCCACAAATTGCAGTATCAAGATTAAACAGCCAAACTATTGTGTTTGTCGGTTGATCGGCCCTTATATAGAATTTCACATCAAGTTATAATTTGACCACCTGGTAATTTTGAGCATATTTGAAAAAGTTTAAAAAAAGTATTTTCACAAAAGGGTATGTATCACAGGCTTACATCATAGCTTGCACGCCTTTTAATTGAGTCCGGAGATGGTTGCTCAGGGGCACACTTGTGCTCATGTGCCCCTTTCCTATCCGTCATAGGACATAAAAGTTAGCAATGGAAGACCACTAGCATGCCGGCCGTGTCGAACTGCTAATCAGCTGTAAATGGTGGACAGATTTGTTGGCACTGACTGCGTTCATGTATGCCTAGTGCCGTATGGGAGGTTCGTTAACTAAGTGGTTGGCTAACGAGCTGATATGTCGAGTTTACACACAGGACTGACCGGTTGGACACGCCCATATTGCCCCAGGGTGTGCAAAATATGTGTCCTCATTTGCACCTTTTGTAATTGATTGCATGATTGCCGTCAAAATGAGCCTATCAGTGTTGTGTGGTGGGAGAGGAAAAATGAATATCTCGGAAATCCGACGAAAACGAAACACCCATGCTACACTGCACACTAACTAGAAATTAGAATATTGAACTGGGCGAACGCATCGACCATGATATTCGAACAAAGCCATCTGTGCGAGTTAAGAAAGGTGCTTAAATACTTTTTTTTACGTGTAGTTCATTAGAATGACGTTTTGTTTTCCAACATGCCATGTAAATTTCCAAATATTGTTAGGTAATGAGACGTAAATCGACGTTCAGGTTTCGCAAGCAGAAGCACCTTCAAACACGTTTAATGATGCAAAATATAATTTTCAGCAAATTAGAATATGCAAGGCGGTTAACGAATGTGAGACCGCGAAAATGAATTCTTGTTTTTTCATGCGGTTACTCGCAGCTCATTCAGATAATGATGGCCATGAGAGATACTTGCTTTGTTTCAGATCACTGTATGACTAAATGCATGAAGAAAGCTTGCCATTGTGATTGAAAACGTAGCACTATGCAAATGTATGCCCTCTATCAAATAGTATTCACCTTCTTCATTTGATTTTGGATGCCAAATCAAAATAGTTCTCATTTACACAGCTTGATATACGCTCAGACAACCTCTAACGACATTGAAAGTTATCCAAAAGGATGTGAAAGCATCATCTTGCGTGGCTTAACTGACGCTTGGTAAAGTTCAGATATAGTACGAACTTGACACACCTGCTCGACAGTGATCAACGCGTAAAAATAAACCAGGCGATCTGAATCATCAATAAAATGCCTACGAAACACTCCAAATTCCTGCTTCAGCGGATACTTGAGACGACAGAGGTAGTCACAATACGGCTAGTAATTACGATTTTGTGCGCGCAGAATGCAGAAGGACACTCTTTGTTGAAGACTAAGTCAGCATGCGTCCTCACACCTCCTTCCACGTCGTGTGCCCGTTAATGTGCAATGATGCGAATTAATCGTTGGACCCCTTAACACTCCTGTCCTCCCCTTTTTGGAACCCTTGTGCTCTGTTGATTGGATGCTAACATGTCCGTCACTCTACCCTCGCTTATATCATTGTCTCATGATGAGAAATCGAATAGGAACGTTCGCCAAACTTGTTTTAATCATCACCGCTGAGCTAGAGAATTCGTATAAACCATAAACAGTGGAGAGTCAGGAAACGGGCAGCTCCATCTAAGAGTATTACAGGTAACGAGCGAGCCACTCGCAGACAATATTTTTGGTTGATGAGCTTGCGCTCATTTACCGAGTTGTCTGTGAGTGCCTGTACGCTTGCCAACAATTGAATCTTGTTCCCATGGCGTGGGTCCCTAGTCAACTGCAGCTACTCAGTGTACTGATGCAGTTTGATTGGATACTTTTCGCAAAAAGAGCGTTCCACATGACGAGTGCAGTGCTGGAACAAATTGAAATAGTTAACCGAGGTTTCAATGTCGACGAGGTTGTGTACGCATTATTTTCTCCTGTGCCTAATCTATCAGAGAGGATAGCTGTCTACTAAAAATACATAGGTCAGTAATTATCTACTTGAAGAGAAAAAACCGAGTTGCAAAATTCCCATTGAAAATGGAAGAAGATAAATCGGTAAACGTACGTTTGTTTATGATAAATTTTCTTCCGGCCTTTACATTTACAGTAATAAATATGCCCTAAAGCTATTCAAAATTCATTGGACAGCGTGTGTCGGCTACGGCAAAAGCGGCCGCCACCAGGCTACGCCGACCGGTCCTGTGCGCCCAAAAGAACTTCGTCGCGGCGCCGCAGTTACTATGGCCAAAAGCCGCTAGTCTGACAGCCAGGAGCTTATAATCTAGCCCGACTACAAGTCCCCACTAACACTCATCAGATTTTGACCCTGATTCTTCCCCCACATCCCCCCCCCCCCCCCCCCTGACAACTACACTAATTTTTCTACCAACCCGCATAGTTTATTTACTTAATTGCCATATCAATGCAAAGGTCTGACGAGAATTTATCTAAAACAAACGTATGTTCGCCAATTTACATCCAGAAAAAAAATAACTTAATGAGTAAGCGGAACGTCTTTTTTTAGAGTTTGAAATCAAACACGCCTGGAAATATAAATCAAGTGTGGAAAATGGCCATTTTGAATACTTTTACGAATTCAACAGAAATTTTGAATTATTCAAAGCACTTTTATGCATTAGACAGAACTCTCGATTCTTTGAGCACGTGTATTTGCCAACGTTTCTGGAAACGAAAGGTGATTCGAAGATGGTAGGTAACCTAGCTTGTTCGTGTGAAGAGATCTTTCTGATCTTGAAATTGTATTCTTTACAATAATTATTGAGGTCAAATACACCTTGGCTATGTACAGTAGTTGTGCAGCAGAAAGTAGCCACAGGCATTTTGCAAATATTTTGCCAGCACACTCCGGCTTGTTAGAGTAATCTCAATCAAAAGCGGTTATTTAAACGGCTGCCAAATAAAGACTAGCTTCAAAAACACCCACCTTATTAATTTCTAATATCGTCTTGTCTATTTCTTTTTAAATGAATTGCAATATGTTTAATTATTTAATATCAAGTTAAGAAGTCACAACGTTAGATGAAGTTCAAAGACCACATGGCATAAAAGCTTCTGATCTATATGCCATTTGCAGAGATCATTTTATGCATTCCGGCAATTTTAAATATGTTTTCGGATAAACATTTTTACATTCTTAAATGAAAGAAATGTTTGCTACAGGGAATTTAAGAATAGACATTAAGATGCTGGCAATAGATTAGCTTTGATCTTCAGTCGAAAAATGACGAGACATACTCTTAAGCTAAGCATTGTTTTTCTGAAAAAATTTCCAGTACGTGCTACTGGAGTCGTTCTATGTGTTGCTAAAACCAAGCTTTTTATATAATGTCTGAGTGATGTCATTTCAGAAAATATAATTGTGAATTTGAATAAAACTCGTTCCGGAGATTATTATGTTGCCCTCAATTCGAATTTTTTTTGTTTGCGTGAACTCGTTATATATATGTGGGTAGATGCATCGTGGGATGAGCGTTAATAGACCAGGTTACGAAATGTGCATCTCCTGCAATGTCTGTTGGCTCAATCTGGACCTCTCTCACATACCAACTCTCCAACATATAAACATCTATATAGTGGCAGCTACGCGTAAACCGATCTGTTAGAAGATAAACTTGTCCGTCCATGTTGCCATTATAGCTTTTACTCTAGCAACCACCACGAGGCTGCTAGGATATAGACAGGAGGGCATTACCGACAAAGACGTGGGACACTAGGAAGGACTTTTCTGGCTTATTTGCTGTTATCGGCTAGTGACACCCAACTCCAGTGTTGCCACTGAAATTGCTACCACACTCGAGCTTTGAACTCGTGATCTCTCTGGTCAGGGCAAATTTCCTAACCGCTGAGCTACGAGCTCATGGTTTTGCCGGTTTTTGATCGATCTAACACAAGGTCCGAACGCATAATCGATATATATCTGGCTGAAAATAGGCTATGCGAGAGCTACAAAAATAATCTTTATTATTTTAGGTATGGTAGGACGTGTAGCCAGCTTTCTCTCCAAAATAAAATTGCTTTAAGAAGGTAGGAATCGCATTTAGGTGAAGCGTGTCCGGAAAAATACGCAAATCTTGGTTTTGGAACAAGTACGTCGAATGTACATTTAGTTGTAAGCCAAAGAAACATGCGAAGTCTGTGCCTAGGGAAAATGGTATGACTTAGTGCAAACAAAATTGTTAGAAATCCCCCATTTTCATTATCTTTATTTACCGTGCGCTTTTTTGCATAACCAAACTTTTTCCCTGTAGGCATTTGCTAAAGTTCAACAGTCCTAGGCAGAGTGGTGTAACCATCGGTAAAGGCATTTTGCTTTGCGAACCATTTTTTGAATTTCTATGCGAAAAAATGTTATTTTGCGTAAAAATAGGCTTAAACTGGCCTTAAATTTAACCTATAGCTGGCAGCTTGGAGAAACGTTCGAACAATTTCCCTTTCGTTATTTTGGTTAAATATTATATTTAAATAGTTCCAAAAAAATTTGAGAAAGTCGTGACCTAAGGTTCAAACGCAGAACAGCTGTAAATAAAGATATACTGAAACTTTTGTCGATATGATGCAGCACTTTCTCATTTAGATAGCTGATTGAGGAAGCCTTAGACAATGCAAGTTAAAAATATTTTCATTAGCAGAGGATGCATATTATTTCCATAGAATTTGTCCAACCAGATGTGATCACACAACATTTGGTTATGCAAAGTTTACTGTGCACCTCCGACATTTCGACCGTCGATTTCGACCATGTGCACTACGAGCTTTAACAAGTTGAATCAGCGTGGTGCTTTCCGTCAGACAAATAGCGAAGCAGACTCATGGTGGATCTACTTCACCCTCTGATCATTCCCACACTGGGAGGCAGTTGTTTAAACAGAGTCAAGAAGGCAGGAGAAGCAGGATGATGCAGACGGCTGGCGCGACCAACACTCATCACACGTGCCAACAGCAAGCCTCAATGTGTGAATTCCCGACAGGGAGCGCCATAAATGCCTCATTAAGAAGGAGTCATTGAATCTGGCCCTCAGCCCGCAGACAGCCACAACACACAGTGGACCGACTGCGGTGTCCAAGTTATTCCGTCTGCTGGCAATCCTCCAAGCTACGACTTTTTAGCGCAAAGCGATAGTTTAAGCGTGTCAAATTAATTATATTGATTAAAGAAATACACTAAATGTCGACCTTACTCTCTGCCCCACCGCCAGTAACAGGCCACCATCTAGCTGTCGGCCGCCTGCGTTGGGATGGGCGCAGCGCTAAAAAGGAAAATAGATTGGAAATGAGCATGGTAGAGCTTGTTGTGCAAGGGAAGAGGAAGAGAGAGCAAAAGAGATGAGGGACGAGAGGGGCGAACTGAAGAATGAAGATCATAAACCAGGGAAGGAAGGAGAGAGAGAGAGCGGAAGAAAAAGAAAAAGAACGAACAAGACACGAAAGATTATGCAAGGAGAACAAAACGAAAGAACACGAACTCAGCTTATCTTTCAGTGAAGGATCTTTAGGGAGTGCTAAGGCTTTCGATGGTGAGGCCTGTGTTGGTGCTTAGAGACTAAGCTCGAGGTGCGATGGTTGTTAATGGGACTGCAGGTAAGAGTGCGAGTATTACTGGCGACAATAGGGGTAATTGTGCTAAGAAGGAAAACAAAAAGCAACTTACAGGGTGAATGTTGCCTGTGAGGTGATAATAAGTTGCTATTGATAGAAAGGTGGTTCAAAATTGATGCTAGTAGTGCTAATATTATTAAGTTGCGTCAATACAGGCGACTCGGATCCAAGGTAAAGTACTGTGGGTGATAAATAAGGCTGAGTGTTCCAGTATCGATCATCCATTGGGGCACCAGGGCAAAGCCGGCCTATGCGTTGCTAAGCCGCTGATTCAGTTTGGCAGGCTAAAGTGCTCTGTACGGCCAGGCAGAGTCCCCCCGCACACGCTGACTACCAATTATGTCGCGTTAAGAAACCTGGGGGTCACAATATCGATTATCGAGTTATTCCAAGCCAGCACGGGGCGCCTGGCTGCAACTAATACAATTAAAAATTCAAACAACAAAATCGAAACGAACGACCTTATTGTTTGACTAGGCGGAAATGTGTCAAATTCTTAAAAAGGCGCCTCATTACTGACACGGTAATATTTGTACTAATAAAGTGTGTGAGTATAATAAGAGCTGTGGATGTTTATTTATAAATGGTCAGTTGACTAGCTAGCCTTCTAAAAATATCACAGGAACACAGTTTATTGCGCATCCACTAAAGCAGAAGAACGGGAAGGTCTGGTTCCAAATCTATTTAATAAAAGCAGACATGTGAATGTGACCTATTAACCACGGCCTACTAGACTAAGTTGACTGTGGAGTTCTCTCTCAGACTCAGTATTCGCAGTAGGAGTTTTGGACTAATGAGCAATCATCATATCAAATAGGACCCCCACTGAAAAACACCGCTGTTGCTGATGCTAAATATGGTGCGGATGTCACGGCAAAGCAATTGCGTCTTATGAAGTATAAGCAGTTGTGCCTTCAACAACCTTCGCTGCAATTTACTCTTATAGAAGTATCGAGTGAGAGCCCGAGACTTTAGGCTTGTAAACTTCCTGCTTTAGTGAGAACAGATTTTTCTTATGTTTTTCAGTAGCTTCTGCCTGAACTCAGGAGCCAAACAGTGGTTGATACTTCATTAACACCTTGCCTTTGGAATGCTTCTGTAAGTATTGTAGTAATCCGTATTATGAGTTTAAACTGAACACATATAAAAGGGATGGTGCATCTATACAATAAAGATGTCCGCCAGAGGTGAGTCTCACACCAACTTGGAGCTACGGGACAGAAAGGCGGAAAATGGGTTGTATTGTCCTCCCGCCCTTGTGGACACAGATTTGAAAAAAAAAACAAGCAATCGAAGCTCGCAAATTTCATCACTACTGTACTGTTGGATGGATAATTTAATAAAAAATGGCAAGTTATCGTGAACGGAAGGTTATTGTGTCATTTACAGCGGCTGATTGGAACAAAATGGAATTAC
This sequence comes from Ligula intestinalis, assembly GCA_036362985.1. Classification (NCBI taxonomy): domain Eukaryota; kingdom Metazoa; phylum Platyhelminthes; class Cestoda; order Diphyllobothriidea; family Diphyllobothriidae; genus Ligula; species Ligula intestinalis. The sequence continues at coordinate 16,619,085 of JAYGXS010000004.1, read as the reverse complement.
TTCTGTTAAGTCCCCTGCAAACCTCGGAAGAACGCATTTACAAAAATGTGTTCACTGAACATTGTCTTAGCAGAGGAGCTTTTCGTGCATTATCCCTTTAGTGCTTTCTGTTTCCACGCCAGTCAACAAAACCACTGAGTTGGTGTGGCACCGGTGTGCAGAGCTAGTGCAGCATCATACTTGAAAGTTTCACCGTGGTCAAATGCGAAATTTTCAACTTAAACTTTTCTTGCTGGGTTTCGCAGTCTGATAAGGGAGCTAACGTTTAAATGGCCTTGTCTGTGGTCCAGTCTCTATTCAATGTTCGAAGATCAGAAAAGACGCCTGCCAATATCGCTCCTGAAGTCATCGCACTGGCTTTTTCCGCTTCGAAGAACGTACCTTTCTTTCACTTCCGAAAAAATTACTACTTCAGCTACCGGTTCTTCCTGTAGTACTGTAGCGGGCTAGGCCACGACTTCAATGCCATAAAAATACATGAGATGTGGGAACCCGCGATTAAAAAGACAAATGGTTAACGCAATTCCTAGTTTTTCGATTGTTCAGAACACATTCTTGGGCGGAAAATTGGGAATGCCTACATACGAAATCATTTTGTCGCAAGAAAAACAGGGCTAATGAGCTCTGTCATTGTCTCGTGCTTAACCTTTGCGTTATAACTACCCGTTTGGAAATGCAATCCGCGTTCTCTTTTAAATGCATTGCTAGCAGTTCTGGCAACGATTATGCCTAGGTATAACGTGTGACTGGGCTTAAAGAGGTTTGTAATTATGTTCACTGCGCTAAGCGCAGTGATTTAACCAACTTACACAGGTATTAATACCGATAAGTCTTAGTTATAAGCGGTTTCTTAAACAAACACCTTTTTCGCTAGAAAAATGGGCAAGACATTACTTTCGAAATTTCGATTGTAGGCTTGGTTGAGTTCAAATGTTCCTTATGATTTATTTTCCCCCTTTTTATGTTTTTTGACTAAAAAAACATGCATGGGCTAACTTGGGACTTAATCTGTTGTTTCATCCCAAAAGTAAAATCTTGGACTTCGTTGTGTTTTTATTCTTTTTGCAAAGACTACGGGTTGAAATATGCTGCAAACAACTGGAGCCTCCAATTCTGAATAACCTATATGCATTGGTGTGGAAGGGAGTGCACCTACGGGTTCATGGAACAGGTCCGTTCCCTTTTGTCTCAATTCTTAATCTGAACATCTCACTGGCAGTAAAATTGGCACGGAAGTGGATATCGACAAGGAAAAGGTAACTGGGATGGTCACTTCTGGCTTATTAGCCATCGTTAGCCAGCTTTTCATAACTGCAGATCTGAGTGACTTAAATTAATGTTCTCTAGTTATTCACGATTTTATAGTCCTGAGCTATACCACTGAGTTATGGACCCGTTGTTGCATTGGTTGCAATCTGGCATGTTCAATATCGTAGAAATGTTGTTCACCAATCAGACCACCGGATGTACTTTTCTCCTCGCGCCCTGATTTACTGCTAGTGCCGCGAAAAATAATATTGGTTATTAATAACTGGTAGTGCGTTATCGTTGCTTCTGACAAATATACTTCCTTTACCTCGTCAGAATATGAAAAAGTATAGTTTTCTGTTTGAACTGTGCAGTCTAACAAATAATATGACAACTAATTTATCTGTAAACTCTCAGTGGTTTTTCGGTTTGCTTACTTTTTGGTGCGGTTGAGTTCAGTTTTACTACGGGAAAGATAGGCAAACACCTTTGAGCACCCCATTTGTAACAGAGTGACCAAGAAATGAATCTATACAGCAGAAAAACTAAAATGAAGTCGTGTACATAATTTCTAGCGAAAAGCGGGTGGCTTATTACGAGAAGTATACTTATGTGTGCATTTGTTTCTTCGGGAATAGTACTATCGATGTGGTGTAAAGGCTAATAAGGTTAACCCTGAAGGCTGCGCTTTTCCAGGCCCGGTTTCATAGGAGAGATGAAAAGATTTGGGAAAGCTAGATTTTTAGGAAGAGTACATTCTGTACAAAATTAATAGGGGAATAGGCAGTAGAAAACTGACTACCAGACGACTGCATAACCACAAGCCAGCAGACGGCTTCTGAAGTGAGGTCTTCTCGGCTGTCATCATATTAGGTCCTGTGCGAGTCGACATATGATTGGCTGTTACAAAGGCCGGAAGCAGTAAGCTTTTCTAAAGTGCACCTCTACTTGAGCTAGTCACAACAGGCGTTCACAAGTGCACTTCGCGTTGAGCTAGTTACTGCGGACCCTTTTGGACGCTTTTGATTTCAGTACATGCTGCTCCAAGCGAATCTGTCTTCCTTGAATTCTGATTTGGGAACGTTTATTTTGTCGACCATGGTGCATTGGTGTCGGCGTCCCATCCCACTATCTTTCATAATACAGGCAGTGGACATTCAATCGCACCCTTTTCTGCATGCCAGTGATGCTAACTCTCCGTTCAAATCGGCTTATTACTATATTGGTTTGGAAAAGCTAGCTGTGGTACCGAAACATAATGCGCTCGTAGACCAGTTCCTTTCCTCACACCTTCGGATTTTAAAAAGCAAGTCTGTGAACATACAATACCTTGGTTTCCTGGTGATGTTATATGCCATGAGCCAGTTGGCTGAACAAAAGCAAAAGGAGCAGACAGTGAAGAACTCTTTGGACATTTTTCGGAAACTATGGAAGCTTAAATACGATTTGAGTGATTTTTAGGAGAAACACTGTTGCTCGTTGGTTGAAACTATCCACATGGAAGGGCTGTCCTATAGATGAGAATGTGTGAGGCACGAAAGGGAAATCCATCCCTGGCTTCTTTTTATACCTAAAGCTAGCAGTGAGGAGGGTACCGAAGAGGTCACAAGATCATAGTCGAAGTGCCGGAGAAGTGACCTTGATACGCCCCCTGTTGATTGCCGAGTCTCCAGACTAGGTGTCTAAAACAGAAGAATCCGCCGTGATCGTCAACAGTCCGTTAGCGGTCAAAATGAAAGAAATGAATGTTGATTGTTAATTCCATACGGCAATCCAAATCGGGCTTCGCACGTTGAATACACTTGCTCTGGGTAAGTTTAATTTTCCCGTTATTAAAAATTCTGCAACGCAGGCTAAACCTAAGCCAACGGTAAATAAAACATGATTATCGTTACTCGACATTCATTGGAATCACAATATTATCTGCTCGAAACTTATAAGCACGAATTACCACCTCTCTAACAAAATGGATCTTTATTTGTAATTATGATCTTCGAGACTCACCAGTAATGATGGCAAACTGCATTTACAGTGAATAAAAGATTACTGTAACAATATACTTGATTTATTTAGTCAGAGTACAAAACTTTTTTATATCCACAAATCCAAAGTAAAGGCATCCAACAACGAAAACTAACTAGCGATCAATTTTGCTGTTAGATTCTGAACTAAAACCACTTCAGTGTATTTTGTGACTGAAACGGAAAAGGCACTAAGCTACCAATTTCCTTGGCAGATGCTTGCTTGGAGCCACTTCAGGTGATTTTTTTGCTTTAAGTTTTCATTCAGCCGTCGTTTCTTAGAGGTATTAAATTATCCAAATTGGTTTTCTCACTTTAAGGAAACTTCCCCGGGTTTGGCGAAGAGTGTCTTTGTTTAGCGGTCTTACTATCAGCTCGAACAACAAGCACTTTAGGAGTGTGAAAAGTGCTCAGCTAAATGCTTAACATTCAGCGAAATCCTGACATGCTCTTCCGAAAATTACTAGCTGTACGTCGCTTTTTCACTGACTAAAGAAACGTTATTGTTGTTTTTAAATAAGAATCTTCCTAGTATTAATCGCACCGCGTATGTTGACGACAAAAGATTGTGAAACTTAAGGCAGGAGGTAGTGCATATAGGAAAAAAATCCATTTTCATTTTGCATTATTATGTCTAACGGACAAAGGTGGAACATGTTAAAGAACAATACTGTAATAGTGAATCTGTAAGGATTCAAGCACGCCATTATACTTCCTTATCTCGAATAGGCTTGGTACGGGATATTGCATTGCGATAATGCGGTCCATAGGAAATATGGCCAATAGAAAATGACAGGAGATAGAAAATAGGTTGCATGACACAGTTATAAGAGGCACACGAACGCGTCTCATAAGTCGCTTCATTTGAGCTGCCCAAACCCAAAAAGAGGCTGGAATTATTGAATTTATTTCTAATTCTCTTTCTCCTGGCATCCTGATCTCATTTTTTCTTCATTCTTTTGTGTTTTAAAACCCTTCTTGAGCTGCAGGCTAAGCCGGATGACGGTATTCGGTGCACTCGTCAATAGACTTGTTATTAACTTTTACGCTCCCACCAAAAGAATCCTGCAGCGAAAGCAAGGTGAATTCATTTTTTTAAACATTTCATCATCAAAGTTGACCGTTGATTTTGAAGTTAGGCGGGTGGTTGAAGTTATGTGATAAACAAATTAAAAACCCACCGCCCATCGCTGTACCGTCCCAGGCATGTTTTACTGACTCTCATTACTCTGACCGTGTGGAATTTGTGTACGCTTCTCTATCCTCCGTATGCTCTCTTCAGCTGCCGGTATTCCTCTGTTTTTAGCTGATATTATAATGCAGCGACAGTGTTAAATGTTCAAGCGATTTGCTGATCACACTCTTAGTGAGGTCGCTCATCCTCTGCACGGTGAGCTAATGGTTTCGAAGTTTTCCCATATTATGCGGTGACGTTTACCATATATGTCTTGCCATATATCGGTAAATCAACACTCTATACTTCAATTCCCAGCATGTTTCCTCACCTGCAAAGAAACAAAAATTCTGAAATTCAAGGCCTACCTCTCTCCATAACAGATGTTGATTTCGTGTTAACAGGCCGAAAATGGCGGACCCGCCTATAGGAGCAAAAAGCGGTGGCCCAAAACAAGACCTTAACTCACAACTTGCAAAACATATCGGAGAGACTGGCCATTACTGTGATGTTCAAGGAATGACCATCGTAGGCCGAGGAGCCTCAAAAGCTGAACGATTGACGCATTAGGCATGGCACTAGGACGCCAACTCTGTCAACAGGCATCTGGGCCTCCCTGCAGCATACAAAGTCCTACGCCATTACGTAAGTAAAAAACAAAACACGGTCAAACCGAAGTCAGGACTCGCAAACGAAGACGGAACTGTGACGAAACCACCGGAAGGGGAATCAGGATTACCAGCATCCTCTACCATGGGGACGAAAGGGAACACCAAGTGCCATCACACCAAGCCTAAATTCACACGTATGGCCAAACAGCGACCGGAGAAGAATCGATCAGCCCAGGACCAACACGCACAGCTGCAACTTTAAACTTGCTGATCGATGAAGTCAGTATTTGCTTCGACAAGTGATAGTCGGCCCAGCTGTCCGGAACGTCAGAAAATTGACAAATTTATTCCGGTGAGCAGAATATGAACTTCTATTACCTTTTCCCTTGGTCTCAATGGAAATAGCCCATTTTACTGAAGATTTTGAGCATTTGTCCTCAAAATAAAACGTTCTTTGTCTGTCGAAAGAAATGACCATTCCGATTGCTCCCTCTCCCATGTTGGTCAATTAAAGATGGACATCGTGAGTGTTTTAGTAAAAAAAAACTTCCAAATAACTGGAGCAGATTAAAGGAATAAAAAACATCCAACAAGAAGGTCTCAAGAACGTTTAGTGAGACAATGAAGCCGCTCGTATCACCAAAATATTACATCAGAAAACCACTGTCTTAGGGTGCTTAACGTAAGACGATTTAGGCGGTAGGTTGTTGGACAGTCTACAGTCTTGGCATTTTGGAAATTGTGGGGGGCCACACCACCTGGCTTACATAAAGCGATCTATACACAAGTAAAACCCCTATTGTTTGATGCGCCTGGGCACATGTTATATTTTCAAATCTGCATGAACATCAAGCTGAAACAAAAGCAAATCATTTAGGACTTGAAAGACGAAGAAGAAGAAGAAGAAGAAGAAGAAGAAGAAGAAGGAAGATGCTTATAAGGACGACTACATCAACAGAAACCAATGTGATGTATGGCAGGCCATCCCCGAGTGCTGTTATGGAAAATCCCAAAATGCCTTTGACGACAACGATTAGAAGAACCGTTTAAAGTAGAAGACGCAATCACTGGAAAAAGAATTTTATTTGCCTGATGTTTTGGAGTTTGTCGAGAATCCTTAATCATAGAGGACTGTAGGATTGTGCAAGACATGCGCAGATTGGGGTGATACATGAGCAGATTGCAAAAGCAAACTCCCAAGCCATCACTGCACCAAATTAAACTCTCAGTGGTGGGTATGGGGGCTGATAATTGTAGTGCGAATGCAGATGGCCGCTAAAAACTATAAATAACACGAAATCTGTGCATGTATCACCCACATCTGTATTACACAATTACTGCATAATCTGTTTACTTTTCACCCTATTTTGTGGCGGGTTCTGATGATGGATTTAATACGAATTCCGGCACGTCACGCAAATAAAATTCTTGTTCCATCGACTTCATCTTCTACTTCTGAACTGCTTTCTGGAACTCATATATTTATTTCTATTGGGAACCATTTAAACCTTTCTATCGAAAAAAAGGATCGATGAAACTGAGGCGTACACTTATAGCACTAAATTGTATTCCTGCAGAGAGTCAGGAGCAAGACAAACTCACAGGCCGACTGACTAACCAAGTAAAAAAACTCCAAAAAACGCAGACCCATATTAGATTAGGAACACTTTTCGACCATTTAAGCCGTAAAGCTGCGTTACTACGAATTTTTCAGAACGCGGATTCTTGAAGTCACGGCAATTCTGGTGTTGCAGAAATCACGAAGCACAGAGCTCCGTATTGAGCCAGAGAATTTTGTCAACGAAAAACTACAGCTAACGCTGAGCACTGGTCGCTATCCGCACAAATTACTGCTGCAGCTTGCCGCATTGGTAAAGCTCTGAGCGGCAACTCAATCCTACTCAAAATTCGCAAACATATGGATCGATACTAATGGAAAAAAGAGAGTGTGCGTTAAAACAGACGTTTTATTTGTCTGACATTTCGGATTAGCACTGACAGCCATCAGCAAACACTACTTCTATTACCCCTCTTTCGCATACACAGAACTCCTTGGAGTATGCGTAGGCATTCCTTAGAGTGTCAGGGGTCTTCATTACACTAGGATGCACACAAGTCTTTTTAAAGAAAGCCTACACGCCCGGAATAATCACCGCTAAAGCAATGTTTTCCGCATTGCTGACACAATATATGTGCATGTTTACCTCGATGTGTACGTTTACCTCTATCTGACCTACCGCGGCCATGAAGAGCTGCCAACATATTGGTCCTCTCTCCCACATAAAGAAAGCGTCTGAGGCACATTCGCCTTGACATAGAGTTTGAAAAGACCTCGCTCATAATCCTGCAGCTATCACACGTACCAGAATCATGTGACTAAAAGCAGGTAAGCCAGCGGTGTAATTTATCAAATCACGTTCTAAGACCGTTTCCGCTTTTATCCAGGTTGGGCAAGACGAAGGCCCTACTAGCGAATATTCGAGCACAAATGGACCGTGCCATGACTTCGAAACTGTTTCAAGCCGGCAACAACGCGGGACGGAAACCGCTGTAGACTTAGTTTTCTGAAAATAAATCCATTAAAACACACGTCAATCTAACCACTTTCTTCACAAGCTACGAATGCGGTTATAGCCAAGTAGGCAACTAAGGTCGCTCCGAAAGCACTGTAGGCTAGGTGGCAAAACTGGGCACACCTCCGATCACTGTTATTTCCCTTTTTTACTCTTTTCTCTTCCTATTATTGAATTACAAATATATCGGCATCCCAAGTGATATATGTTATTAACAATTAAGTCTTTTGGGAAGAGAATAATGATTATTTTGTAAATTTTCGAGTTTGGTTTCCCAGCTCCTCCTCGAAAAAACGAGATTATTCGGAAAATACTTCATTCAATACAATGACTAACACAAGATTCTACGGCAGGTCAGAGTGTAGGAATATAATCGTCACCCACACTTAGTCATGCTGGCTGTTTTCGCTTCCATTTGAACTTGAGAACTTTGTAGTCGACATACCTGTTGGTGCATGTCTCGTCTGAGGGTAATGACTACAGAAATTCGCAGCGCTTCCTAGTGGGGTAGGCGTCAACATACTCTTTTCTTTGAACTGTTGTTGCCATGTGCATCAATGAAAAAAGTCCAGAGGATACTCATTTTGGAAAGGTAGTTTGAGAAGATGCTTTATTTCTGCTCGGTTTGACTCTTCCTCGGAACAGTGTGTTCTTGCTCAACGGGATAACCTGATGATGGAACTGCGTTTGGAGGCCATTAAATAATTACTCCCAAACGATATCGGCAAATCCATCTTTATTATTCACTGAAGTATAGGGTCTCCCATCGGTCTCCCTGTGTACGAGGACATCTAAGAATGGGCGTTGTTCATTAATTTGTAGTGGCATGCACTCAGTCTCTGACGCAAAGCCTTGGACGACTTCAAAAGCTCAAACGTATGAAGCTAGATCCATTGACGGCACTTTCACCTTCTTCGCAGAATACAAGCAGGACGGCATTGGATGAACATTAGAATCACAATAAATACGGCGTTGTACTAAGTTATACAAAGAAAAGTTGATGCTGAGCCTAAAATCGATCAAGGTTTCCCTGTTTGTCCCTTACCTTTGCCAGCGGCTTGTCCCAGTCAGAGCAACAAGGGGAGGTCTTTTGGGGCATTGATAAAGAACGCGCAAAAACTGTCCTGAATGAGAGGAAACACATGTGCCTTGATTTTTTCCCCTACGTAATAGGAAGCCTAAAACGGACAGTTATTAAAAGCATTGCAGTCGGTCCCTCAACCTGCAACAATTTCTTATGGTGGCAGCTAGCAATTTTCTATGCTAAGGCTGTTGGCGCATTCTGGTACTTTAGAGTGCGGCAGATTCGTAGGTAGCGAGTCAATAGTTGGAGCAAGAACTATATTTACCCAAAACCTTTGCATTCTGTTCGAACATGCCATTGCAGAGAGTTTCTAATATACTTTATGAACACACAGAGAACGTGCCACATTTTTAAGACGTGGTTGCTACGCAACCATATCATTATTTAAATGCGTAGCACTGGCAACTAGCACCAATTATGCTAACCGGGACACTAATGGCTTGTTCGACCGTGCTCATTTATTAGCATATGACATGCTACCTTCCAGGCCATTTATGAACGCTACCGCCCAAAAAGTCTCGAGAGTAATCAAGCGTCTTCTAACAACACGCAAGCTTAACACTACAGGAGTAATAAGGGCAATGCTGGGGACGCGAATGAGAAGACCGAAAGGTCCGCTGCCAGATACAAAAAGCGGAAGAGACGTCCTTTGTGGGATCTGACGCGGCTCCCCATAAGGCGCCTAAACCGGAAAGGTGACAGCTGAGGACTTAAAAAAACATCGGCCGCGAGAAGGATATCCGTCAACTCTCAAGTCTCGTTCCACTCGGTGAAATCCTAGCGCGGGCCCAATTTTGGCTAATCCAAAATGCGTGTGATAAATGCTAGCCAGATTAGTGGCATACTGCCTGAGTTGGGGTTGATGGTAACAGCACAGTAACAGAAGCACTAATCTTACCCCGCACCCAACCCTGTATTATGCAGTAGGGCTGGCTTAACATCGTTAGTAGACACGCGGCGCCACTTGGGGGATTACTGTTTCCGGTATCATTACTAGTAATTGCTGAGTCATTATCACACAAATCTTTAACACCTGTGATAAAATCACAGCCACTAACTAGGACACGAACGACCGTGCCATTGCCGCAGCATGTATAAACCTCCGCGATGAACGTGTGCGTTCTGTATTTTGCAGTCCATGGGTGATTTAAAGTCAGCGGCAGCCCCCGCGCTAAATCAGCCAAGTCCGTTTCTTGCTGTACTTGCTGCTGGTTGTGACAATGAACAGGAAAATCGGACAACCAAAAATCAGCGTCGAAAGATCGCGTCTTCACCCAGTACAATGAGATGGGCAAAGGTAGTCTAAGAAGTGCACGTCATATGTCCCTAGTCCCAGCAATTCGTCCTAAGAAAATTGTGGTTTATGGCATTTGGGGGTGGGAAATTGGATATGAAGCAAAGGAAATCTGAAGAAGTCCGCATAACGTGGAAAACTGTAGTTAAATTCGTTTCTAGCGGCCGCTGGAATTAAGTTGTTTCGCTTGTAGCTTAAGCTGTGTGCGGTGAATCGCTCGGCAGACTACCGTAATCTTATTCAAGAACGGTAATTTGGTCCTCAGGTAAATTAATGAAGACGACCTCCTATATACCATTTCTGTTGTTTAAGGAATTTCAGGAAACTCGCATTTTGATGGTCGGGTTTTCCGCAATAAGTTAATCGACACTACAAATTAGGCAAATCAAGAGATATAACTCTGCATCATTTCTAAGTTCAATAAAATAATAATGCGTATAGCACTTATTAAAGTATATTCCACCGCGTATCCTAACTTTTCATCTATAAAACACTTGGAACTATGGGTATATGAGAGGCACTGCTTAAACTGCCGCTGCCTAGTGATCTATTCGGGATGGTTTTTTATCCTTTTAGCAGGTTATTCAGTACCAGCCCTTAGCCTCGGATTTTTGCTCTATTTAAAAACGAAGAAGCCTTCTGAATATCTAGGAGACCTGAGCAAATATGAGTAGCTTTTGCAGTAAGTATTTTATAGTCTGTGTACTTAAAGTAGTCGTTTTAAATATTTATAGGAGGTATTAGAGTTCGGCAGGCCTGTAATGCATTGAAGTGCAACGCTTCTTAGAGAGTCGACAAGTACTATGAATAATGCTTTGATTGTTGTTGGGACCCAAAACTGACCCAGTGTTGACAGCATGCAGACACAGCAGAATTGATTGAAACCATCAATTTTGCGGCAGATTGTCAGCCTCTGTCTGTCATTTTATGATATCAACAACGAATGAGGGAAAACAGCAAATTGAATTCGTGCAGCAAAACATTGATGAAAACTCAACGAAGTCACCACGTAGGCTAATAAATAACGTTTGCAAATTAAAACACCATATGAGAAGCAAAAGTGGGGTAACGACTGTGTAAATCTAGTAGCTGAATGTGGCCCGGGTGCATTTAGGTTAACCATCTGCTTCAAATGTTTACCTACGTTGGATTTTACCTGCGGTATATAGGCCATCTCCAGGTAGCACATGGTATGAGTTGTTCGTGACCGAACAGGTACTCGAAAGGATGTTTTGGGGTTCACAGATTGACTCGTATAAAGCGAATTTTTTTCGTAATGGACGAGCGCGGAATTTTCTGCTTCTGTTTTTAAAGCCGCCTGGGCAGGTGCTCCATAGATATGGCTGCCAACTGCCATAAATTCAGAGACACCGTTTGAAGTGGCATGCATTGGCAGGGCATTCTTTGCGTGTGGAAATGGTAGCGGCTTTGTAGGATTGCAAAATCTGAAGTCGGCTGCATTGTTTGTCCTTTAAATGATGCAACGCAGGTGCCGCTTGACTGTATTTTAAATTTCGTTACTTTTAAATGACAAAGGTATCAAAACTATGTTTTGTTCTGAACTGAGTATTTCGTCATTTTTGGCCGCATGGGCTTACACTACTTGTCGATACAAAGTGCTCGATATCTCCGTTTAAGTGAATTTGCCTTGAGGCAGGTGTTTTCTGTTAGTTGCTTTCCTCAAAACAAGCTGCCTGCACCTATTACAGCTATATTTATCACAAAGCCTCTGAGTGTTACGTCTTTTTGATAGACACAGTCACCATATAAAATGGCGCATTTCTTTCCGCTAAATACCATCTTAATTGTGGAGGCTCACCAAACAATTTCATCCTGCAGCGCAATATTTGTTCACTTTTTTCTATTTGAATATCCAAAAATGTCCAATTTAGCGAGAGAATGATTATATACATGAGACAGTTCAACCGTTCTGTCCGGTATTGTCCACCGTGAGCCCTAGGCATGATGACCAGTGAATAAATTAGACTATGGGGAGAGTAGATTTTCGCGGCTGCTAGCTAGGCTAGAGAATGAAGATCGAGGCTCGAAGCGGAAGGGTTTGTCCAGCCGCGTGATAAGTGGGTGCCCACCTACCATGTAGGCATATATACACGGATTGGTTGTTCACAGACAGGAGCACAAAACGCACAGGCCTGACGCCAAGCACACACTGCAGCATGAGCCGAATTTCGCGTTACATCGTCAAGACTGAATTTAAACCCTTGTAGCTCGCAAAGCGTTTCCGCAACGGACCCGCAAGTGATAAGGCGTAAAAGGAAATAAATCCATAAAGAAAAGTATATTTCGATGCTATTCTTTATTGGGCACCAGAGAAATGGGGATGGGGGAAGACGGGAAGGGGAAGGAGTCAGACAATTACTTAATGTCATCCAGTGGTCCTCGTCTCGGGTTTTGTTGGGTTGTGTGAGGACGCAAGGTGTCAACGTCTTAAGACTGTGTCGGTGGCCTTTGGATGCTTGATGCCGCTGCCTTATCATTGTTTCGCAGCGTAGTAAGATGCGTGAGGGCGGATATTGAAATTGCCTTTGGCCACGGGAGCCTAAGGGCCGCTACAAATGCTTTCTGCGCCCATAAAATTGGGTTTGTGAGGCGAATGGCGACTGCTTCTGCCGTCGCTAGTATCCGCTGACGCAGGAACTTAGAGTATTTAGCCAGAACATTGTAGACGACTCTTAATGCATGGTTAACATCTACCCGATGACTGCTGTCTGCCAAGTGAGCCAGAATTGGGCTTGATATCGACGACGTTTCACATCTGTTTAGCCACGCAGAGTGATGCTCTCGCGTGCGCTTTGATAGACGCTTAATCGTTCGACTAATGTAATTTGGAAGTCAATTTTTTTTTTGCCCCACAGGAGTATGTAAAGTTGTTAATACACATGGATGTGGTCTGGAACGGCAGTCTATTCTTGCCTTCAGGGTGAAGAAGTGGAGTGCTTGAGAACAATAATCTTAACTTTGCTGCTGGATATGAACGCGCGATTGCAGCGTTCAGACGAAGCTGTAGAAGTTCGCTTGCTGGATCAGCTTGAAAATTCAAGATCTGATGGATCATAAATTCGAAGTGTATTTCGTAAAAAGACGTGGACAGGGCAAAACACTAATTTCTACAGTTTTGTGCCACTAAGTCAGAAACGAGGCCTAATCCGCTGCCTCACGTACCGAGCTAGGAGAATATGTTCTTCAGAGACACTGGAGGACGAACTCGCACTCCTTAGAAGAAAATGGGTTCTCCGATAAGTTCATCGATAAGTTTATGGAGGAACGTCCACCAAGACCGGAGGTGCCGACGGTTAAGAAGAAAACCGAATTTCTTACATTGACTTTTAAAGGTGATCCAGCAAGCGAACTTCTACAGCTTCGTCTGAACGCTGCAATCGCGCGTTCATATCCAGCAGCAAAGTTAAGATTCTTGTTCTCAAGCACTCCTCTTCTTCGCCCTGAAGGCAAGAATAGACTGCCGTTCCAGACCACATCCATGTGTATTAACAACTTTACATACTCCTGTGGGGCAAATTACATTAGTCGAATGATTAAGCGTCTATCAAAGCGCACGCGAGAGCATCACTCTGCGTGGCTAAACAGATGTGAAACGTCGTCGATATCAAGCCCAATTCTGGCTCACTTGGCAGACAGCAGTCATCGGGTAGATGTTAACCATGCATTAAGAGTCGTCTACAATGTTCTGGCTAAATACTCTAAGTTCCTGCGTCAGCGGATACTAGCGACGGCAGAAGCAGTCGCCATTCGCCTCACAAACCCAATTTTATGGGCGCAGAAAGCATTTGTAGCGGCCCTTAGGCTCCCGTGGCCAAAGGCCATTTCAATAGCCGCCCTCACGCATCTTACTTTGCTGCGAAACAATGATGAGACAGCGGCATCAAGCATCCAAAGGCCACCGACACAGTCTCAAGACGTTGACACCTTGCATCCTCACACAACCCAACATAACCCGAGATGAAGACCACTGGATGACATTAACTAATTGTCTGACTCCTTCCCCTTTCCCTCTACCCCCATTTCACTGTCTCCAATTAAGACTAGAATCTGATCTCCTTGATCCTTTTACATTTCTCCCCCCTCTCTGCGCCTTAAAACTACTGATTGGTTTGCCTAAAACTTTCGTTAACTCTACCTTCCCTTATATTACTGTATTGCCTGATGATGAATTAATCGAAAACGTTCGTTCGCTTAACTTGACTTTTTTAATGCTTACATGGGTATCATCGCTGAGTAATTCGATACATAAAGTATCACTTATAATCCAAGAACTAATTTGTTTTGCCATAAACTCTCAAATTAACAAAAGGCTGTACGACAGGGTACTGATGAAAAGTCGTTGCATAAATGACAAAGGTGTAACAAAATATGATAAAAAGGACAAAATAAGGAATGGTAATAAATGTGAAATATATTTTTTTATTTTTGAGTGTTCTTTAACTTTTATAAGAGCAGCAATTCAGGAGGCATCGAGACAGCTATGTTGTAAATGGTGGTTTGGTCTACATCATAAGCAAAGATGAACTGCAATTTATTTTCCTTTGAAAGATGCTTTTGTGGCTTGTCCCAGTTTCCCTTGATTCAGTCAAAAATATTTTTAATAGAATCGAGGTCTGGACTGTTCTTAGAATAAAAATAGTGATTGGGCTGCAGACGGAAACGCTGGCTGAGGTCTTTAAAAATCGATAAAGATCCTTAGATAAATAATAATCATACCTCCTTTGACCGGTGAGCAGGAGCACTGTCTTTAAGCATTTTAATTCCCATTCGGCGCCTGTGAATGCCGAACTATGCAAAGGCATCTTCGACAACGTTTACATATGCCTTGCTTTTAATGATATCTTTTTGGCAACCGTTAGATTGGCCGCTCACCAAACTCGATCGCCTTACATACTATGAGGCATCGATAATTTTTGAATTTCGATGTCAAAGCAGTTTTTTCTGCATATTAACGCACGTGCCGACCTTGTAGACCTGTCTAAAAAGAGTACTTCATCGCGATAAAAAAATGATTTTTCAAAACTAAAGCCTGTGACTAATGGATTCCTGAGCAAAAAAGAAACGCTCCCTTATAAGTTGCTGACCTAAAATCACTTTACCAAAGCCATCTGCTGATAAAAGCCGAATTCCCGCATTGTAATTCTAGTTAAGATCCGAGAGAACGTTGACACATTTTGTCTGTGAAAAGCCCTAACGAGCATATAATGGTATTTTTAGTGTTTACCGAATTAAATCGTGACCGTTTGTTGTTGTACACCATTTTTCTTCAGAATTCTTCGTTCTGAGAACATTTTGACATTTAATAATTCTGGAAACCATGGCCTTGCTTATATCAACCTTGTTAGCTAATTAATAGCGTGACAGCCTTCGGCTTCAAATTTTTGTAAGCAAAAAAATCAGCTTCAGATAGGAAATGATTTGACGTATTTTATGACATGGCCCAACATGGAAAAGTGAAAATACGTCGCGCGCTCCCGTTTATATATCCTGTTAACGTTTATAGTAACCGGTGTGCGAAAACATATGTTGTCATGCAAATTTATTACTGCATTTTATGACACAAAAATTCACAGAATAGCAAAAAAAATATTTTTTAAACTTGCATTGTTCGTTGTTTCCCGAAAATGAATAAAAATTCCTCAAACCTAATCTCACTTCCATCTGAACATTTTTTGACAAAATTTACCGGTTTTGGAAGGGATATGTTTTGTACCATTTTTAATTATTTTGTGGTTCCTTTATAGCATCAGGCAAGCTAATAAAACTTTTGATTCTGTCATACGTAGTAGCATAGGAAATTACTTCGATATGAGACTACTCCCAATTTCCCCAAAATTAATGCCCATTTCTCTTAAAAAACCTGACTAAAATGGCGAATTTCCTAAATAAGAGGCTATCTTAGGATTATATACACTTAGTGAATATATATTCTAAACTACCAAATCAAATTTCGTCATTAAGGTTGCCCTATTTTGGGCCATACTGTATTTTATGCACCCATCACAGACCGTTTTCCGCACTTTGAATTGAAAAAGGATCTCCAGGGCCTGTTAGCGCCCTGCCCGGGGATCGAAAAACGCGTCATGTAGATGGCATCAGGTGACTGTAGCCCATTGTTATCTTCACTGACCACACAATTAAAACTTACCCACATCAGGTTAACTTCATTGATAGGTACAATGATGTACAAGTGAAAAGGAGCACGTGACCATTTCCACACATGCAAGTATACTGGCGGAAGGTAGAAACGGCTGCATCTTGGGGCGTTTGTGTTCCAACCATCCACGACCACCACGCCCATCCGAGCGCATGAAAAACGAGAAAGCCAGCAAGACGCTTGTTGCGGTCCTTTTTGCGAATAACCAGTATCCGCCATAACTTAAAGTCTCTGCTATCTAGACGACGGACAACTCACACTTCTCTATACTTAATGAATAGTACAATATCACGCGATGTTTCAAGAACTGTCATTAACAGCGTTCGTAATCTGCTGCTCAAGAAATTGGACTCCAACTTTGATTTAAAAACGTTATAGTGCCCTAGAGGGGTGCAGAATATGGATTAGGTCACTTTCTCCATTTATGACCTTGCTAGCTAGTACTCTACTTTCTCGGTGCATAGTGTTGTGTTCTACACATGACAGCTTATAACGCGATTTGATTAAGATAAAGTCTGTTATTAATCATGTCATGATTTGCGTGTCCATAATTCGCACTACTGTGTCTAATATGTTGACGACGTTCATTATAGCAGCTGCTTCCGAAATGGATATTACCTGGTACCATTTCTTGAATACTCCTTAGTCTCATTATTCAGAATAAAAAGAGTTGTTTGCCCTACAGACTACTTGAACCATCAGAAGTCCTGCTACCATGTTCGGGCCGGCTGGTGTGAAATTATTAAAAGTAACGTGAGGAAGAAACGTCATTGAAAATGGCATCTTCTTCTCGACATGCACAAACGCGTGCACAAATCCAGCAAATTTCGAAAAGTTATTTTAATAGGTCACATCGTTGATGACAAAGCGGCGGACAATAAGCCTAGAATACATTTGAGTAATAACGTCATGAATAAAGAAAATTATTATCTGGACTTATTCTACCTAACAAACAGACCAACTCCTTAATAAAAGAGCCATTAACCCTCTCTAACTTAGGAGACTATGAATCGTTCCTATTTCAAAACTTCGCTTATAATCCAATTTACCATTTTCGTTGTCCTCGTTAATCAACAAGACCATCTTGAGATCGCAGACTTTGTTGGACACTCTATTGAGTAAGTGATAAAGTCGTCTATTTAAAATGAGTAGAACAAGTGCAAAGTGATGGGCAGACTTTAAACGTTATTTTGAAATTAGCTGTGACTATGCACAAGTAAGAAAGTTTTACGTGAAGCATACAAATGTATCTGGTTAAGGTTAAACTAATTTTATGCAGGCCGTGGATTCCTAGCAAAGCAGCCTTCGTCCATCGAATATCCTGATGCAAGTAGGCATGGAATAAAGTCCTGCGGCTGTGAGACTCTTAGTGCCGTGCCAAAAAAGCTATCGATGCATCTTTCTACAGCCTCTTTCTGATCTGCTCTTATAACAGGTACCAGTTACACTGTTTAGTGACTTTCCTTCACAGACAACAGTTTACTATAGATATTTTAACGTAAGAACTAGCTAAAGCTAGCTTTTACGGAACCCAAGAGGATGGTTGCTGGGGTGAACGGCAGCAAAGCTTATTTGCCGGTAGTGGGCATGTCGTAACTTCTTATTTAATTACGAACTGTGTTAGACGTTTTATAAAATATACGTTTACCAGGAATAAAACGTGCAGGACATTTCGACCAAATATGTACACAATGCGTGACATATGCTAATCAGCCCTCAAGTTAGACCTTACTTAGCAAATTAGTTTGTTATCAACAGGGCACAACTTCCCTAAATACGAGTGACGTTAATATCCAATTATGTGATATGGACTTTAGGTGGGTGTAGGAAAAAAAGCAATGCACTTATAATCTGCCACTAGCTCTTATTGAGGAAGTGCGTGGTGAATAATTTTTTTCGGCCACTTACGTAATTATTCAATTTCTCGCGTTACCACATTCTCTTAAATGGAATGGGTGACGCCCAATCCTAACCGAAAGGGGCCTTAAACGTTGGCATTGGATCCACCAAATGCGTGCTGGTAGTCTCGTGATATTGCACTTTAGGCCACCAGTAGCTCAGCAAATTATTCAACGTTTTTTATGTGTGGGTGTCTTATCTCCTTGGAATCAAAAACACCTAAAAAATTACGGAAATAAGCTGTTTATGCGTCCCTACGGAACACCTCCTTAGCTGCTCCAAACACACTATTCACATGAAAATATAAGAACAGTAAGCTCAAGGCTGCGTATGCCTGTCCGGACGCGAACTGGTATGATCGTGTCCGTCGCATAAGCACCCATGTGTTAAATGCATTTGCCTGACGGACAAGACAGCAGCTGCTGTTAAATGCGTTTTGAGGAAATATTTTGAAATTTTTCCTTAAAATATTCTTACATTTATAACTGAATCGAAGGTAAATGGGAGAAATCTCTACTAATTTCATGGTCTTATGTACAAAAAGTTTGCCGGAAAAAATATTTTTAAACTTAGCAGTCTGATGTGGCTAAAATAGTTGCAGGTTATATTTATTTGTTAAGACGTATTGCAACCCTACTCAACTAATCTTTTCGGTAAAAGTCAAGTATAGGACTCTCTTCGGAAACCAAACCTGCAGAAATCTATAAGATGTGGCCGGTGGTTATCGAAAAGCATAGAACATTTATTGTGGTTGCTCATCACAACTGCCTAATTAATTCACCTCGAAGCAAACATTTTTGAAAAAATTAAATTCTTAAAGCCCATTTACTTCGCCGATCGCATGTTTAACCTTCAACGCTTCTCTTATTTTTATACAAGAATGGATATTTAATGTAAAAATAATAATATATCCAAATAAATTAGTCGTTGAATGAGTTTAAATTGTGCTCGATGTTCGTTGTCCTTTTTAACTTAACAGCGGAGTGCCTTAAGGTATGAAAATTAGTAATTATTTTCAAGCCGACTTAACAATACACAGTAAACAAAATCATTAGCAGACGCCTCAACCAAGCCGCATCAAGAACCATCCCAGTGGCGAAAGTTCTGGTATTATTTTCAACCAGCCCGGCCCTGCATGGCGAATGTAAGGATAGGCTGCGAGTTCAGATCACCTATATGTGCATCTACACATTTACTTGCCCTTATGGAGCAGGTTATATAGATCGCACGTGTTGGCGGTTATCCAAACGAATATGGGAGCACCGACCGGAATGGCCGAACAAAGGTGTAGTCAGAAGCATAAAGAGCGCCATTCTTGCCCACATGATTGTCTTTGGACATCCTGTGGAACCCAGTGGTCCTGCCAAACTGTCTAAAGCCGCTGGCTCAGACTTTGCTAGCAACAGCAGAATCAACCACGATCCGGTCGAGGAAGCCGGTTTTGTGCGCGCAAAAGAATCTCCTGCAAGCGCCCAGCTTAGCATGGCCAACGGTTACATAACTTTCTGCACCTTTCGGCGCATTCTTTTCCTTCCACATTCCCCATGTTCGAATTCAACAAACGCTTATTGCCTCATAACCAGTTGAGTACCATCAACCCCAACCTTCCCCTTCCCCTATTTCCATGACTAATTTGCCTATAATTATGAACATAATTGCCCGCATGTTATTTTTTATCCCCCTAAATTATTGTGATAGCCCGAGCAAAAATTTATTGAAAACTGCGTATGCTCGCCAAATACTCTTCTGAAAACGATTATTAACAGAGGCGGGCAGTGGCAAACGGATAAACGGACGAAGTGATGAAACACGAAGCCACTTTGGGAAATGGAGTCAGCAAGAGACTGGCTTGATGTTGACAGTATTACACAAGTGGCTAGAAATTAGTTATATCGCTATTGTAATATCCGTGGCCCGCTGTGCACTGAAAAAGCGAAGTTGTTTTTGTATGTGTGAGAAGCCTCAATGTGACTCACCTTGTAACTAACGCCCAGAAATATGCGTGTTCGGGTATGTTTTTTCCACTCTCAAAACTTCCTTGGGTTGGTGTTTGATGGGTAAAGTTGCTAACTGTCTCTGTATGTTTCTCTTCTGCTAACATTTTTACGTTTTCGTCCGGTAATGCCGCAATAAGCAGTGTTATGCTAAAAAAATCAATATTCCTCTAGGGTGAGACGTGATTGATGGATGTTGTCTCCGTTAGTGCCTGTCATGCGGCCTCTGTTTTTCCATCGTATTTTGGCGTGCATCAACCCGCACGTCAATTTGGATGGTATTTAAAAGCACGTCAAAGAACGATGGAAAAAACAGAGGCCGTACGACAGACATTAACTGAGACCACATCCACCAATCACGCCTCACCCTATATGACTATTGATTTTTCAACAGTTTGGAAATTTTAGTCGTTCATTGCACTTTTTATGTTAGTCCAAAGATGATTTAGGACGCCAAACTCGAAAATTCAATCATTGGAGTTATTTTTATCCCAAAAAACATCTTCTTCAAATCTAGGTAAAATGTTCGGGATATGCTAAACTTTGTGTAGCTTAAGTTTACGCCTCATTGGATCCCATAGAGTTCCCTTGCTAGCTGTTGCTAAGTAGATATATCAGAAAAAATCTAAGTATTCAACTTATTTCCTGTGTTATTGCCTGAGTTAAAAAGCGTTATAAAGTTGATGAACTATTTACTTGCACTGAAAATAATGTGCACTGGAGTGTATTAGAAAATCGTAGTTCACCTGAAAAATTTGTTTTGCTTTGCGTAATTCCGGTTAAGCGGGATGCGAACTGGCAGATTATATCTGTGCCATGCAAAATTGTTTGCCTCTTTTTCTTTAGGTACGTATTTTGCGTGCCTTCTTGTGCTGAGAAAAGAAATAACGCATAAGGGTAGTCCTTTATTCAAATACGCACGTGTTTCTGACTTTTGAAAATGCTCCATATATACCACGACAAAAATTATTACCAACTGGCCATTTTAACTTCTGAATATATAGAAAGATAGTATCATTTACCAACAAACACAGAGCACACCACTAAGGCCTTTTCTGCCTCACTGGACGTCATCAGGTGGTGATAGCCCAACTCCAGTGTAGCATTTTATGTAATCATGCTTTCCAATACAGAGCATTCACCAAAATTTAAATCCCATCCTCTTTTGCCTATATAGGCATCTGATAATCGCTTTGGAGACACCTTTATCCAAGGTGGCTTTTCGATGTGTACGCTTCGTTAGGGAAGCAATATTTTATGTTTTTTCTAACCAATACCTCTTAGGGTTTAAGCTGCCTTCGATGCCTTCTGGTCATCCGATCCGTCAACAAAATAACATGCTGTGGAAGCATGTAGCAAAAGCGGAGACAAAGCACAACTTATTTCTGCTGATGTATCCGATGAAGAATCCGCGACCGATGTGGAAAGGTCGGGTGAACAAAAGTTTTGGCCCAGTGATCGAATTTTCTTCCTCTCAATAACATGTTGTGGAGTTAAAACTGACAAACGCGTTATTATTTCTTTATATTTATATGAATAAAACTTGTTACCAGCGGGTAATCTGCTTTTCCGGTCGCGTTCTGATGAATAAATCTGGATGAACGTCAAAAATTACGTTATCCTTTACTCTGGGTTCATAAGATTGGGATAACTTTTGTCTACCGTAGTGCACGATACCTTGTCTTATGTACACTGGCAAACGTTTGCTCACATATTTCCTAAAAAAGGAATCGGTTATAGAGCTTCTCAAAGGTGGTTGTTTAAAAGTTGCCAGGAGGAGGTGCATTTTGATATGGCGCAGTGTAATGCTTGCTGCCAAACCAACTCTTAAATTAAATCGGGGAAACATATTTTAGTTTCGTATACACACGCCTAGATTTACAACGGGTTAAGATGCGTGCTCGAATATTTGTCCGATGATTTTGCCCAGCAATATACTGGTAACTAGACTTTTCTTGTTCTGTAAAAGCTTGTTTATTGCGTAGGTTTAGTCTCTCGGGCTCAAAACTAAATAGGTTTTACCTGCATAATCTGAAAGAGTACGATGACTCGGCTGTGTTTGTTTAACCCGTCCTCATTATAAGTTGTACTGAAAAGTATTCGCATTCACATTTTGAACGAACGTAACCATTTTACCAGCTGTTACTCCGTACGACACTTTTCTTTCTGTTATTTCTATTCAACCTAATCAACCATCGCCTTTATAAGTAAAAGTTGGCTCAGAAACGCAATACCAATTATGCATACCGCAGCCGGCTTCTTTATTTTTTTGTTTTTACCCTTATTACCTTTTGTTGTTAACAAGAAGGCATCGTTTTATGTGGCCTACGAAGTTGAACAATAATACCTTATCAGAGGTGAGCCCTAAGAAACATGGCTGACATTTTGTGAAGTTAAGTTCCAGTCGCCTGATATCACTGTTCAATCTGTAACTGACCATACGATTAGCCAGACGGAGCTTCAAGATATTTATGTACTATCATGTTTTTTTTGTCCAGTATTGTTTTCAGACGACCAAATATGTGAAAGAGCAACCGACATTGTTAGAAGGAGGTTGCGATCCTGATACTGTTCGATTAAAATGCTATACAAAGATGGCGAGTTATTTAATTTTATATCAGGCGAAATGGCACATTCATTTATGAAAAGGTTAGTTACCTAGCGTATGCATGTAATTAGTTCCTAGTTTTTTTCATAATTAAATCTACAAATTTGTTTTTTATCAAAACCAAACATACATTTTTCCTCGAACCTGTGAAACACCACGCACAAGATGTGCGAAGTTTGTGCACTTTGAACATAGCGATATTCCGGCAAGTACTTCAAAATATTTTATAATTCTAATCATTTGAATAACGCAAATCTCGCGAAACTGGAGGAAATTTAGAATAATAAGTTTGCGTTAATTTTAAGAAGACTAGCGTTAGACTCTTCTCAAAAATAACAAGGACCTGTAAGCTTAAATTAGAACGAAATGGAATGATAAATTGCCTTCAAAAAATTCGTTTAATTATGCAACTTTAAAGGTTGCTAGTCTGTTGTCTAATATAAACGTTTGTGAGAAACTGCTTTTTTTATGAATTCAGTTTGCAAACCTACTTGATTAACGTCTGTTTATTAGGATATTCACTCTAGGTCTCGGAAACGATCGAATATGCAGACACGCCTCGTCTTCTCTTCTGGGAAATATTTATTTACGTCATTTGGCTAAATCTAAGGTAGCCACATCCCCCTCGTTCATTTTTACTCCCACCTACCTTGTGTTAGGATTAGGTATCAAACAAATCCTCAGGTTTCCGAAGTTAGGCTCCCAATGCTGTCGACTTCAATTTTATCTGCACTTGCAACTAGCTCGATGATTGCAGTCAACGAAGCATTTTTCCTACTCACGTCTTCAATTTGACTAGTCATTATATGAAAGCATCAGGGCATCTGACATATCTCTCCACTCCAGTCAGTTTATTTTTTCCGTCAACTTTACAACTCCAAAGTTCTAGTTTTTTTAGACGGTGCGCTTGTGTTTTTATGCTTTATTGGAGTTTATAAAAGCTAACTGCATAAACTTTTTCCCAATACAAGCTAAAATGCGAGTCCAACGAAGTACAGTTCTGCGAGTCCAAAGAAGTACAGTTCTGCGAGTCCATCACGCAACTTTCCTAAATTTGTAAATGCTTGACTATTTCTCCCATACCAGCGGGAATGCATTTAAGAAAACTTATAAGTAAAAATGAGCAGCATTAGGCATATTAAGTACTTAAAACAACTATAAGAAGCACTAAGTGGTTGTTAAGGAAAATGAAATTTTCTCGATAATTCCCAGCTTGTGGAGACATCAAAAATAGCTACAAATTAGAACAATGAATATAAATAGTTTGTTAGGTATGAAACTTAAAGTTACCAAGTTCTTTATACAAAAAGAACTTGTCTTTAGACAAAATATTTGTGTATATGGTATTAAGTACTTACCTTTTTATTGAATATCGCGGGATAAAGTCTCTCATCAGTTCGCTCGTTTTAAGTGGCTTCACTGATAAGTTGTTAATTTGCCCTTCTGTTCGAGGTTTACATCAAAACCTTTGAAATTAGATGTAACTAAACAGCATTTACCAAAAAAGCGAGCTTTTGGATATTATTTATTGTTCAAATGTTGGTAAAATATTGGTAAACTGTGGAAATACTTCAAAAGAGCAAACCACATTTTCGAGCATACAACATGTCTGCTAGATATCACACATATTGTTATTCCTAAGATAAATAAAAAAAGTTTTCATAATAGGTTCACTCTTTAAAAAATTTCCTGTGTTGGATATTTAGCTGCCGGACTTCTGCGTATATTAACTTTTCCAATATAATCTCACAGGCGGATTGGGAACTTTTGACAATTTCTTGAATTTATCGGAAGAAAAATGATTAAATTTGACTGGAGATGAAAGAACATGCTTTTTTCTTTATAGCGGATTAGTTTTTCACTTAAGGAGATTATTTATCAGATCCGTAATAAGTGGGTGAATGCAGAAAAACAAGCCACTTCTATGACCATTTTTTGTAATACGTATTATTCTTCTGTCTGTTCCGTTTCTAAATAAGGCTTGATCGGAAACTATTGTTTACAAAATATATGTTTTCACCTGACCTACATATACGAAAGCCTTCTTTACTTACCCTTTGCGTTAACATGTATGGCAAGGTTTGGTTATGTGCATGGTCAGAGATGAGGTTAAAGCAAAGTGCGTAGAAATTTTTGTCACTGCATTTTGTACAAAAACACTTCAGAGATTAGTAAAATATAATTTTTTAAAACTCCTTTCAATACTTGTTTCTAAAAAAATGCGATTCCTTAAGCTTCGCTTGAGTTCCATTTGATCGACTTCGCACAAATTTTTCCAATAATAGAGGGGATCATTATTCTACCTTTTTTTACTAATTATGGAATTCTTGCACAACACAATAAAGTTTAAAAGAAAGTTTTGTCCTGTCTTTCCTTACAGCATACTGAATCCCTTTTATGTAAACATACTCAGGAGTAAGATCCTATTTCCCCAATAACTTTAAATAAGAGGACAGTTTTCCAAACCAAAACCCTTCATTTTATTAAATCCACTCAGTTGATCAAAATAACCTATCCAGATATACGCTAGACTACCAACTTGCATTTCGTCCTGAAAGTTGTTTGCAGGATTTGCAGAAATGTAATTTTGCAGAAGTAGGTGTGAGCAATGGGGAAAAAACATCTTATTCGCCTGACGTTTCGTAACCCATTGTGGATCCATTATCGGAGACAATAACAGAAACGAGTAGTTGATACACGGGAAGTTGCGATATCTATAGGATACTATCTCTATGCTGATGCACACTTATGCCAACGAGCGACTCACTCGATCAAGGATAGTTGCCCGCTTGTGCGCCTAGGTTTTGATGACCGGCGTGAAGGCCCTGACCTATTAAACTTTAATCCCCTTTGTGGATTTGCGGGCAACAGTAGCTTATGTAGGCCCACTCATTAATCCCTACTCCCTGCATTGCTTCCTGCGAAAACAGTGGTTATAGGGTTTTATGGTTGAGAATTAGGACACGCAGTGGAATAAACGTTAATAAATGCTAACTGCATCTGCTAGTAACAGCAGAAGCAACCACGATCCGGTCGAGGCAGCCGGATTTGTGCGTGCAAAAGAACCTACAGCTTAGCATGGCCAACGGCTGCACAACTGCCTGCATATTTCCGCTCTTACTTCGCCTTCCCAAACTCCCCCCCCTGTCCGGATTCAATAAACCCTCATCGCCTCGCAACCAGCAGAGTACTATCAACCCCACCGCTCCCCTTTTTCCCATGACTGATTTGCCTGTAACGATGATCATACTTGCCAGTATTTGACTTTTTACTCCCTCCCTATATCAATGTAATGGCCCGAGGAATATCTATTGAAAACTATGTATGCCTGCCAAATATTCTTCTGAATTTTCTCTCTTTCCTGGTGCTACGTTGCTTTTACGATGTTTGTAGATAGATTAATATAGATATGACTAACTTGCTGATAATGACTTCAAAAAAGGCCAGAGAGCTCCTAGAACAGTCCCTAATTTCATTATAATCGTCGTGGTCAGATGGCAAGACATTTCCTCATATTCTACTAACCGCATACTTGAACTCTTATCGTCAGGTCCAGCGCTCTATCATAATGTCTTTGGTCCATTATCTTGTCGAGCACGATTTGCCCAATCCATATTCGGTGCTGAGACTTGATTTGGCTAAAACAATTCGCCACTTGGGAAACGAATAGAGCACTGCATAATCTTTCGCCAACATCGGAGGATCAGATGGCCGAGCAATCATCAGACCCGAGTCAACACGTGGGATGAAAGTTCAGCAGGTCAGAACCCGCATGCCACTCAGCAAATTATCAACGCGCAAAAGGGGAATTTCCGTTAATTGTCGTTGTATTTTTGGATTAATTATTGTATCCTATAACTATTGCAGATTTATGTGCACATGCTACCCGAATCTGCTACTGCTTTCTGCTTATGTTTCCGATGAGGTATCAGCGACGGATCTCGAAACGTCAGGCATATAAAAGAATTTTCCCAGCGATCGAGTCGTCTTATTCTCAATATCATCCGTGGACTCGCATGTTCGCCTATATTGGCACTCCTATATTCTTTATATCATGAAGGTGGGCTCAACAACTTGGGGAGTCCTACCCAATTTTAAACGAATGCAACAGAGTTCTGACGTGTTGAAAGTAGAAACCCTGCATGTCTTACCAAGCTAAGCATACACGCAGAGCCTTTGGCATTAATATATTTTTGAATGCGCATAAGAAAGGATCATGCGTACTTCGAAAAATTTGACTAATTTGAACAAGTAATTTCATCTCTGATGCATATGTCTATGTTGATAACAATATCGTCAATGTAAAACTCGAAAGAAATTTCCATAGACTTCAAAATTAAAGACGTTTTCAGCTGTTTTTGTATTATTTCAAGACAAATACTGAGAAGCTGGTATAAAAGTACATGAAAAGAAAGAAAAATTCCCGAAAATTGAGTTGTAATCGTGAATTTTCGAATGAGTATCGCTTGTTCGTCGTCAGACTAAATGAAAAGTGAGCGCTCGGAATTTCGCACTAGAGGTCTTGGAGACAGAGGTAACAACGAAATGGGGTGAAGTTGGAGGGGAGGGTTACGGTGACGTGAATTTGCAGCGATAGGTTTTACATGTAAGGGGGTAAGTACATAAAAATAATTTATGCTACTAGTGAAAGGCCTCATTGTTTAGTTGACATCGAAGGAAGAGTCTAACTACGTTCGCAGGCATCAAAGAGGCGCCATTATTCCTTTCTGTTTTGATTCAAACATATGACATACAAGATTTCTGTAATGAAAACGACAAGATTAGCCAATACCCCATATTTTTGTCGCAGCGATAACACGTACATGGACCTGCCTTTTTAAAAAGATGCTTTAGGCCAGAAAAATTAATATAGAAAAACAAAAAATGGACAACACTGAGGAATTTTTAAGCACTGACTTATGCACCGATTAATTAATATACATCTCTGTGTGTGAGTAAATTCTGCTTTTCGGAGATCAGCCTCTGGCTATTAGTGGTCGGAAACTTTTCAGTTAGTGTGTGACCTACACACGAACTTTAGGCTAATCTTATCGCTAATAAGCAAATATTAAACAAGGTAAGCCATTTGGAATCTTAATGATTGCCAAGGAAACATGTGTTGTATTATCTCTAAATGGCATGACCAGGGTAACGGTAACCAAATTTGGAGAAGAAAATAATAACGTGTAATCTAAACGGTTTTTCGAACTTGACGCTTTAGCCTTGGAGGATCCGACTCAGATTAGCAAGGTTTTGAGTATGAACAGAACCTCCAAATGTAATAATAATGATATGCAATGATGGAGCCTCGGATTTAAGCATTGGTTTTTTTCACATGGACCAAAGCTTATAAAGATGTATCGTGCGAACAAATTTAGTATCCTTTTAATGTGTTTCATTCTCTAAACACAAACACAATAATTAAGATAAATAGTAATGCATTTTCTGTAGGTTTATTACCAAAAAACACCTTGACAACATCCCATGGATCATTCGTGTAAATTGACTTTGGTATTTTGTCTTTAGTTGCCCAAGCTGCAAATACCACTGCTATTCTCTGTGCATTTCCTGTAATTATAGTATTTTGTCACTGAAAATGCATAAATAAGGGAATGATTTAGTAGAACTTGTTTGAAATATGAACGCGATTTGAAGGGATTGTGTAAATAAGATTACATTTTGATTATCTTGCAGCAAAATGTTAACGGTATTTTTCTGCTCATGCCAACATGTCGGCCTTTAGATGTAAATTTTTTCCTCCTTCCTTTCAATCCACAATCTCTAAAAATTACAAGTTGCATAAAGTCATTCCTTTTTCATTTAGTGTGGTTGCAATTATGGATTCCAGCACGTCTTATATACAGTTCACACGTACTGTAAGCAGATCCAGACTCACTACAGCTACCTGAAAGAAAAAGTATATGATCCTCCATATATCCGTGAGCAGTTTGTGTTGGACAGCTATCTGAAAGAATGCAAGGCCAATTCCTATATGTTCACCGCCGGAGGATCCAAACAGAAAAAGTACTTGATAAGGGATAATGCTTGTCGAGCCCCGAACCAATTGGTTTATCGTCCTGAACTTTCGAAGTTATATAGGAGTTCATCTTGAGAGGTACGAAATAGCAAAGAAAAGGGAAGTAAATATAATAGGTATACAACAATCAACAGTTGGAGTTCACCAGGACCTCAGAGGTTAGAAACACGTATAAAAAGGAGCGATGGGCAATTACAGGTTATATATACTGATCAAAGAACACCGGGAATGACCTTCAGCTCTGTTGTCGACACGCGTATATAATCTGGCTGTGAGATGGGATGATTGATAATAACAAGTGCCTACCCACACCTAGGGAACGGAGCATGAGCTTAATTTTTTAGTCAAGAGGATAATAGGCCATGTTAACACAAGCCGTGAAATGGTTGATGCCTGGGCTTCAAGGAAAAATTTAGTCATCTGATATATTGATTTGTTACCGGCATACAGAACCCTGTACGGTAACCTCTGGACGGATGTTTCTGGTTTTTCATTGTTTCCTCTCACATTTGTTGTTTTTTGTTGTATTTTTATATCTGGTAGTGGACTGCAGTAAGTGTTCGAAAGCTGAGATGAATAAAAAATTATCGATCCTGGAACGCTCACTTGTGTCGAGACTGTGGCAATCCATTTAGCAACACCCACTCTCTGTTGTCAAAAGTCGCTAGTACAAGCAATCTCCCTCCCTTGACCGACTGCACGTGGAAAAACCACGCATCCTGAAGCCACGCCATCCGAAAACACACCAAATGAAGCCACAGAGAATATTCAAGCGCACGCTGCGCGGCCGACGTAGAGACCGCAAACCGCTGACCGTGAGAATATCCCCCTGTCATCTCTGCGCATCAGAACTGAAGCCCTAAACGCGCTGGCGCCCACATTCGGGGTACGAGTGACAACCCAGATGCTTAATTTCAGCCACCAGCCCCCCCCCCCACTCCAACCTGATGACCATATAAGCACTGCAATTACCTTACCGTTTTTATGCTGCATGTCGCTCTATCGCCTTGATGATGAATGACTGAAAACAACTGTTTTCAGATATGACTTTTCAAATATTCCATACATTTTTCTTGTTTTATGCAGTAAATCCATGTGATTATTTTGTGGCCTACCCGTTGTAGGAGTATACAGGAGACACGTCTATCTTCCTCGTCATAAATAGCAATACTTTTAAAAGCATTTAACCCACTGGCAAATGCTTAAGTGATCACCAATTCTATTTCTCTGGACCATTATGCACACTGGATATTATTTTTATCTAGAGCATGTCAATATGGAAGTTTTTTGTTTCCTATTATACTTCGTTAGTCGACCTTATTAATTGCCCAGCCAGGTTGCAATTAGTCAAATGCACAAATATATACAGCTCATCGCATCATTATAAAGTACTGGCCAATAAAATTTTTTTGATTTTCGCTGATCGAAGTTCGTCCTGCTGTCAGTTTTCCCATTGCGTAAATGGACGTTCATGGTGTGACTCACAGCCGGGCTTCAGCAGGTTGGTTTCCTGGCCGATAATTAGCTTATAATTAAGTGGGTGTCTTTCAAAGCATCTATCCCATTCTCTCTTTCCCTACACTCACCTGAGATTTGTCGTAAGACAAAGTCAGATCTATTTGGGTCAAATAGTAGACAAACGTATGCAGTGACTAGCTCCACACGAAGTGTAATTGTTAACGCTTATTTTGACTAGCTCAAGTCGAAGTGCTGTTCTCCGGTCTCTGTAATAGCTAATCACAGACCGACTCACACAGGCCATCATATGACAACTGCTGAGCAGATGTCTTTTCAGTTGCCGTCCGCTCGCCTGCGCTTGTCTGGTAGTCAATTTCCTACTTCCTATTCTCGCATTCATTCTGTACAGAACTATTTGGCTTTCCCATGACTTCTTGCTTCTTCCAAAATCGTTAGAATTAAACCTTATTAGCCTTAACGCTCCTCGTTAGGTACACAGTCAACTTACACGTAGTGCACACGACCTAGTTTATGTACAGTGTATCAGGTCTTCATGGAAACACGAGAATGCCTTGGACCCCGTATGATTAAGTAAACCAAAGAAGACACATTATTAGCATTTATTGCAGCCTGACTCTTAGTTCACCAGTCAGTACCTTAACACATAATGCGGGCCACGAAGATCGAGTTAAGCAGCCAGTCGGTTGGCAGTTTTTAACCCATGATTTTCAGTTCATTGTGATAGATTTAAAAGGCGTAAATGCCGTTAGGCGGGGATCTCAGGATTAGACCCACTCCTTCTGCCTTCCCCATGAACAATTTGACTGTTCGAGCCCATCAATCATGTGGTCCTGGGATTGAATGCCATGGCTGACAGGGCTAATAAAGTCCATTTAAAATGAGTGACTAATAGTGCTGAAAATTCAATTCCCAGAAGAAAAGGAGGGCGTTCACCGGGAGAAGTTTATTACAAGTTTGACGTTTCGGGTAGTGCTCTCGTCTACACATCTTCAGAGAATGGATACTCTGGCTCAAAATGCTCGTCTTTATGTCGTCCTTTCTTGCGTGTGCCCGTTCGACCAATCACGTTTGAGCCACTCTGTGTGTCTCTGGCCGCGTCCTCGGCCTCTCTGTCATTCGGTCTCCTGCCTGTCACCGTGTCGTCCTTTGTGACCCCATGACTGGTGCTGGGGCTAAGCATGTCGGCTGCGGCAGCGGCAGTGGCTGATCGCGTGATAATGCAGCTTGCACTGGTGTCGGCCCCCCGTGTGTTCATTCCATCGCCTCCCATGGTGTCTCGAGTGGTTTCCGGCCTGCCAGCGCCAGCCGTAATGTTGGCTACCCGCGTGCTAACCTCAAGTGCGTCGGTGTTGGCCTCCTGAGCGTTCGGTCCATCGTCTCCCGTCACGCCCGGACTTGTTCCTGGCCCCCGTTGTTGGATGTCGCGTCCGTCCCCGGATAGGAAGGTCCTTAAAACAACATAGGGGGCCGGTAAATTTATATGGCGGTTAACTCAAAAATTGGTCGACATCCAGGCCTCTTTAATCTGCCTTGATGTGTGATCATCACCTCGGCCCACAATTTCAACTGCGTCAAAGTTGAAGTCATGCCCCATCGCCGCAGCATGGGAAGCTACCTCTGACTTTGGGTCCAGCCTCCTCACGGCCCACTTATGCTCCTGCATCGGCGTTTGCAGTCGTCGGCCGGTTTCCCCAGCATAATTGCACGTCCCGCAGCTGCACTGAAGTCGGTATACAACGCCTGACTTCTCCTGTTTAGGTATATGGCCTTTCGGCCGCATAACTTGGTGTCGGGTGGTGCAGGTAGGCTTCTGGGCAACCCGTATTCCAAGAGGCGCGAGATATCTAGCCACAACTCCGGAAACGCATTTCATGTACGGGATGCTCCGCCACGACTTTGATAAGCAAGGTTCTTCAGTTCGCGGTTTGGGTGGCATTTGAGCCCGTTCAAAAAACGCTCGTGGATAGCCATTCGTTCTGAATAGTTCTCGGAGGAGTTTAATCTCGTCCCGTTTGGCAGCTGGCGTGCTGCAGTAGGTTTCTACCCGTTGGTATAGCATGCATATACAACTGCGCTTGTGTTGCTTATCAAAGTCGTGGCGGAGCATCCCGTACATGAAATGCGTTTCCGGAGTTGTGGCTAGATATCTCGCGCCTCTTGGAATACGGGTTGCCCAGAAGCCTACCTGCACCATCCGACACCAAGTTATGCGGCCGAAAGGCCATATACCTAAACAGGAGAAGTCAGGCGTTGTATACCGACTTCAGTGCAGCTGCGGGACGTGCAATTATGTTTGGGAAACCGGCCGACGACTTCAAACGCGGATGCAGGAGCATAAGCGGGCCGTGAGGAGGCTGGACCCAAAGTCAGAGGTAGCTTCCCATGCTGCGGCGATGGGGCATGACTTCAACTTTGACGCAGTTGAAATTGTGGGCCGAGGTGATGATCACACATCAAGGCAGATTAAAGAGGCCTGGATGTCGACCAATTTTTCAGTTAACCGCCATATAAATTTACCGGCCCCCTATGTTGTTTTAAGGACCTTCCTATCCGGGGACGGACGCGACATCCAACAACGGGGGCCAGGAACAAGTCCGGGCGTGACGGGAGACGATGGACCGAACGCTCAGGAGGCCAACACCGACGCACTTGAGGTTAGCACGCGGGTAGCCAACATTACGGCTGGCGCGGGCAGGCCGGAAACCACTCGAGACACCATGGAGGTGACGGAATGAACACACAGGAGACCTACACCAGTGCAAGCTCCATTATCACGCGATCAGCCGCTGCCGCTGCCGCGGCCGACATGCTTAGCCCCAGCACCAGTCATGGGGTCACAAAGGACGACACGGTGACAGGCAGGAGACCGAATGACAGAGAGGCCGAGGACGCGGCCAGAGACACACAGAGTGGCTCAAACGTGATTGGTCGAACGGGCACACGCAAGAAAGGACGACATAAAGACGAGCATTTTGAGCCAGAGTATCCATTCTCTGAAGATGTGTAGACGAGAGCACTACCCGAAACGTCAAACTTGTAATAAACTTCTCCCGGTGAACGCCCTCCTTTCTTCTGAGTGACTAATCTCATAAAAACGTAAGCCGGAATTCTGAAATTTGTCTTCGATTCGAAAAACTCAATTTAGTAGTGTCGTAGCATCAAATATCCTGCGGCTTACTTATGTGATTTCCTACACAATTCAGAACCTGGACTTTCAAATTCACGTCTTTTTAACCACATGTGGCAACTGCACTCTGTATTCTTTTTTCCTTTGGATTTTAGTTACCCTTATACATTTATACAAATAGAAAATATGTTCGAAAATATGCTTCCTTTTACTCCCTTCATATTTTTAACTGGAAGAAAGACAACCTTTCCCTTCTAAAGAGGTTTCTTGTGATAGAATATGTTCAAGATCTGATAATGTTCCTTCAGTTAGCTAACTATATGTCCACTTATGAGTGCCCCTCGTCCTTAAAAAAGCTTAAGATTTTCCTTATACGGGAAGCATTCAGCTTCTCGACCGAAAACAATCAACGAAAATACAGTAGCAGATAATGCCTAAAATTATCAGGGAATTAAAAACGTTTTTAAAAGCTTTAAATACCTTGTGTATAAGCATACAGTTAGAGAAAAACATGCGTGGTTATTTGGCCACCGAATGAGTGAAAATATACCTGCTTGTCAGTCCATCTTCTATAAAATAGTATCGAAAAAAGATGGACGAAATCAGGGACCAATTGCGTAACCGTGCTTTTCTTCAGGCGGTTAACAACATGCGCATTCAGAAGCCACCATTTCGGCGTACCTGAAGTTTCTTCGATTGATGCTGCGACCTTATCAATAAAACAAATCCGCTAATTTATTCTTTTTATTAATTGAGAACGCACTTAACGAGCGTGCCCACTGACAGTTTGTTGGTCGTAATTTATATCGTAATCAATTCATATACAAACCTACCTTGACGTATAAACTAAATAAATCAGCAGGGATACCTATAAAGCGTCCATGGGAAACGGGCAAGTCAATGTGTCCGCACGCATTGACTTCGCACATTGTACTCCTGCCTAGCAGCTGTGTATACCAGGTTAACGCATCTGTATCTCTAGGGGTTACAGCACGACAAAAATATCTCGTACCGTCTGGAAAGCACTTAGTTATCAAGGCCTTTGTATCCAAAATTTCGAAATTCCTGTCTTATAAGAATTATTAACTTTAGAACATTTCAATACTGATTAAAACGCAGCATACTTTCACGGTATTTCCATAAAGACAGGCCACTGTCTTTGAATGCGTTTTGTTTCACCAAAAGTCAGAATAACCTCTCAGCAGCCCTAGAATAATTAAATAGTGCAGGTTCACTGCACTGAATGTTGATGCTCTCATAAATGAAAATATATTTCATATTAAAAATGAGCAAAAATTCTTGTTTTTGTACTCGTTTAGTGGCAAATTTACTTTTCTCCACATATTATACCTGATGAAAGGAATTCAATGTTACAAAGTAATTTGTTGCTGCTTTGAAATTTCCATTTTTAAGACATTTAATTTTTGCATTAGTGATGCTGCTTCTAAAGCATGATCTGCACTCATTTAACAGGTTCTTTATAAACTCACCCTATATGACTTTCCCTGCAAGAAACATGTACGGCACATAATTCCAACATCTCATTATTATTTAAACGTTTTAAAGATGTTTAAGACCGCATTATACTAATTATTCAGAGCTGAACATTCAAAAGGACTGAAATCGCTGCACAATGATTAAAAGATCAAAATATGTTCATTCATTGTTTTCTACAGATTCATATAGATATAATGTAAAGCATTGTGTTCCCGGTGAGAACTTGAATATAGTAATCAAAGCAAAATTTTGTGGCACCATAAATTTCGTGAGAGCTCTTCAGTCGCATCCACTCATTGTTTTGAAAGATCACAAATAGAAAAAATATGAAATTTAAATTTGTACAGAAAGGTCATAGGTCCTAACTACATACAGGAGGTAAGTTTAAACAAAGTGGAAGGGGAAACAGGGAAAATGAGTTGCGGGGAAAATGGGGCAAGGGGAATGTGCAAATCTGGGGGCCTGTAGTTACCAAGGCAAGCCTATGTTAACCACATGCTCCAACTGTTTGCAAAGGTCCGGTTTAGAGCGTCTTATATAAGCTGCCTCCAGGCAGCACAAGATTCGAGATGTTTATGCTTGAACAAGAACTCGGAATGAAGTAATAGGGTCCAGGCTGACAGATGGCTCCGTTTCATGGAAAGTCTTTCACAAGAATACCTGGAAAGGTCAGTACTTACATTATCTTATTTTTGTTCCCATTCAATGGAAATGTAATTTGGTATGTAACCTTTTCCAGAGGGCTATAAAAATCTGTTCTGGGGATACTTTGGACGCAGAATTAGTTCGTATCAAAGCTACTTTATTGAAGCGTGGCTATCCACCTCAGTTTATAGACAAATGAAGCAAAACTCAACGACCGAAAATTCGCTAACATTTAGCTCCTAAGGAGCCAGTATTTGTATCCTTTATCTTTAAGGGTGATAACGTCTTAAACACAATCAAAAGGCGCCTGCTTTAGACCATAGAAAGAACCTTTTACGCCGCTGAACTCATATTCTGCTCTCCAACAAAGCCCTTGCCAATTCCTTGTGTTGAGGATGCCTTACATTTGCACGCAACCTCTAACTGCGTTTATGAATTCAAATGCACTTGCGGATGCAAGTACATAGGGCGCACGCAAACTCCATTGGCAGCCAGAGCCAAGGAGCATCTGCCTAGTTGGTTAATCAAGCAGGAAAACCGACCCCTCGTTCCTCTATTACAGAACCCTTGCTGGACACGAGTCATTCTGTAGACCCTATAACTTCATTCCGAGTTCCTGTTCAAGCACGTACATCTCGAATCTTGCGCTACCTGGAGGCAGCCTGTAAAAGATGCTCTAAACCGGACCTTTGAAAACAGTTGGAGCATGTGGTTAACTTAGCCACATTTTTCCCGCAACTCATTTTCCCTGGTTCCCCTTCCACTTTTTTCAAACCTTCCTCCTGTATGTGACTAGGACCTATGACCTTTCTGTACAAATTTAAATTTCGTATCGTTCCCATTCGTGATCCTTTAACACAATGAGTGGATGCAACTGAAGAACTATCACGAAATTTATTGTGCCTCTCAATTCTGCTTTGATTACTATATTCAATGACTATAAGGATCATCTATTGAGTAATAATCTCAATTTCAGTTTATACGAAATAAGTAATAATTGTTTACTTGTGGATGTTCACAATCAGTTTGACATCTTACCGTGTCCGAAATACCTTGGGAGTATGTTAGATAGCGATCAATGTACGAGGCCCAATTAAGTAAACAAAGTAAATAAAAAAGATAGTAAAGATGTTTTCTCAACATTTCCTGACAGACAGGCAAGCTGCTGTACTAATGAGGACTAGCGGGTAATTATATTAGGATACGAGACTGTAAAACATAGTACAGGCTTAGTTATAAGTCGGGGAAGGATTGCGGCTAGGAATATTTAAGTCAAATACACACTGTGAGAACAGTGAACTTGTCTGCGTATTTTATTAAATACGCATATATGAGAGGGGAGGCTTAGTACCAGCATTTCTGTCACCAAACTGCGCATTTTATACAGACCTGACTAACCTTACTCAAAATCTACAAAAAATATCCAGCCACGACCAAACGAAAACACAGGTTCGTAGGTAGGCTACGTTAGGGATGATTGCCGTTAGCAAAAGCCGACGGAGCCATTTATCCACCTGCAAATTATTTAACTCTTAACTTTTGAGCTGCTTCGCAAGTCTACGACAAAATTTACACTGCAGATAGTTTCCTGAAAGCAAGTAAAGGCAAGGTACACAAACCCACGCCTTGTGCGGCATAATACTCATTCAAAAATTTGAACTAAGAACTAGTAGTTAGTGATAAGCATATAGCATTAAGAAGTAGTTGCTAGCATCAAGGAATCTATCATGACTTAATAGGGAGTAAGCATATGATATTTGATGACAAACCTTTATGCTATCTGCTCATAACTTTTTTCAGGACCCATAAATAAATACCCCTCACTTCCTTTTTTACAACCACTAACCTATCGCATCAAACCTTAACCCCAAATCTAAAATGTGCTTCTAATTAAAAAGAAATCAGGATTTTTATAGTGATTATCTTGAAACATGGTCCAAAGGTAATCATCCCACGCCTGGATACTGCCCGCTCTTGAATGGACTACCTTCTGATTGCCTGCAATGGTTGCACTTTGTGGCAAATGACTGCATAAATAGGATTAACTCTTAAATTGGATTGGCTACACTAGGTTACGTAGTGCACGTCGTATAACCCAATTCCTTGGACTTTGTCCTGCATAAACAGTGACTATAGGGGTTTTATGGGTTGAGAATTATGAGAGGCAGTGAAAGATACTTAAATAACTGTTTTATGTATTTTTATTTTCTGTATATCTATAGATTTCCATAAGATGTAGTATCGTTTAACGTATTGCGGAAAAACCTTTTTATAAAATTCTGGTTTTCTGAAATTTCTGAAAAAAATAGAAACGGTGGTTAGGAGGTCGTCTGCTTAAAAAGGTTCTTTTTGGTCTGCCGTAGCTGCTTTTCTACGAAGAATTGTTGCAGACAGGATTGATTAGGTTTGGCTAACTTGTCATCTGAATCTACTGCAAGCCCAAAATCTGATGTCTGAGTGCCTGCGAAACATTTAATGGCTCCGTAAAATCTACCCGTTTATCTACCCTAGTTGCCAAAGTCTCTCTTTCTTGGATACTATCAGGAACAGGCAGCCACAAGAGAGTAGAATTGCCGAAATTGTCATGAGTGACGTAGGTTAGCTGGTCAACCCTCGGACCTTTCCTCCTTAATTCACTAGGTCTCTATTTTTGGCATTTCTGAGACCTCGATGTAGGATTTCTCATATAAAGTGGACAACGTTTTCCAAAAAAAAGTACAAACGTAAGCGACTCAAGCATTACTTTAAGTGAACTCTTTTTCCCTGTCCGTTATTGCCTAAACGAAGATGCAGCACTTAATGGGCTGTAGTAAAAGCATGCAGATCATTTCTCCTAACCTGTCATTCAACATGAGACAGTATATCGATAGTCCCTTCACTGCGACGCATTTTCATCTTTCAGAAGTATCATTAAGAATGCAACTGGACGATTTATCCGGAAGATAAGGGCTATACAGATGGCCACTAAGTGATGAAAAACGTAGTAAATTGAGACGACGCTTCGAAAGAATAGCTTGGGTAAAGAAAAGTAATCATCTATTCTCTAATGTTCTGTTTATTATATAAGTTCCAGAGCATGCTTACAACAGAAGCAAGATGAAAATGTATTCTTAGACAGAAACTGAAGATCGAAGAGATATTGATGTAAAAGCAAACCTAAGGAGGGCACATTGACTTATTATTTATCAGTTACGAAATGTCTTACGGTACTTTTCTGGCCAACTGCGTGCATAAAAATTACATGGAAGCGCATTAACATCACTTTTTTTATTTTCCACTGATTGTTTACAATAACATTAGAATGAACGAAAAACCTTTCCAACGCTTTTCAGAAGTCTACGTGCTTTTTCGTTACCAAGTTCTTGCCAATCTAAAGATTTTAAGAACGTAAGTTTTTGAAGCTAAATTGGCTAATTGGATGGAGCACTGTGTTGGAAACCTTTATCACTCCAGTATTTTGTGTACAGAAAGGCATTTATGCACAAAGTAGTCTGCATAGGTGTCATAAATCTTTGTCTAAAAGATGTACGGCATAAGTTGGTGGTGATGAGCATCTAGGCTACCGTGAAGATGTCCTTCCGGGCTGGCCCCATGCCAGTCTCGGTTAGTCGTTAGGCCGATTTTTGGTGGTATTTTTTTACTGACAGAACCACTTTAATAGTTTTAGGAGGTTTGAAATCGATTCTTGTAAAAACCCAATGTTGAATGATCAGAAAGTATTTATGGGCTGTTTAACAATATAAGCCCAGGCGTTAGATTAATGTATGTGCGAGGGATTGACTTAAGTTTGCTGATTCTGAACTTCCTACATAAAGATATTTTTATTTAATAATTATATTAGTAATAATTTGGTGTAACTTTTCAAGTAGTTCATCAAACTCCTTTATCTTTGCCCCTAGTTACTTTAACGAAGAGTAACTCAAACCTAAAAACAGCCCATCAGACGGGCGCACCGACTTACTGGTTCACTTTCCGCTTGTAGGCCTGGCAGTTTGTTGAATCCTTGAAATCCTGGTGAACTTGCCTTACCGCCCAGTCTGTCGCGAAAGTTTACGCATCCATTAAATGCCGCCATTTTAGCACCGGACTCCTATGCTTACCTGCCGTACAGCTACGGGACAGCTTTAATTGTTTCCAGGAGCGTAGTCGGGAGGCCCGTGTCGCTGTTCGTTTCCCCTTGAAGGAGTTTACCGATGTCACCGTTGGCGATCGCAACATGGAGTAAATTTAATAGATGAAGCTAAACTTCCAAAAAAGACTGCTTTTAAATGAGTGAGCTTATGAATTACAAGACAAAAGGTCCTTCAACGAGTGCTGATGACAGTCCTAACGCTCTGTAAGATGACTGTCCCAAAAGTAAATGTTTATCTAAAGACTCCGATGATGAGATCGCTACGAAAAATCCTTCGAGCAGACATTAGAGCAAGCCAAGCATTAAAAGTGCTTTCATGAAATGGCAGCTGTAGGACTCGCAACATCTGACATTTCCGGCATTTCTTCTGCTTGACTATTACACAGTCCGGGACGAACAGAGTTACGCAGTTTGGGATGGTTAAGTTCCAATCATGGTTATCAATACAGCTTCGACATTGCCTTAAGATCCTCCTTGCAAGTGAGTGGAAAGAGTAGGCTTTCTGGTATAGATGTAATTTAAGATTAAGGGCTGAGGTTAGGTCACAATTTAAGTAGGTAAACTCTTTTGATTGCTAAACTTAGTTACAAAGGCCAAAGGAGAAAATCTGTATGCAATTGTTTATATCTCATCCGGAAAGCCAATTAGGACGATGGCTGTGTTAAAAGAGCCCAACAGTATCCAGTTGACAGTCAAAATCAGTGTGATCTCGGTAACTGGGATTTCGACTGAGGTCTGAACCAAAACTCCAGCTTTGGATACGAAACAGGTTCCGATGGCTGTAAGCTTGGCCATTATAATGTGAAGGACGGGAGCATGTTATGTAATTATTCACCCCACTGGCCGTATGTGCACCAGCTAGAAGCGGAGACGCGTACTTCCATTATATTCTGCCAATTAACAACAAAAATGCGTGGGTTTCGGATCACTAGGCAAGTCTCCAGCGTTCTCCATGTGCTTTCTGTTAGATACTTCAATTCTGAACTTCCCGATTTTTAATTCCCTCAGAACACAGTGCGTAACTTGGGGGAGTTCAGTCCGGTCATATACCCTCCCATTACAACCAATCAGGCAAAAAAGCTCTGCCCTGACTAATTGCATCTTAATTCATGCGGAAGAATTTTTTTAACCTACGTTAATGCTGATTAATTTTAACAACTTCGCTCATGATCAACCAGTCGCCTGGCCCTCACGTGAACACTTGGAGGAGAAGACCTTAGTCA
The DNA here is from genome assembly GCA_036362985.1 of Ligula intestinalis. NCBI lineage: Eukaryota > Metazoa > Platyhelminthes > Cestoda > Diphyllobothriidea > Diphyllobothriidae > Ligula > Ligula intestinalis. The sequence goes on along the minus strand of JAYGXS010000004.1, from coordinate 16,578,261 downwards.
AATGGCTTTTTAAGAGCCCTAAGTTTTTTTTCTGTTGAACTTGTTTGTCGGCCACTATGGACACTCATCGCGTATACCCAAAAATAAAGCATATTTGCAGAACTCGAAATTGCATGGTTTTGAAAATAATTCTGCCTTTATCCAAAATGTGTTATATTACTTCAATACCTCTTCGTGTTTTATTCCTACATGCATTTTTAAATGGTTGTTTTGTTTGATGTATTCCTGATATTTGCAACGTTTCAAATTTTTCTTTCATTTGTACCCCCTTACCCCCATCCACATAACTGAATATAATTATTCAGAATGGTATGGAGTCGATGCATGCGATATACTAACCATTTGTAAAATTGCAGAAGGGCAGCTTGGTTACCCGCTTGCCGACTACTGGTAAAAGCCACTGATGAATCATTGGTTTAGAGAAAGGTCCAATCAAAGAACAGCTTCAAAAAGAAGTTGATCTAGCCAACGAAGTGGAATTTAGAGGTGCACTCAAGCCCAGGATCTTACCTCGGAGATTAATTGCCAACGTGAAGTAAATCAGTTTACTTGTAATTTCGTAGACTGAAAGTTAGCATGAATATTTGGGCCAGCTTCTATCAGCCACGCAGGGGGGGGGGGTGGATAACGTCGCAGTATTCATTAGTCTGCCAATAGACATTGAGAAGTATACATAAGGGTTACAGGTGACACCATACTGACAACTAGCCAAGAGTCCAGACACCTGTTTTGCCAGTATTTTGCGGCCAGATGTCTCGACCTTTCTCGTATCGACCGACTGCTGACGACGTGGCGGGTTCCTCTGCTCTTGACACAGCAAAGGCGTATCATGGTCGCATCTCCGATTCTTCGGGACGTTCTCGTGACTCTGAGGTCTCCCCCTCGTATGGTCCTTCGGATGTAGATATTACGCGCCATGGAGGCCACGGCTGCCGCCAACATTCACAGAAGCATCTTGCGCCTATCATTCACATGCTTTCCCCCACGAGTGACAATTTTTCTCCTTAAAACCACAAATGACATTATGAGCCATGCCTTAGGAGTTTTTTCACTGTCTGCTCTTCTTGATCAGTTACACTGCTGGCTCGTGTTTACTGAGTGTGAGTGTATTACTTAAAACAAGCGAGTAGTCGTCTACAATTGTGTCAACGACTTCTTTGAAATGTTCGGATGTGCCGATGTATTTCTTAAATTATACCTACCAAGAGGGAGTTCAAAGGCATTTGCCTATATTTCCTTCAATAAACTTGACTTGACTTGACTTATCAGTGGGGTTTCCAGCCACCCCTGTGTGCTCTCCAGCAGATACCCCAGTTTGGAATATGTAGCTTTTTAATTTCTTTAAAAATCAATCCGTAAATTAGAGCAGGTCAATACATTCGAGTATTTAAGGCGCAGGCCAAAAGTGGATATGAATATTTAGGCTGAAGCCCACCTTCCACTGAAGGATAACACCGTTCTATTTGTAAGCTGCCAACAGGCAATCAATAGGATGATTTACATCTGGTACATCGTAAGTCATGGTACTGACTGGTTTTTGGCAGCCTCTTGTAAATATTACGCGGTTATACCGCAGTGGCTGGTGGATTTCAGGCCAAATATTCAGATAAAAGTTCGGTCTGTACCTGCCGATCCTTGAATCTACAGACCCCCTCCAAGTTAATGACCAATTTCTGAGGAAATTTAAAAACTACAAGGGAAGGCTATGATAATCAGCTTTGAAGCGGCCTACGAGACTAAGGACAGAGGCTGGACCTGCTGGGAACACAGGCTAATTTGATGTGGTGGCATACTACACGGCGCAGTAATTAACAGGTATAATCTCGAAGAGTTCTAGTATCTGATAATCCTTATTTGTGGGACGCCTTTCTAATGTATCTAACCATTCGGATATGCTCCCGAACAGAGGTCAATTATTTGAACTTGACTTTGAATAGATTCCCAGCTTTTGTTTTTATTCAAACCTACTAAATTCATCTATTACGTGGATGCAGTAAGTTGAGTTTTCCCCAAAAGGTTGCTGTGAGACTTTAAACTTAATAGCAGCAGGTTGAGTGCCATTTAATTTAAGTTGACCAATACCACTTTTGATGAAAAAAACATTCATTTTATGGCTTTTATGCAGTATGCACGTTATCATGCTAAGAAAACAAGACCTTTGAAGGCTAAAATTCCTTTTAAACTTCGCTGCTCTTCAAGGTTATTGTCTGGATTATTGCCTTGGGCGCCTGAATAGCTGCTTCATTTGTTTTAAGTCACCCTGCCAAGCACTGTGGCCGATTCTCTAGCTTAAGAGTACAGTGAATTAGAAAGAAAAACAGGCTTAGGCTGAAATACTGAAGAAAATAAAGCTTTCAATGCCTGCTCAGATATCACTACAATTCTTGCCATTGTAGTTTTCTTGCAGGAGAGTGGCATAAACAAAAAAATCCTTTTCACCTCCATCGTGGAGACAAGCAGAAATCAACACCATCGGTGTTCCACTTTGGTCATTTATTTATGCAGCAGAACAGACGATGTTTTTCCTTTGCATACCTTATAACAAAGCCGTCTATAAAAAGACGGAAATCCTGGTGTATTTTATTTACGTTTTCCTCTTTTTGCAACAACTATGGGATATGTACTTTTGAACTTCTAGGGCTGGTTAGAAGTAAACAAAACGCCATATGTGGTTTAATTTACTTATTTAATAACGTACCTAACAGAAACTGTACGAAGATGGAAATAAGAAGCGCAGTGCTAAACCAATGAAATATGTTTCGATACTCGCATCGGTTGATGCCATTGGAAACTACAACAGCTTGAATAAGGTCTTCTTTCTAATGCCATTGCATTTGGTCCAACCGAAAATAGAGCACAGGAGGAGAAACTTGGAAGAAATTTTGTCCTCCTTTATAATAAGGCATGCGTATGATATGTTTCTAGTTCCCGGGAATTGCAGACGTTAAGAACATAAACCCATCTGCTGCTCCTCATTGACGTGAAAAATTGGTGGTTATTATGAAAAAAAACAGTCCGTTCACAGCTAGTTACAAATTAGGGGAGGGTAAAATTTTAGCATCAGTAAGTGAGAAAATCTCTTCATATTTGAGAAATATAACGATTAGGTGACTGTCGACTACAGCCTTGGTGAAGCACAAGGATCCGATTTAATGTTACAACGTCAAGCGCTTTATGTGACTTTAAGGTATCTGCAACTTTAAAGTTAAAAAATATGCGCATTATGCGCATGCAGTATGCGTCATACTCACAAAATATAGGACCTTATTTTTAACTGTATATTTTTAGGAAAAATGCTACTTTAATGGTGCATTAAGATTTATTGGAAAGACAAATGACCGTAAGGACTTAGTTGTCCAGTGGCTTATTCACATTTGATCGATTTTCTATAAACCCTGAAGGCCGCTCCCCAAAGCACACTGTTGGTCCGTGTTAATCTCATTTTACCACTTCGTTAGTGTACGTGAAGTAATACCTTTATTTTTGTAAAGGTTCAAGGTGAACCGCTCGCTCTGTACGACTTTCGTTTGAATAAATGCGTATTGTTGTTAAAAGTTAAGATGTGCAGAAACGTACCCTAAAAATCAAACCTGCCAACGGCTGAGAATAAGCACTGACATTTTTAGTTTAGCGAGGGAACTTCTGCGCCATCGCTTAAACACTGCTATCACGCCCACATGTCTAGCTGACCACTGTTCTTGAGCACTTCACTTTTTCACCTTGAAGCCGAGGCGGCCTCTTCAACGCGTCTTCACTGGATCCTGTGGAGCAGGTTTTATTGGTCAAATAATAAAACGCCTACCCATGCGGAGGCTAGAGCATCCTTATACGTAGCGAAGCCAAGAAATGGTAAAATCCGCATCTAGCGCGATTGTGACCCGCCTGATAGAGAGTGCTTACCTGGTAGACGTCAACCAAGTACTTCTATTCACCTATACCGTGCCCGCATAACACTCTAGGCTGAGAAAAAGAAGAAGAAGAAGAAGAAGAAGAGTGATCACCGGGCAAAAACTGGTATTTGCCTGACTTTTCGAAATTAGATTCGCCTGTCCAAGATAAGTTTTTGCTTGTGCGCTAATTGGTTCATGGACGGCGTGCGGACAGTAACCGGCTGAACTTTAGTCACATGTGGTGGAATTTGATGTAATAATTGCTTGGCCATCTGGTTCCCTGGCGTTAGCGGTCCTATTCATCTGTGCGTTCCCTAACTGGTGACTTGCTTTGGATTTTTTCACTTGTTTATAGACTGGGAGACAATGAACCATAACTCAAATAATTCGCCACTCACACGATTATCACCTCTCCCGAGATATTCGGCTTCACCAATTTTAAATGTGTGCCCGTGTCTCATCTAAAGAGCCGAAACTTGTGAATCGACATCATTTCTTCGCACATCTGCCACGTGTTCGGGAATTCACGTGTTTCAGGCGCAGTTGCTTTTCCGCTACTGCACCAGATCCTACAGACGACGCCACATGTCTCTTTCCATCACAACGGATGTTTTGGTTTCGGTTTCTGAGTCCTCATGGGTGCCTCCTGACTGTATGCAACTCAATTCCATGTGGTGCGAGAAACCGGCCGACGGTTTCCAAGACGTTCCTGTGTCAATGTATATCTGTAGTGGCCTCTATCAGCCACATGGAACCCAAGATCAGCCGCTGATGCATGGCGCCTTTGGCCTGCAAGGCCTGCGCGCCCACTGCCACCTGGGCTCAGATGCTGACCGACGCACAGATAGGCCTCCCAATGGCCGCGCGTCCATGCCAGCCTTCGTCCATCTCAAGGTCGCGCCACGACCGCTAGTCTAAACATTAGCCGCGTGATTGTCTGCCATAACAAAACATGCGCTGGCATTCCGGCCATTCCCGACGCTCTCGTCACTCCGGGATTGACGCACTCGCAGCTGGACTTCAGTCATCCGAGAGTCAAACCTCTTTCCGTCTATTCTCTTATATTTCTTTGCAGAATACACTATTCCTAACAATTGGACCTTTCCAAGACTTCTCTCTCATCTCCTCAGTAACTTGCGCCTGGAGGATTGCAGTTGCTACGGTCATATCGTAAACTAACCCAATTTTGTGATCTCAGAAAGTGTTTATGCAGCCTCCCCCGGCCGAGGACGAATTTAACACGTGTGCTCACACCTCCCGTCGTTTCGCGCAAAATCGAAGACGAATAAACATACCTTATTTTTAAAAAGTTTCTCTTCATTCATCCTTTCCTCTCTCCATTTAACCCCTGGACTATAAGCCTTGACCTCCGAACACTCTCAAACTTCTTCCCCTTCTATATTTAGATTCATGTTTAGACTCGTGTTTCTCCTCCCTATCCTGTAATACAGTAAAGGCGTCCAGACGCGAATTTCCGAACACGTGGCAGCATTGCGGCGGAATTATGCATCTTCTCAAGTTGCGGCTTATTCGACGGGACCCAGCCACACATGCAAATTTGACGAGGCCAAAATTCTCGCAAGAGGTGACAATCATGTGAGCCGAGAAGTACTTGAGTCATAGTTCACGGGTCCCAAACCGTAAAGAATTGCAGCGATTTGTCCAATCCACATTCGGGGCTGAAACTCAACTTGGCCAAAGCAAATGGTCACTTGGGGAACGCACAAGCCACCCTGCCGTCTTATGCAAACACCAGGTAGCCGAATGCCGAGTAATCATCACGCTCGAGTCCCCCACGCGTGATGAAAGTTCAGCAAGTCAGAGCCCACAGGCTGGTCAACAAACTATCAACACGCAAGAAGGCAATTACCGTGAATTGTCGTTATACGTTTGCAGTAATGACTGTATCTTATAAATACTGTGAATTCCTGTCCAAATGTTACCTCTTTCTATTACTGCTTTCTGTTCATGTCTCTGATAAAGAATCCGTGACGGATGTCGAACCAGCAGGCGAATAAAACTGCTGTTTCATCGATTGAATTGTCTTCTCAATGGTTTCCTGGGACACGCACGCTCACCTGTATGGGTGCCACTTACATAGCACACCGACAAGCAAGCATACGCTGCTTCTTTTTTGTTCTTTCATAAAAGGTTTAACCATGTGGTAGGAAAGATTTCCACCTAAATGTTGGTCTGCTGATACATACAGGCTTCCCATTGTTTATGCCCCCGGCCTCTCAGCAATGAAACCTACCTTACATAATCTTCACATTAAAAATAGTATCTAACAATGAGACTCACGCTCAATGCTTATGTTTGTACTGTTAAGTCACTGTTCTGGTTTGACCGACGAACGCACACGACCCTCTCATGCATTCATTAGCTTAGGTATAAAAATTTGGAAAGCGCTCAAAGTACAGAGTTTCGTGTTTACAAATATGGGCAGAGAGACGTTAGAGTAGTATATGCATACAAAGTGGTAGGCAGTTGTCAGACAACACTTTTTTGCTCATCTGTTAATGGGGCTGCCTCGTGGTCTTCCAAAACTAGGGTGCTAGGGCATGACCACATGTGCGTACGGCCTGCAACAAACCGTGTGGCAGAAGGCGGTGGCAGTTTGATTTAGAGATACTGACCGGGAAAAAAGCTTACTGGAAAAACCTTGTTTTTGTGCAATCTGCCACGCGGGACTTGCTGCTGTTGGTTCTAAATATTTGTTTTCAATCAAAAAATAGTAAATTTATAAAACACCGGTCTTGCAGCTTTTTCTAGTGTAGCAAAAATTAAGCATAACCCGTTTTTCCTATTTAAAAAAAACGCTTCCGGGAAATGCGACCTTCCGAAAAAACAGCAAATGCACCGACTATTTTAAAATTAACTAGATTATCCACTAGCCCTCATTAAGCTTTGGTTAAAATATTCAAATGTACATCCAATCTGAAAATGTTACTTACGCTGGGCTGCAAAACTCCCAAGCATCACAGCTAACCCAGTTTACTTGAAGGCAGAAGACAGTGACAACCTTTACGATTTTCTTCAATAATCGTAGGCGACACTTGACCGTTACTTAACTTATGCGTGTTCTTGATGGGCCTTTAATACTTATGCACGCGAATCCATATTTTCTGCAAATAGTCATCGCTTTCCGGCACGGCATTTAGTTATTTTACGGTGTGTTTCTCCCTCATAAGAGGCTGTGTTCTAATATCGTCTGTTTCGACTTCTACAGCGATTCTCCTGCGAGGAAAATTGCCCAGACCGAAGGACAACCTCGAGGGCATGCACTCAAACAAAATAGGGCAAAAGTAGCTTATTTAGTTCCAATCACTAATCCCCACATCCAGCACGTTGTTCTACGAAAATGGTGTTTATGGGGTTTTGTGGGAGATAAATTACGATACGCAATGAAATATACTTTACTAACTGCTTCCTGGATTTCATTTTAGTGTGTTTGAAATTGTTGTTGGTTTATATCTGTAGATTTTCCTAATCTGTACTATCGAATAACTTATTGCGGAAAACCCAATTACAAAATTGCAGTTTCTTGAAATTCTCGAAAAATAGAAATGATGGCTAGGAGGTCGTCTACTTCAACTTACCTGAGGTTCAACTTACCGTTCTGGAGTTAGCTTAATATAGCCCGCGGCATAAAGCACCGTGCACACCTTGAAATTACATGCGGAACAACTAACTTCCAGCCGCCGCGGGAAACAACTTTTACTACATTTTTTTACTTAAAACTTACTTCTTAACATTTCCTTTTCTGCCTATCCTACTTCCACGCCCCCGGAACCCTATAACTACCGTTTTCGTCTGACAAAATGCTGGGACTACGGGTATATGAGTGGGACTACATAAGCTACTTTTGCCCACAATAGATTCCTTTCGACGGGGGGTTAGGTTGAGGAAGAAACCCTTGTTACTACGATCCTCATGCCAGCTACTAATGAGAAGAAGAAGAAGGAAAAAAATTGGGAGGCCAGAATGGTAGGAATAGTTATTCTGTATAGAAGAAGTGGAGAATATGTGAGCGGAAGTTTACTGTCCAGGCGCGAGTGGGACTTGGTCTTAATTGGACTGTCGGAGCGCCTGCTCATTCACTAGGGCGGCTTGGACCGAAGTTCCAGCCTGAGGACAGTCACCGCATTTAAGTCTTTGTGAGATGGCCTTGAAGGCTGATTGGCTAGACAGAGGAGCGTGAGCGGCTGGTGCATGCGCATCCATTGGCAGCGACGGCCAGCATTCACGCGATGATCGTCTGCGCGGAGTGCGTCACCACAGCCCATATCTTAATGCCAACCACCCCCCCCCCCCCCTCTTAGCCTTAATTTTGAAATGAACTTTACATTAACTTAAACCTTTGCATAAATCTGACCATAGCTTCCTATTTCCTTGTAATCTAGCGCCAAGAATTCTATATTACAGGGTTCTCCTATCTCCTTTATCTTGTGAGGAGAGATAAAAAGAGAGAAATGCGCTTTTCTTTAGGGTGGCATTTACATTTTGCACCAAAAAAATGCTTCCATTCACGGTGACCAGAAAGTAACTTAATAAATGGTGCATAAAACTGAAAATTTATTACATTGAAAGTTCTATTCTTAGTTCATGTAACTTTGCCTCTTGACATGTAAGGTGTCGGGCCAGAAATGGCAACAGATAATGCCGATATTCTGATGTATGGCAAGAGATGTGTCAGAAGCCTCAGCGAATGGAATAGTAAGACCTCGTAGCAATTAAATCAGAATCAAGGCAAAATATACAAAATCATCCCGAATTTTTTCACTGAATTGTTGGTGTGATAAGAACGCAAAAAAACGAATTTAATAAAGGCGTTTACGAATCTTGTTCAAAAGAGTTTCATTACGAAGGGAGACTGAAAGATTAGATGTCAGAGTACCCGGAGAAGAATGCCTTATCAGACAGAATGGCCAGGGATTCACAACGGGGAGAGGATCGAATTTGGAAAATCCACTGCATTCATATCTGGGTATTCAGTAGGAGAACATTTTCTGACGACCGGGCTAAGACGTGGTTCATATCATCTTTCAGAAACTGGAAATATGTTTGATTCGTGAAAATACAACGAACAACCACATCATCATATTTACCATATCAATAGTCATTTGATGATCTCAAATGATCAGTGTGGAAGGCAAAGAGGTAATGGGACAAGGTAGACACTTAAAAAAGTCCCGAGGTACTTGGAAGGACTGCAAATTTCTGCTTGCCACCTTGTAGAAATTGAGTACGGGAAGTGAAGTAGTCTGCAAGCCGAAAAAACAGTGCAGTCGGGAGAGCCGCACGTGGCTGGATTTTTAAGGGGAGGATGGCACAGGAGAGTTTTGAGGACGGAAGAATAATCCAGAAATGCACATGCGTACACACGAAAACCTTTATCTCAATCTCTTAGGGCATAATTTACCACAATAATAACAACATCTAGGGTAGTATGCCTGGCCTTATCTGCAACTTGTAAGACAACGGAAAAACTGGAGGAAGTGGTTTGACAATATCTGAGGCAATTTTCCCAGCAAGCACGGGGAAGTAGGCAGCTAGAGGAAAGGCCTTAGTACCGAAAGTAGTGACTTTTAAGGGATAGGAGTGATTCTTACTGTATGCGAGGAGTGTGGTGTTTAGCCGTGACAATGACGGATCCGCTGGTTGACTGCTTTCTGGAGAACGGCTGAAATAATTTCCAAGTTACATGGTTTGTCATTCTCTACGGCATTTCAGTTCTTTTTTAAAAAAAAGAAAGCGTGCTCCGATAACGTCGCCTGACTCGAGCCTCGGAAATGGGCTTTCTTTTCCCTCCCTGCAATGCGGTTTCAGTCCAAAGTACTTTACCCGACACAGGGACCTAGTTGCATCGTCCATGCAAAAACCACACCCGATAAATAACTCCAGGCAATGAATATTTCAGCCTCAAAAGCTGACGCCTAAATGTTATTTGCGGTCGGTGTGCAACTCCAGCTCCGAGTGGTGACCGACGCTTATAGATTGGGAATTCCGGTACAAGAGCACTAAGCCGCATTAAGGGGCGTTGCTCAATGTTCAGAAATCATTTGGCGGGAATTCTTAGTACAGTTTTTGTTTCGATAACAAACCCACAATTTCCGGTGGACATTGAAAACAAAACCAGTTTTGAGCTGAATTACTCCCCCTTTCCCTCAGCCTTCTGATTACCACTGAAGTAATCTCAACTAGAACTCACGTCCGTTTACCAGGCCCGTACGGATGTGTGCAAAGAAGGTCGGCCCAGTACTTTAGACCTAGAAGGCAACCCTCGTATAAAAAACAGATTTTCAACACTGCTACTGCTCACGGACGAGGAATTTTACCATTAATTTGAAATGTCAGTAAAATGCAGTTAAGACACAAAAAAGTCAGTGTTTCCAAGAATGTGAATCTATGGAAGGCATGTAGAAGAAGCAGATGTGATGGTTCTGATTATGTGATGTCTCTGATAATGAATGCCTGACGGAGCCCGAAACGTCAGGTGAATCAAGTTTTTTTCCTAGTGATCACATCTGCTTCTTCTAGGTCAACATTTTTTGGCATGCATGAAGTGGATGGCTACCTAAACAGGAACATGGTAATAGGGCTGCCCCGCCCACCTAACACAGCTAGCCTTGCGCTAAATATTGGGATGACTAAATATACCCTTACACTTATTCTAACATTCACCGTAGAGGATAAGTAAAGTAAATTGCATTACGAGATGATATTATGAAGGGAATAATCTTTGAAAAATCGAGTTGTACTCGTGAATCTTCGAACAGGTGTCACATGTTCGTCGTCAGACTAAATGAAAAGTGATGGCTTGGAATGTTGCACTAGAGGTTTGGGGCAGAGGTTACAACGAATGGTCTGGGATTGGGGGGGGGAGAGGAGAGAGTTACGGTGACGTGACTCCTGCGGCGCTAAGTTGGGCTCGTGAGAGGAGGGAGGTGTTTATGTTTGGATTGTGAGCCACAGTCTTAATCTTCACCCTGATGTATGGCGCAGAGGTTGTTTGAGGCGGCTTGGAGGCTGTTTGGATCCGAAATAACAACGAACGGGGGTGGGATTGGGGGCGAGGGTTACGCTGAAGTGACTCCTGTGGCCACAGGTTGTGCTGGTGAAGGGAAGGAGGTGTTAACGTTTGGATTGTGGTGGTGCTGGTGCGGGGAGGGAAGGGAGGTGTTCGCGTTTGGATTCTGGACCGTAGTCTTAAGCTTCGCCCTAACTTCACATTAAACCTACAGTTAAAATGAAGCCAAGCATCATAACTCTTGAAATAATCCTGACCATAACTCAAGCTCTGACCTTACTCAAAACTGTTAACCCTCATTTCCACCTTAACCTAATTTGCCTGGCGTTCGACGCAGAGTCACACATATTACGGACAGTTTCTGTTGCTGTGTTCTGGTTAGGCGGCCACACTAGTCATCGTCACAATTAAGGAAGTCAAGTTAAGCGAACGAACGAACGTTTTCGATTAATTCATCATCTGGCAATACAGTAATATAAGGGAGGGTAGGGTTAACGAAAGATTTAGGCAAACCAATCAGTAGTAATAAGGGGAAGAGAGGTGTAAAAGGATCAAGGGGGATCAAGGGGATCAGATTATAATGCTGAATGCTTACATGGGTATCGTCACAATTGTTCCCAATGAGAGATATCTCAAACTATATGAAGATATTAGGCCTCCTCATAAATTGGCATTTTACTGCCAAATTCACTGTGTCGAGTACAAGAAGACCATTTAATAATCTTGTCCTTCAAGCACACAAGCTAATACTGTCAAGGGCTTTATATACTTAATTCACTTGAATATTTATCGAAGGGGCGGCTTAATCAGCACTGTTTGTATATATGGCATGACTCTTTGAGGAAAGTAGCGCTAAATGATCATTTTCACTAAACTGCGTATTGTTCGGTGTTCAGTGACATATCTCAACTTCTCACCAAATATTTTATATCAAAATTTTGTCGAACACGGGCCACGTAAGTAGCATACCTTGAACGCTTACCGTTTTGTTTCAAATTAGTCGTGCCCGATTGGTTGTTTGTGGGTCCTATATTTAGAAACTGCGCTGATTTTCATAACCTTGTGTGCAACAGACAGAATAACTTGATAAACACACCAGCACGAAAATCGTTCTATAACTAACAGGCACAATGAACTGTTCCCTGAACTTCAACACTCGAACATCGTTCGCCATTTTAAATTTTTCTGTAATGATGAACATAATTTCCAGCATGTTACTTTTTACCCCCTCTCCATACAAATATAATGGCCCGAGGAGAATTTATCGAAAGCTACGTATGCTCACCAGATATTCTTCTGAATTATATCTGGTAATGGTTACTTTCGGTCATTTTGGTGTCACGCGCCCTACTTACATTGTCCAGCAACGGCCCAGTGCCAATAAAACATCCGTGCAGCAACCCTCGACAAAACGATGCCAAAACCATAATGCAGACGTTTAAAACTCGCTTAGCATCCATTAGACGCATTCGTAAATTGCCTTTTAGAGCTTCGACTCGTGCTCGAGTGCTGGCCAAAATTGCTTGTCGGTTGCAGTTGCTATGCGAACACCGGGACGTAGTAATCTTTCTTGAAAGAGTGGCGATATAGCCACTAGAACATACTGGACAGATCACAAGTTGAGCAGAATGTATTGACGTCATACAATTTCGCGACCTCTAATTCATCTGCAAACGGTCATTGCCTGCTAATATAGTAAATTAACTGTAAAATTAGAAGAGTGAAGCTTAATAGGTAAATAGGGTGTGAAACATAAGCCAAAAATGTGGGTGCATAGTGAGGGTGCATAGTGAGGGTTTGAGGAGGGGGCAGGTAATTATCACAGCAAGGCGGTTCAGGTAACAGTGAAAGCCTGTGAAATGTAATTGAGCATGCGACTGAAACATGTCTTGAAGCAAGCCAACTGCGGGAACTACTACAGATATGCACGAAGAATGTGCAGTTCCTGTTCAATAGACAGTTGTATCGACAGATCGACGGTGTAGCCATAGGCAGCCCACTAGGACCAGTCCTAGCGGATATTTTCATGTCAAATCTTGAAAGAAAAGTGGCCAAACTTATAGAAAAGACTGCTTTTTATCGACGATACGTGGATGACATTTTTGTCATAGTCAAAAACCCTAAAGAGGAAGAACAGCTACTTAAGGCCATGAACGAAGCACATGCAAAGATCAAGTTTACGATCGAGCAAGAGAAGGACGGCACACTGGCTTTCCTAGACGTGCTTCTACACAGGCGGGCAGATGGTTCCATTCAAAGGTCCATCTACCGGAAAACCACATGGAAAGGGCAATACATGCACTTTCTGAGTTTCGTTCCAATCCAGAGGAAAAGAAACTTGGTATTTTGCCTTTTCAGTAGAGCTGCTAGAATCTGTTCCACGGATACGATCGATGAAGAGATGTGTTTTCTCAAGAAAGTGTTTCTTGGAAATGGCTATCCTGAGAAATTCATCGATAAGTATAGCAAACGCAGAGAAGAAAATTCTACTGAAATATCCGTGGCAAAAAAACCAGTGAGCATCTTTCTCCCCTTCAAGGGTGATAATGTGTCCAACTTGATCAAGCGAAGGCTTAGATGCACGATTGAAAGAACCTACCCCGCCTCCAAATTGTTGTACATAAGCACAACAATGGCTATCCCAGTAAGGCCAACCAAAGACACTGCCAATGCACGCCACCTCAAACTGCGCTTACGAGTTTACATGTAGTTGCGGATGCAAATACATCGGGCGCACGCAAAGGCAGTTGGCAACAAGGTCAGCTGAGCATATGCCGAAGTGGCTGTTCAGGGCGGAAAACAAAATACCAAAGAGCTCAATCACTAAGCACTTAGTGGATACTGGCCATATAGTTGACCAAAAGACCGCGTTTAAAGTCGTACTTCGGGCTGCGACCGGACGTCTCCTACGATTTGCCGAGGCCGCTGCGATACGCAGAGGAAAACCAGAACTCTGTAAACAGCTGGATCATGTGATCAACCTCGCAATGCCGTGGTGACGATCCCCCTCCCCCCCCCACTATGATCGACTGCTGCCCCGTTCTTTGCCCCCCCCCCTTTAATTATATTTCACAGGCTTTCACTGTTACCTGAACCGCCTTGCTGTGATAATTACCTGCCCCCTCCTCTAACCCTCACTATGCACCCACATGTTTGGCTTATGTTTCACACCCTATTTACCTATTAAGCTTTACTCTTTTAATTGTACAGTTAATTTACTATATTAGCAGGCAATGACCGTTTGCAGATGAATTAGAGGTCGCGAAATTGTATGACGTCAATACATTCTGCTCAACTTGTGATCTTCGCCCTTTTCAAACTTCTACCGGGAAAACAATGTTTCAATATACTGGACAGAGATTATAAGGATCTAAAAACCATATTGTGCACTCATTGATGAACGTTCACCCGACCGCTAACGGGACTCATCGGTCCCGCTCTGCCTTTGACCTCGACAGGAGCCCTGACAGCCATAGCAACTGGTAGTATAGACAGATAATATTGCCGGTAAAGACAAAGGAGACCGGAATGGCCATTTCTGGCTTAGTAGCGGTCATCAGCTTGTCATGCCCAGACCCAAATGGTGTCCCACCCAAGCCTTGAACCCGCGGCCTTTTTAATCAGAGTCAAAAGTCCTAACAATTGAGCCACAAGCTCGTTGTCTTGCCGGTTTAGGTCGAGTAAACGCTTATCAATAAGCGTTAATATCCTGCGACCTTAATCAACCAGACAACGAGCTCATGGCTCAGTGATTCGGACGTTTGACTCTGATTAAAAGGGTTATGAGTTCAAGGCTCGGGTGGAACACCACTTGGATCTGAGGATGCCTGGCTGATGACGGCTAACAAGCCAGAAATGGCCATTCCAGTCACCCTTGTCTTCGCTAGCAATATTATCCTGTCCCCTCCCTGCTGTAAGCGATGGTTTGTCAGACCTCTTTACATACATTGCTGTTGACACCTTATGGCGAAGTGGTAGCCAAAAGTAATCTTAATTGAACGAAAAAGTCCAATGCAACGTGATTCCGCTGTTTGGTCTTCAAAAAGCAGCGTGACTGTCTCAACTGCAGGAAATTGAACTTAGGGGCTGAAAGGGAACACAATGTTGTAAACTGCTTTATTACTAAATTCGAGCATGTCACACAGGTGCGCCTAGATGAGAAATCAGTGTGCACTCCAAAATTAATCTTTACTCAAGTAAATAAAGACATCATTTGTACATAGTGCATAGTGAGAGAGAGACTCGACACGCGAACGGAGTGTGTTGCACAGCAGTCTGTTAGGCTGGAGCATAGAAGGTCGCTCAGTCGCTACTGTCCTTGGCAGTGGACATCACGAGGAGCGCTTACTTCTGTACACAAAATCAAAAGCCTCGAATCTCTGTCAGGAGACAGTGCAGTTCCCACCCTATTTTGTGGAGACCGCAGCTGTCACCGAGAGCTTGTCTACGAAAAAGCCAACGCGAGACACTAAATCAGGAAGGAATGGAGCACATTAGGTGCACAATGTAACACGCGGACGATCCGACGATGCACAATCAGAGCCGGTGGTATTGTAAGTGTGCATAAACTGCCATAACAAATGTTTTAGTTGCTCTGGTTCCGGTCCTTTACCTGATTCATGTGGGCTGTAGGTTATCGGGGCAAAGAGGGGAGCGACAGAGTCAAGTTTCCAAATATTTGCAAGGCCAGGGTTTTTGAAATTACAAAATTTGCACCAGAGAATGTGTGGGGCAGCTAGGGGACGGCTACAAAAAGTCTCGGATTAGTTCCAGGCCCTGAATTCCACAGCAACAATTTGCGCTAGCAGGCAAAAACAACTCCTTCGCCGATTGCCAACTGTTTGTCATACCAGGAACCCACTTTTCAACCAGTGCAATAGTTGAATTAGTCTCATCACTCCAGCCCCCCATAACGTAAATAGTATCCTCTAGAGTGACTATACAGAAGTTGCTACGCTGACGGATCATTGAGGGCATTGTCTGCCATTGGTTTGTCTCAGGATCGTACTTTTCCACAGTTCGCAGCCGTTGAAGTCCATCATTACCGCCAATGGCGTACAACGCATTTTTAAAGGCTGTCACGCTGACTCCGCTGCGAATGTTCTGCATGGGAGCAACTAAAGTCCATTGATCCACTTTCGGGTCGTAAGCCTCAACCGAGTCATAAAAATGGTGACCATCGAATCCTCCACACACGTAAATGCGGCCGTTCAAGGAATCTGCTCCTGCGTCGCTGCGTACCTGCCGCATCTGGGAAACGTAGGTCCAGTTGTTCTGTTCAGGGTCGTAACGCTCAACGGTATTCAGTCGATGTCGGCCATTATGCCCTCCGATTGCGTAGATGGCGTTTTCCAGAAGGCAAGTACAGACGTAATTTCGCTTCTCGTGCATGGGCGAGAGGAACTTCCACGTGCCCACACTGAGCTCCAACATCTTCAGCGTCTGCGTAGGTCCACTAGCAATATATCCGCCAATGATATATATCTTGTTTTTGTAGAGCACACAACCGGAATATGCGTGCCCTTCATCTAGAGCAATTCCATCTGCGGCAATCCGTCGCCACGTGTCGCTGCGTGAATTGTAAACCTGAACTGCCCTCGAGGGTCCGAAATTTGGGTCGTCCTGGTTACCTTCCCAACCACCAACAACGAATATTGCCGCGTGTGGCATTCGAGGACGTTTGTAGTAAGCATGCGCTGCAGTATCATCTCCCGCCTGCTGTGATTCCGGAAGATCTGCTGAAGAATCAACCACTAACCGAGCTACAGCCAGCACGGGAGTACAGGACTCACCTGCTTCCTTGACCAGCGTATGTTCAGTTATTTCAGCAAAATCGCTGGCAGTTAATCGACCGAAACGTACACATTCGAGCAACTCATGAAGCCTCTGAACGCGCTCCGCTCTATCGGCCATTACCCAGGTGGTTATGGCCTCAAATAATTCTAATTCATTAGCGACGTTCAGTGCATCATCCTTCATAATGGGTTTCAGCTGCTCCACCTCTAGTCGTAAAAAACGTTCCGAATGGGATGCTTCGAGGAAATTCTTTAGCAGAAAACTCCTACAATGCTCGACAACATTCGGCAGGCTTCCGCTAAAATCTCTCAGGGCAATCCAAAAGTCCCAAATCGTGTCGGGCCTCAATTTCACTTTCATGGCCGTTATGAAGTACTCCATTAAGCTGGGCACCTCAAAGTGCATGCCAGCTTTCAAGATGGATACAAGTTTGTCACTGGTTAGTTTATTAGCTAACCGAAGACGAGCTTCATCGGAGCAGTGTGTAAAGGAGAGCATTGTCTCGAAGCCATCAATGTCATCATAAGTAATGCGCAGCGGCTCAAATTCCAAATGGCAGAGACTTCTGGCTCTAGCTCTGCGTGAAGGCTGCTTCCCATTGTCCTCCTCACTTACGCGGGACTTGGCCAGTTCACCTTGTCGCAGTTGAATCAACTGACGTTTAAAATATTCGCTAGCCTTTGCAAGCTTAAAGCCACTAACACGGTGCTCGTGACCGTCGTTGATAATGACGGTTCTGTCCAGGACATACTCTGGTAGAGTGTAAACAAAGTTGCAGTTGTTCATTTTCGGGCCGTCGTACCCGATTGGACCCTGTATAGCACGTGTGTCCACCGAGTGTATTTTGAAAGAGGGAGGCGTGCGTGCCAAAAATCGATATTCTAGATCCAGACGGCGGACCCAGTTTTAGAACCGATCTACCGACGATGATCCCCATCGGGATCTGAGGACTTTTAAGGAAGGTTGTTCAAGCTGAGGTGAGTCAGTAATAGTAGAAGCGATCGAGCGCCAGAGTTTATAGCAGAAGAGTGGCCAACCGCAATTCCTGTTGTCTGAGGTGGGGTGTCTTCTAAATACGCGAAACTGTACCGAGTAAGTCCAGTTATGCCTAGGAGTTTTCAGGCATTTAAAGGTAAGACTTTATGCCTCCGTTTCCTCAGAAAATCACACATGGCGCAAAGCTTGGAAATCTCCAGTTGCTACTGAACGATAAAAAAACTATTTTCCTTCTATCTTCCATACGGGCCGCACTGCACTAGTGTATCAAAAGGTGATCATTTCCGACAGACGAACATCCTTTATGTGCCAAATTCTGAACGCTGCAATTGACAGACACCACCAAGGGCAGCATTCGCATTTCTGTGCTACGGTAGGTCAGTGGCCTTAGATGGGGTCCTCTTACCGTCGTTCTCATTGGCTGAAAGTACCAGAAAGGTAATAGTGCGAAAACTTTTGGGACAAGTTCAGTAGAAGAAAAAATGAATTACTGTGAACCAGATTAATGGCTGGTGGTGGACTAGAAGATAATCGTTTTCGTATGACCGAGCGTATTTACTTGCCTGTTTGGACTGAGCACTTGAACGAAGCTCTTAGTCTTCAAAGGCCGCAGTAGAAGGCAGTCGGTTGAAATGAATTTATGTGGTTTAACAAGGAGTAAAAACAGTGCACCTAGTCAGAGGCCTCCCTTTTGTATGAAAACTTAACTAACAGCCCTGCAAGCTATCGTACGCGACCTTAAGTATTCACAGCTGTTTGTCCTGTGTCAAGTCTCTGGCCTCTCAAGTTGTTCATTCTGCCCAACATATATTGGGTTATTTCAAGAACCGGAGAGGAGGCCCTAATACCCAGAAGTATATTGTTCCGAGGACCTCGCTCGGATGAGGACGAGTCTTGCATGCTACAAAAACGCCCTTTGACGGTGCAGTACAGGGTTAAATTCTTCTCAGGGCTGTCTACTTTAGAGTTTGCTAATGAAACTTACCCAATCCATCTTCTCTAATCCTCAATACCAGCGGGGAATGGTTTTGGATACCGGCAATCTAAAGTACAGCAAGTCATATTACTTTCGCAGTGCTGATTCCTCTGACATCCCAAAATCAGAGCATAAGTATGCAGTTTGAGATTTCAGGTCAGATCAGGTTTATTAGGGAAATATAGGTAAATACCTTTGAACTCCCTCTTGGTACGGAGCAGCTATGATGCAGAACATGTGGCGTTACCAGTTATGGAACTACGTAAGAAGGGCAGACAGTAAAAAAAATTCCTTCGGAATTTTTCAGAATTCTAGGGCTTTGAATGTCATTTGCGGGATTTTAAGGAGAAAAACTGTCGCCCGTGGGGAGAGATGGAGTTGAGCATTTGCAAATCGGATGGCCTGCTGCTGAAGGCGTTTGAAGCATGTCAGGAGGAGCCCATTGCGGCTTTATCAATATCCTAAGGGCCACACGAGAAGACTCTTGTACAAACTGCGGTGGATTGCGTATGCACATCTGAGTTGCCACTAAATCAGGTTTCAAAAGTCTGTTTACAGGTGTGTCGGCATTGCAAGACAATGACAAGTAAGATAGATACCTGCGTCCTGCTGCAATTCTAGAAGATTACAGAGTTCACTCGTACCCGCGAGCGAAAGCAAACGTTGTCTTCCTACTGCATTAAACGCCCCTGGCACGTTTCCATAGCTTAAGCCAACGTTTTCTGCGGTATGCAAAGTGGAGCACCGGAGACAGACTGCTTAGAGGCGAGTGCAGACCTGACTGGTAAAGCAGCTCAATTATACACGAAAAAAGATTTTGGCCATGGTATTTGTAAAGCTCGTGTAATGGTTGCTCCAGCGAAAAGTCTTCCCGTAAGTCAACTGCGCACTCAGTAACCGATGCACATTCACGAGAATATAGGATCAGCAGTATAACAACAACAACAACAGAGAGCCAATTTCGGTTATTCCCTTTCTAGAAATAAAGATTGCACCTTCTCCCAACAAAACTCGGCTAACAAACAGAGGACAAAAGAGACGCAAAATTCCAACCGAGAGCCATTAATTTCACTGAATTTTATATGGTTAGATGAAGGCATGTTCGGGTAGGGTGGAAGCAACCGAGTCATTGCGCTGTGTGGTAAAAAGCCGCCAAGGAGGGCAGTGTGGTACCCAGAGCGCGACAGTAGACTTTTGGGCGTGGATAGGCGTCCAGTAACAGGATCAGATGAAAGCGGCGGGCGCCACCCCCCCCGCTCCCCTTTCGGCGCCGAGGCTGGATCAGATATACAGAGAGAGTAGATACATAGGACAGTAACGTGACGACTCCGGGCGCATGCGCGCGCGAACTCAGCTGTTTGTTATCCCGACCGCCCCCCCCCCCCCCGGTGGCTGCCGCCAACACGGGAGGCGAGGCTGTCAGAGCGCGCGTGCACAGTGTAGGACCTAAAACTCCGACTGGGCTGTATGGGTGCCAAAGTAACCGAAAAAGGGGGAGAGGGAGGGGAGGACGGATGGTAAGCAGGCTCGAACCGCTGTCTTCAACCACAGAGTCCTGCCCGCCCTTACCAATGTTTATATAAGCGCAACACTCAGAAAGCTGAGGATAGGCCTGGTAGGAAATTTGGCAAATGGGGTTCCAACACCGTTCTTTAAGACATGGAAGCAGTTCTTGGGCATTCGGTCTCCATCACTGGGTTGAGATTTTCAGATCCGCCGTCGCCAATCGTCACACGTGAAGAGGTACCGTCCGTGACATCCGGCTATCTCAGGCATGATTATAGCCGTATCAAGTACAAAAGTTCTGTGGTGGACTTTTATCAGTGCTGTGGGGGTACACAACCAAGTCCCGCAGATGTATGGACAGAACCGACATCAAAATGAAGGAGTAGGGGGAAGATGCCACTAATACGCCAGTTCTCTGCATACGTGAAGTAGTCAGAATCAGTTGTGCGGCCAAATTTGCGTGAGGACAGCGGATAGGAACGCTCATGCCAGAAAAAAAAACTGGCATTGTGGTAAATTTCAGAGAAAGCACCTATTACAAAGAAAATGAAGGTGCGATCACCTGAGCAGCACTTATATTTGTCTGAGCTTTCGGCTTCGTACAGAAAGCCATCTACAGATGCAATTTGCATGCAGCGATAATTGACATTTTGTATTCCACCTACGAGAAAGAAATGGGGGAGTTTGGGAGTAGGGGGCAGAATCCATGATAGGTTGAGCCCCACCCTCAGGTTGTATTCAGGGCGTGTGCCCTTGACTAGGAAGTGGGCCGCGCGAAGGAAAGTCGTTATGGCAGGCAGGTATATAAACATGTCTGTTGATGGAATTGGAGCCAAATACCCTACCTTGACTCTAAGCCCTCTGGAATGTAGCACCAGGGCGCCTGTACTACAGGGAGTCTCTGCTTCCCTGCTAGGATGGAGGAGGGCACAAAAAAACGACCTCTTTCCGTGAAACTTAGAAGTACAATAAGCGTTCCGGATGCAAAAGGTGCATTCCCATAATTGTAGTCCTATTGGGCCAACAGCGAAACCAGCCAATACTTGACGTTCGACTTAAAACGCATTTGATTTGTGCCCACTGACTTTACAGCATTCGCAGTAACTCTTCACTGCTAAGAAAAACGCAAAGAGGCATTGGTGGAGCATGCCAGACGCAATCTCAACGTGCAGGAATAGAGGAGGGCGCCACTAGCCCACAAACTTTCTGTGTACGTGAAACAGTCGGAATCAGTTAGGTGGCCACATCCTTGGAAGGACAGAGGATAGGAAGGCCCTCCCCCCACACATAAGGAAACTGGCATTGTGCAAAATTTCTGGAAGGGTTTCTGCTTCAGTGCTCTAGCCTTAACCCTTATATCTGCAGAATGCAGCCCAGATTTGCTTGTATTACAGGAGTCCCTATTCCCCGACCTGCCAGAGGAGGGCATAAAAAACGATCCCTACTTGAAGGGGACACAAAAAATAACCCTTTTGGAGCGAAATGTATATAGTTCAGTATACTTCAGTATATTTAGGGTAGTAGGCGATGCCTTTGAAGACCCTATTGAAAACAGTATGCATGAAATATCCAACATAAAATATATCACTATAAACAGTGAGTAACATATATAAATGTACAAATTTTAACGTGTGCGTGTGAGCAGTCAGAAAAGTCTCTTGTGTACATACTATATCCAACATAAAATGTGTTACTGTAAATTAGTGAGAAGCATATACAAATTTAAAGTTTTATCCATAGGTATTTCCGGGGTGTAAATTATTCCTGCTTCCTTGTACATATGAACGGTAAGTGTTGAGTAGATGTACATCCAGTTTCCGTTTAACCGCATCTGTGGAGCTCGTCATTATGACCTCCTCGGGCAGTCCATTCCAGGCACTGATGACTCGTTGTGAGAACGACTGCTTGCGGACCTCTAGATGGGATAGGGTTCCCCGCAGTTTGAGGTAATTCCCACGGAGGTAATTGCAGACCTAGAGGACTAACAGAGAAACTAGCCAATACTTGGCATTAGACTGCCTTTATAGCAACTGCAGTATCTTTTCATGGTTCTACAGTTAGAAAAACCACAAAAAGGCAGTATTACAACGTGTCAAGTCTCAACGGATGCATTGAGGAGCATCTCAGAAAACCAGTTGAAACGACGTGATCTGAATGTCTACAAATACAATAGGCATTCCCGTTCGGCCTCCTAAATGAATAATGTACTATTTTGTCTAGAGGGCGTATTATCAACGTAACAAAGGGCTTTTGTTGACGGAGAGAACATAGACGAAGGCCCCATAGTCGAACATTGTAAAAAGTCGACAAAAGTGGAAGCGCAGGAAAAATATGTTTTTATACAAAATTTGAATATAAAATAGGCGGACTACAAACATATCACAATATCTCTCCACTTGACATCTTACTGTGCGCCTCAACGTCTTTTCAAAGTTGGCAGGGCGCAAAGTTGGCTGAAAGGGAAGAAAACGATAGGGTTTAAGTAGAAAGCAGCTACTTCCTCAACCAAATATCAAATGTGATACACCATCTCTGAATTAAAGGTATTTAAAAAAAACCACTACTGGAACGTGCAGAACAGTATGAGGAAACTCTACAAAACCAAGTGCTGAAATGTTTAAGTGGACCAAACACCGCTCCGGGTAGCCCATACATTAGACAAATCCCTCTTACACTTACTTTAAGGTGTCAGAGCAACAAACAGTGCAGATTTCGATGATGCAGACAAGAAATATTCCGCCGATAGTAAGCTTTTCCTTACGAGATTTGACGAGAGCAGAGTGAAGCATATTGATGCCGGGAAAGTTTGGAATGCCACGCCCTTATTCCACATGTTTTCAATAAAGGGCTCAATAACTGCGTTGTGGACAATTACGAGTCTCAGGCGAGGACTGCACAAAGTCATGAAACGGATATGTCTCCGAAAAGTCCACATTCCAGGTATAATTTGGGTTTTATCCAGGTTCTACTGAATGCGGGGACTGTGATATTTTCCATAAGGCCACAGCTTGGACCGAGTTAGGCTTACAATGAGCATGCCGTGAAATGTCCATTGATACGCTGCTCATTAAATATACATTACAATTCGTATTTATTGATAGGTTTCATGAATCCTATCTGACGTCCACTTAATGCAGGAGTTTCCTCACATGGAAGAAACACAGCATGGAGCCCTAGGCGCAAGTACAGCTGCCGGCGGGATTCAAAATTAATCGGGAGGATGTCATTTTTTCGAGTAAAAGTTTGAATAAGGCCTCGGCCTCCGAGGAAATTAGATTTTTTCGCGATTTAGGACTACAGGATGTTCTTGCAGCCAATTGGGATTGAGAATATACTTTACTTGCCTAATATCATCTCCCTCAACCACCTTCAGTAGGACTTATCTACGTTTTGCACAATATTGTACTCTTCGGATTTTGAAGATCGTCGCCTCTACCGATTTCTCGACTAAGAAGTTCATTACTCCCCCGTGCATTGCAGATCGAACTTCTGCGAAGGCTGAATCAATCTTCTTACATAGAAATTCGCTGTTTTATCGTTTCAAAGTACTCATCTTAGTTTAAGCATTTGGAATTCCAAGAGAAACTTAATTAATTCGACACGACGGCCCTGCTCAACTTTTGAAGTCTCTTTCTATCGAAGGAACCTTGTTCTAGTATATTTTCCTCAAATTTAAGACAATATCCTTGATCAGGAAAGCTATTTTCGCTGATTGTAAAAAGCTTTGCAACATGTTATGCTCGACTTCGGAAGAGAAAAAGGATGCGCCGCCGGGGTTCTAACACAGTACCCCTTACATCGAGGACGAACGCGCTAACCATTACACCATCACGACGCGGTCAAAGAGGCGTTCGACAAGTGTCTTAACTTAAGCGCAGACGACGCAAGTAGACCAGTCGGTTTCCGTGTGCTGATTAATGGTCCAGATGCTAGTCGCCAAATTTAACCGGCTCGAACTAGAAGTCAAGGAGATAAAAGAGCTTATCCACAGGTTTTTTATTCCGAAGGAAACTCCACACAAAGAGTAACCCGTAGTAGAATGAGGGGTGGTGTGCCTAACATATCCACAGGAAACAAACAAGTGGTGTCTAAGATACCCGTAAAAAAGCAGTCCAGTCGCGCCTCTTAAAGAGCCAAAGACTAAGAGCAAGAGACCACCGGCTACAACACAAGAAGGTCACCTAGTCACGAAAGAGAATCCGTCGGGCTCTTCCAATAAGCAAATATCAGATCAAAAGGTAGTCACAGCCCAAGTTTAGGAGACCTGCACTCCGGTAGTTTCGGATCCCTCTCAGCGGTCCCGGATAAAGGCCCCGTTGACCGTGCACAGAGCGTTACTAGTCCGGATGTCCCAGCAGACATTCCCATTTTGCGAGGTCTATCTGAGGATTCTGAGTTGTCAGAGGATAACCGAAAGCCCGCAATCAATCAACCATTTGAGGATTCTGAGTGGTCGGAGGATAACCGAAAACCCCCAATCAATAGCAGAGGCCCTGACAAGGGCAACTGCATCATAATACAGGGACTACCTGAGTCCTCTGCCGAAACACCCAGCGAAAGAAGCGAGGCTGACAAAGGGTTATTCCAAGAGCTCTTAAACGAGCTGTTGCAACCATCTGAGAAGATCTTTTATCAAAAGATATTTCGTCTTGGAATTCACCCAAACTCAGCAGACTAGACCACGACCACTAAAGATCATCCAAACCAGCGACACAGAAGCAAAACTTCTACTGTCAAGACGTTTTCGATTAAAGTACTCTAGAAAGGATGTTTTTTTTAAGCTGTATTACTCGCCTGCCGACAGGCTGAAACGCCGCATGCTAGTTCTAGAATTGAGAGAAGGCAGAATCAAAGGAGAACCGAATCTCGTGATCTTCAAGGACCAGATAGTCGAAAGAAATTCTGCCCCCACGTGGACCAAAACTATTCGCATGACCGCGCAGCTACTCCAGTAGCCTGCGTTGGGGCCAGAGTGACCATGTAGTTCTCATGTGGGAATACGGTTTATTTTCTTTGTCTGCCAAACCACAAGACCTCCGGCCTAATATTTGGCGTGGTGATTTCGAGCAAATGAAATATTATCTCTGTTTCATGGACTGGGCATTCACACTCTCCGACAACGTTGAAGAAGCTTGGAAACAGTTCAAAGGGATAGTTCATAACCTCATCTCTAGCCACTGCCCTATCACTCGCCGAAAACTTACGAACAGGCCTCGCTGGCTGAATCATTCCTTAAAATACTAAATTTAACAAGAAGGGAAAACCGTTTAAAAAGTACCGAATTGATAGGTCACCTGAATCTCTTAATAGGTACAAAAAGCAGAGGAACTGGGTCAAATGTCTCATTTTCAGAGGTCGACAGCAGTTTGAAGAGGATCTGTTAAACCGAGCCATGGTTAACCCCAAAGTCCTGTACAGTTATATAAGACAGAGCACGCGGAATAAGGATCCTATCCCTACTGCGAACTGCCGAAGGTGTCGAAATTTCAGAGGACTAGGATAAAGCTGACCATCTCTCTCAGTTCTTCCGGTCCGTCGAGATGACTGAACCCGGTTTTCTATCCCACACTTATGTAGACAATTCGATCCCATCTATTGATACAGTCCTCTTCACCGAAGATTTAGTTAAGAATCAGCTTATAATTTGAAAGAATCGACCTCTCCAGGCCCCGATGCAATCCCGGCCAAGCTGTTGAAGGAGCAAACTTCTGAAATGGCCAAGCCGCTAGCCTTAATCTTCCAGGCGTCATTTGTTACGGGCTGCCTTCCATCTGATTGGAAGACAGCGACGATCATCCCACTTTTCAAGAGTGGAAGCCGAGCGTCCGCAAATAACTACAGGCAGGTGAGCCTTAAGTCCATTTGTTGCAAAACCATGGAAGAAAATCATTAAGAAGGCGTTGATGCAGTTCCTCGAGCAGAATCACCTCCTTTCCGATGCCCAACACGGTTTTCGCAGTGGTAGGTCCTGTCTTACCAATCTACTATTCTCACTTGATAGCTGGACCAAAGCACGTGACGAGGGCAAAACGGTGCATGCAATCTACAATGACTTCAAAAAGGCGTTCGATACCATCCCTTATCACCGCCTGCTGCTTAAGCTGCGCAGCGCAGGCGTTCGCGGGAACCTCCTCCTATGGATCCAACACTTTTTTAACAGGACAATCAAAAAGAGTCCAAGTTGGTCGCTAGCAGTCCTCGGGCTTACCTGTGGTGAGTGGCGTCCCACAGGGCTCAGTTTTAGGTCCCGTATTGTTACTCGTTTTCGGCAACGACTGTGTCAAGGATCTAGGCTGTAAAGTCACCTTGTTCGCCGATGACATCAAATTATGGAAAGTTTTCCAAAGTACGACAGACGAAAACCATCTACAAGCTAACTTGAACATATTGGAGGGCTGTTCAAAGCTTTGGCTAATGCCTTTCAATGTAAGTAAATGTAATTTTCTTCAAATCGGCAGTTGTAGAGCATCCTGCAAGAAAGTCTATTCTTTAAATGGTACTCCGCTGCAACAAGTTGAGAGTCAGAAGGACTTGGGTGTGTGGATAATTTCTTCACTCAAACCAACGCTGAACCGTACGAAGGCGGCGAAGTCGGCCAGATCTATGTTACAGCTGATTAAACGATCCTTTATGGGGTTTGAAAAAGACAGTTTTTGCAAAATCTTTGGAAGCTTTATTCGGCCGCACCTGGAGTTTGCTATACAGGCATGGAGGCCATGGACTGACAAAGATTGTACTGTCTTAGAGAAGGTCCAGAGGCGAGCGACAAAGATGGTCAAAGCTCTAGGAACATTGCCTTATGAAAGCAGACTGTCCATTTTCGACCTATTTCCCCTTTCCTACAGAAAACTCCGAGGAGACCTCATATTAATCTTCCGTATTATGAATAACCTGCATTGTTGTTTCGTTCCTGGTGATTTCTTTGCCCAGGCTAACACGCCAAATTTGCGCGGGCATTCCCTTAAACTACGCCCGGGCAAAGCAAGGATAAACGGAAGAAAACTTTTCGTTACCAACAGAGTAGTTTCAGCGTGGAACGCTCTTCCAAAAGAGGTTGTCCTCTCAACTTGTGTCAATGCATTTAAGAGAAGACTGGACATGTATCAAGCGCAAACGCAATGAAGGTAAAAACTCCTTCATCAGATTACAATGAATCACTTTACAATGAATCACATTGCTGATCACATACACTGCATCAAATTATACGAATCTCGATTTGCAAGTATTCATATATTTTTCTGTCATATTTTTGTGAATATTGTCTTCCCGGAACATGTAACTGTCGTACATTTTAAATTTTTCTTTGTATCAACTTATTTCCTATCATCCTGTTACAAACAGGCAGTTCAAAGGCATTCGCCTATCTTTCCCTCAATAAACTGATACTGATACTGTGAAGGAAGAAATAACCTTGTGCTTGTTATCCATTAAACATATGTGAATGAAACTAGAGAAGATACCCTCCTATTCCTGGATGTGAGAATACAAAGACTCACGGATGACGACCTCGCAACAAGCGTCTAACGAAAGGACTCCAGTGCAGAAATCATCCTTAAATATGGATGTAACCACCCTGCGGCATATAAAAGCTGTGTTCATACTCTTTTCAAACGGGCCTACCGCCATTACAGTAATGATGGCTTACTCAAGAGAGAACTAGGGTATTTGTACAAATTCTTCCGGGCCAACGGATATACGACAAGTTTTGTCCAAGATTGACTTAGACTTCAGGGTCAAACATAAAACCTCCCTCCAAATGGAGATATAGTGCCACAGAAGTTTTATTCTGTACTTTACATAAAAAGAATATCTGAAACCATCACTCGACAACTAAGTCGTTTCGGCATCTTCTTCACCCACAAGCCCGCATCATCACTGCGCACAACCCTATGTTGAGTAAAAGACCCCCTACCTGTAGAACAACTATGTAACGTTATTTACCGCATACCATGCGCCGGCTGTCTTTGTGTTTATATTGGCCACATGGGCCGACGTCTCGAGATTCGCGTCAAGGAACTTAAGTTAGCCGTTCGCCGGCGGACCCTATATCACTCGTATTTGCACACTCCCTTGTGTGTGATCACCGCTTCAATTGGGATGGCACTGAGGTGATCGCAATGGCTAATACTAGACAGGGGAGAAAATTCCTTGAAGCTTGGCACTCGAGCCCGGCCAGTACTAACAGACATGTAGACCTTGATTTATACTAACCGGTGCCCAGCCTGAAACAACAGCAGGTCGTCCGTACTCGTTCAAGTAGAGCTCCACTGGTTCTGCAACCCCCCTCCCTCCCACAGAAACACGTGGCCTACAATTCAAACATTAACACCTCCCCCTTTACCCGCACAACCTATCGCCGCAGAATTCACGTCACCGTAACCCTCCCCGCAACCTCGTCACAGTTCGTTTCAACCTCTCTAGTGCGAAATTCCCAGCCCTCACTTTTCATTTAGTCTGACGACGAACAAGTGGTACCTGTTCGAATGTTCACGAGTACAACTCGATTTTCCGAAGATGGTCTTTCTTTTCATCATATCACCTCGGAATGCAACTTACTTCACCTATCCATCATAGTTTAATGTAGATACGAGTACGAAAATGGATGGGAAAACATTATACTGCATACTGAGATACCTCAGGATTTTCTCTATATGGTAATCAGTATTATAATCCCACCTACTTCAGTTGACCCAATTTTTAAAGACAGGCGGCTTCGGTGGGAGTCGAACCCACAACAGCCGGAAAGGCTTTTGCGCAACCAGCGCTACGAGGCTCGCCGTTAATTTAATCACACTTGGATCGATTCACCCCGCCCGACCTACTGATCGTATGGAATCGATCATTACAGATCCAGCAAGCTGACTGCCCAAGCAGGTTTTCCTACGCAGTCATCTAGAAACCAGCAGAATGACTACCAGGCTTACTAAATTATTAATGGGGGTAGGCAGATTGGAACAATTCAATTGACCCCATTGCGAAAAACTCTTGACCTCGGTGGGAGTCGAGCCCACGCAGCAAAGAAGGCTTTTGAGCAACCAACGCTCAACCAATGAGCTTAGAGGCTCACTGTGCGCCATGAATTTAATCACACTTTGATCGATTTACCCGCACAACTTACTGGTCGTATGGAATTCACCCAGGCCGAAAGTTTTTCAAAATCGGGTCGACTGAATCATTCAAATCTGCCAACCCCCCTCCTCCGCTAATAATCCCACCTAGGTTATCCCTTCTTACCGGAAACATATTTGCGAACTTCGGTTAATCCTTCATGAGATAGCCCACATACCGTAACATAATCACGCGCCAAACTGGCCCGCTCAAGCTCTGTCTCCTAACAAGATAAGGCTGGACCAAAAGGCTGTGGTCTACACGCTCCAGTCAAAAATCTCGAGAAGTAATGACGCTGACAGAATCAGGCCTCCATCCAACACCAACCCCTCCAAGCGCTCCAATGCGCCTGTTCACTACTGACGACTTTAGATTAGTCATGTGGACCCTGTTCGGTACCGTAGTCGCAGGCACGATCACATCAGCACGCCATTAGCACAGCAGCAAGCAACAGAATAGGATTACCGATTAACAGGAAGATATATATTATACAGCAGCCATCCGGCGACTCAAAAACGAAGCTATGGGAGAGCATTCCCACTCAATGAATCAACCCGGAAGAAAAAGCACGTGAGGCCCGATATCTCTGCAACCAATTTATGCGGAACAGCTAGACAAAGGTGTCCATAAGCCGATGCCTACATGCTAGTCCCTCGAAGGGCCCAATCAGAAATAGTACCTATGATGTCGCAATCTCTGCCACATATCAAGAAAGAGTAAGAAGCGGCTGAGTGCATCGCTATGCGGCAGAATTGGACACTGGCCTAAAGCCACCATACGCAGCACGGTTATGAAAATAAAGGACGGATTAAATTCCAATAAGCAGTCGGGTGTAGCGTATCGAATCCCCCCCCCCCCCTACTTTAACTGTCTTTTTAACTATACAGGTCAGACTGGATGCGTGCACGAACACAAGCTGTCTGGGAAACGGGTTGACGACTTCTCACAGGTAGCTGCCAACGCGAACGAAACGGGTCACGACGTTCAATTCACAGCCACGAAGGTAATCGTCCACGCCAGAAGTAACACAAGCCGTGAACCTAGTCAAGCGATACATCGATCTGGCGCTGACATGCAGAACCTTGCGCACTCACCTCCAAACTGGCGTCATTTATGTCTGCCGGGCTATAACTGTTGCTTGTTCTGTTGCCGCTTTTATCTCTGACGATGGACTCCACTAGGAGTTCGAGTGCTGAGGTGCATAAAAAATGGTTCTAGTTGAGAGGAAGAAGATTCGATCGCTGGGACAAGACTTTTATCCAACTGACCAGATCCCTCATCAGACGCAATAGCAGTAACCCGTTTCCGCTAATGTTTCTGATGAAGGATCCGCGATGGATTTCAAAACTTCAGGCGAATAAAGATCCTGTGCCAGGAATCGCATCTTCTTCTCAATTACTTCCAGAGACTCGCACGTTCGCTTGTATTGCCAACGGTTCTGGTGTGTGAACAACCGTCTTTCATACTTATACAGAATAAATTAGGAAGGCAAAGTCTGCGAACCTGCTAGTGAGGACCAAGGACTAAAAGGTGTTCCTTTTTGCCAACACGGCAGTGCCGTTTAGCGACTGAAAGCAAAAATAAAGGGAGAGAGAAAAGATGACACCGAAACTTACTCAAACAAATGATTTATCTTTGCTTGATTGGCCAGATCTTCAGCATTCGGTGACGAGGGTACGTTAATGCGACAGGCTGCTGCCATGGCGTCCTCCTTCTGGCCAGCCACGAATGGAGTCAGTGCTATGCGTGGACACATGGGAGGCTGTTTGGCAGGCAGTTCCACGTAGATATCGCGACAAGAACTGCCACAGGTAAGAGGCCAGACCTGTAGGAAGGACAGAAACAGCATCAGCAGTACATGCCAACGCCAATATCGCATCAGATAATAAGAAGAGAATACGTATATTGATGATGAACGTCAACCGAACGCTAACGGGACTGACTTATCCCACTCTGTCTTGGGGCTCATTCACCAGCCCCGCCACCAGCAGAACAGAGGTTAACAGATCAAGCAGATAGCATTGTAGTGGGACGAGTGAACTTTGGTCGGTGGTCGGTGAACTTTTATCAACGAATGTCAATATCTGCCTATCGAAAGCGGTCCGTCGCTCAATGATTAGAGTTATACTTCTTGTCAAAAGGTCCCTAGTTCAAGCCTCGAGGTGGGGCACCATTTGGGGCTGAGTATGACAGGCTGATGACAGCTAATGAGCCAGAAATGGACTTTCGAGCCTCCCCCGGCGATATTCATCTGTCTGAAGAGGATGCGCTTAGAGCCCGTGGAGATGAGCAGAAGCGATGGGCGAATTGCGAACCTATCATTCGACCCCCGATGAAACCAAAACCAAGGGATATACCTCCACCGTAAACGTCTGCGCGCAAGCAAAACGTTCTTCGATAGGACTATCAGCTGAAGCATTGACAAAGGGACCCCATGTACGTGCAGCTGTCATAGACAAAATAGCGATTCTTTATATGGTCGTATCTTCAAGAGATCGGAAGAACTACAATAAGATATTCCACGGTAAGGGTGACTTGTATGGCCGCCTGAACAGGACACGGGAACAGCAACCGACCACAGCACACGTAGCTTCGGAACAAATGCCAGGGAATTGGATTTAAGATCAATGTGAGGAAAGGGATTAAGGTTACGTAAAGTTTAAACTTAAGCTTTGGATTCGCGTTAATTATGGGGTCTATGTTTAGGACAGGGCCACAGTTACGATTAAGATTGCACTCAAGTTTAATGTTAGGGTTAATACATGCGAATATGGTAGGGATTCTTTGTAGGGCCGCCTGGGGAGCGTGTGAAGTGTACCCCTCAGGCTCACGGGCACCCAATTTTAGGGGAGGAGACGGGCGGGGCATGACAGGGAACAAATTTGATCGTAATATTCTTGTTAAATAAAAAACGTTACGAGGACAAATGGGGTCGCGTACTCAAACCTCAGGCGGGGAAACTGAGGTAGGCTTTAATATCATCGCTAACACCCGCCCGACCAACGGTGAACGCGTGTATGTAAAGGGTGTGCCCTAACCTCGGGCGAGGTCATTGATGTACGTTTTCTAACGGTACTATCGACACAAACAAAAAACAATGGAGTTTTTAAGGGCTTCGGTCATTTACTCCAAACATACTGACTGACTGAAAAGATTGAGATTGTGGAAATTACCCTGCTTAAAATTTGTAAGCAAGCGATTATTCCCGCGGTTAATTTTATAAAGTCAATTTTGCTCAGTATGCCCATTAAAGCGATTATTGAATCCGGCGGCCTTCCGAGGACCACTGCGGTTCAACGCCATCATGCAATCCCTCCTGGATCGATGGAAGGCGTGTAAAAACAGGAAGATTGTGGGTAATTCAACCTACCTAGAACATTTTAGTAGGTTGCTATAATAAATAAGGATCTTTCGAAGACCCCACTTGGAAACCCTACCGCGAATATTCACCCTTCGTTAAGTCTAGAGCAAGGTAACCTATGTGAATCGTGCAGATTTTTCATAGTCTTATGTACTATGAAGCCGGTCATTAAAAGTTATCCTTACCGAAAAAAAGTTACTTTGCGAAAACGTGCAGGTAGTGCTGGGCCGGTCTCGGGTGACCGCGGCAATAAGTACGGGACCGCTGCCTTTAACTGGCATAGAATTCATTAAAGGTTTCACTGTCAAATACAAGTGAAACGCCATCAATAGCAGATTTGCCGACTCAATCAAATTCTATGGCCAGACCCAGCGTACCTCCAATCAGAATATCGTGATTGAGCTGACGACGACAAATGATGGATGTGCGACCAAGTATCTCTAGGCAAGAAATATTTGATTCGGTCATTGACATAAGCCATGACAACTGGAAACCAGTAAACGGGGAGCACCAAGCTGTGCCCTAACGAACAGTCCCACAAAAAGGAAAACGGCCACTACTTTCGAATTTCATTCTCATTTTTCATTTACAGACAGTTTGGAAGGCCTAAATAAAACCAGCAAACGATGAGCCTCAATCTGTGCCCATTCCTCCTCACCAACAGCTCATTGTGAGTAACTGTTCACCGCTTTCAACTGCCTAGGTGTCAAAAAACTCCCCGTTGTACAGATCACTTTCCCTCTAATTGCTTCCACTGCCTTCTCAGGGTCACAGTAGACCACTGCTAACTGGTCGAAATTCATTTCAGACGACAAGCGTAGCTGCAATAGTTTTCTCCACTCTGGTGTTAACTTGAGCTGTGAGAAGTTTAATTTTTGCCGGCAACCCAACACAGGCTCTGAGGTCAAACGCGGGACTTGACGAAAGCGGAAGACAGACGCGCGGACACAGACTGAAGCGGAATGAGCTTTTGCTTCCAGCAGCAGCCGAAGGAGGGCCCTCACAACAGGTTTTGTCAATCAAACTTTGCTTCTGCCACCACCACCGCAACGCAGTTACCCTGTTTGCTACGCAGACTGACTATTTTTGGTCATCTGCAGCTTGTTTTTCCATTCAGAGAGAAAGGGGTGCGGTGTAAGGGGACGAAGTGAACGCTGTGTGTGAGATTTTTCCCACTGTCAACTCAACCCACGCTCAAGTCATCAGCGCGTCCTTGGGGCAGGGCTTGTCCGCGCAGCTGGCAAACTGCAACGTTCTCTTTCCTGGCTTCACTTCGTAACAGACTGCTGTGTAACGTTACCTTTTCTCCTATTCTTGCCCTCAGCGCACGGTCACAAACTAGAAGTGTATCACCCACAACAGGATATTCCGCACCCACATGTCATGTCTCCCTCCCACCTCATTTCCTGACCAGCTTTTGTGTCTCTACGGACAAGACACCGGTCAGTGGGTAAATTCGTTTTCCCACTTGTCTTTCATGCTGACTTAAATTAAATTAGAGGCGAAGAGTAAGGAAGTGCAGTCTAGCAGTGGCCGATAAATTTGGCAGAGGTTGTTTGTAATCGGGCATTCGGATGCGTACATAAACGTTGGATCGAAAAAATAGAAGATACGTACTACGGGTTGAAATATAGTTATCAGAAATAAACAAGTTAGACGAGTTAAGAACCGATCCCAACTTGAAATGACTATTTCTGGCTCATTAATTGTCATCAGCCCGTCATACCCAATCTCAGAGGCCACAACTCCTGAGGTACGGACCCGCCACAATGGGACGAGAATGCTCCACTGAGCGCCCTACTATCAACATATATATTTTAAATATCGGTATCCCAAGCAACTGTGCACTAGTTGTGATACAGGCTTTTGTGGTAAAACCGGAAGAGCTCTATCCACCCGCATACATAAAAACGAGCTTGCCGTGAGAAGACCATCTATCGGAGGTTGCCATGCACACACTGGACAAGGGAGCAAACCCAAATCTTTGAGGCCTGCTCAACCAGGAAGGGCCGTGCATTCCTGGAGGCAACACACTCAAGCGGGGCATGTATCGACAGCCACATCGATTTGGACATCAACTACAAATTTCTAAAGATCAGATGAACGCAAAAACAGCCACCACTGACCGCATCATTAAACGCGGATGACAACTATTCTTTCCCCTTCCCTGAACGCATAATTATATCCGAATGACAGCTATTTTCCCCACTGACGGCACAATTAAATGAGGTTGACGATTATCTCCCTACACCCTGACCGATCGAGAATCTAGGGTTAAATATTTTGACACAACTTTCCCTTGTCTGACGACGAGCCGGGGGAACCAGACTCGAAAATGCACACAAGAAAAATTATTTTTTCTCAAAAACTTTTACGTTTGGGTGATAACATCTAGAGTCCAATAAAAACGCACATGCATTCCTCTGATGCCAATTCTTTCCGAAGGACTAGTGTGCGGGAGAGGTTCCGCCGAAACTTATCGTACCCAAACGCCCGTTTTTCCTTGAGCTCATCGCTAGCACAGGCTCACTGAGATAACTCGCTTTCTTTAAAGGTGTACTTGAGGAGTTACGTTACTGTTTTAAGCATTTAGGCACGTACCGAGTCCACGATCAGCCGAGAATCCTGGGCTGAGGGCCATAATTATGCTGCCCTTTTATTTTACTGCACCAGCACGTAGAGAGGCGCTAAAATCTTGATGAGTACTGTGCCTCTGAAATCAGATAGCAGAAGCGAAACTGCGTAAAAGGAACCCACCTGCACCGTAAATTTCGCTGCTGCTGATGTTTCTGTTCGGCAGCCGAATAGAGGTGGACGCGGGGCCGGGGTGGGAGCAAAATCCAATAAAAAATATCCGCCAAATTGCACTAAAGTCATTACTCTCTATTCATAGACAACCCTAACCTCGAAAACAGCCCTCAGAACAGGATAAAATGCTCTGCGCAAAGTCAACGTCGAGCTGAAACATGTATAACATGTATTGTAGTGTATATATGTATTGCGGACTAGCCATTCTGGTGAGTTTATCCGCTAGCTTGATTTCAGAGACCGAGGTGATGGCTGGAGCCTGAGATCGTTCACATCTCGTAGTCACCACCAGCCTCAACATAAGCGTTGAGTTTACCCAAGCGATGGGCCGGAAACCCCGGAAAAAGTCGGTGACTTTTGCTTTTTCGATCTATGCCACCTTTATCGGCCACTGTTAGACTGCACATCCTTACTGTTTGCCTCGAATTTAATTTAACCCAGCATGAAAAAACACAAAGTCGGAACACGAGTTTACCAACTGACCAAGGCTTTCACCGGCGACACAAATGAGGTGGGCGAGGAAGAGAGGGGGTGGGTGGGTGGGTGGGTGCAGTCTATCCTGTTTTGAGATATAAGGTTCCCGTTTTTGGCCGTGCAGAGGGCATGACTAGGAGAAATAGTAACGTTACATGGTAAGAAGTGAAGCCAGAAAAGAGAACACTGCAGTTCGCCTGCTGCAGACAAGCCCTGACCGAAGGACGCGCTGATGACTCGAGCGTGGGTTGAGTTGACAGTGGGAAAAATCTCACGAGATATTCACTTCTTCCCCCTCCCTATCTGAATGGCAAAACAAACTGCAAATGACTAAAAATAGTCAGCCTGCGTCGTGGTGGTGGTGGTGGTGGTGATGGCAGCAGCAAAGTTTGATTGACAAGACTTGCTGGGAGGGCCGTCCTCTGGTTGCTGCCGAAAGTAAAAGCTCATTCCCCTCCACACAGCTTCCGCGTCGGCCGTCCGCTTTCGTCAAGTTACGAGCTTGACGTCAGAGCGTGTGGTGGGTTACGGGTAAAGGGTAAACACCAGCGAGGAGGAAACTACATATAGCAGCAACGCTTGTCGCCTGACATGAAGTTGAGGCAGACAGCAGTGGTCTACAGTGACCTTGAGAAGGCAGTGGAAGCAATTAGTGGGAAAGTGCGTTGTCCATCGGGGACTATTTTGGCACCTAGGCAGTTGAAAGTAGGGGGCGGTTTTCCTGTCGGTAAGTCTGTTCGTGAGGAGGACGAGGCACAGATTGATGCTCATAGTTTGCTGGGGTTTCTAGGTCTACAAAAGTGCCTGTGAATGGCAAATGAAATATTCGCTGGTGGGCGGTTCTTACCTCGACCGGGGGAACATTAACAGAATTTTTTTCCTGTAAAGATGACAGTCCTGAATATGTCAGTCAGAAAAGGAAAATGTGTGAATTTATTCGGCTCACTGACAGAACTGTAGAAAACACATAACGCATTGATACAACGCCGCTGGGGAGGAGGAGGTACGCTAAACAAATAACTAACTGCTGTCTTCGCGTTTGCATGCTTGATACAGAATGCAGTCCGGAATGACCATTTCTGGCTTGTTAGACTTTTAGCTTATTAGCCAGTCATACTCAATCTCAAAGGTTGGAACCCCCGAGATTCGAACCCGGGACTTTTGGTCATTGAGTTTAATACTCTACTATTGCACTACGGGCTCGGTTCGTCGTCACTCGGGGTCGGGAATATGATGAGTATATGGGCTTCACCGATCTCGTAGAGGGACATGTAGGTTTCGCTTTGCCCAATGGCTCGCAATTAGAGCCCGCGCAGGCAGTCACGTAGTGACTATGGGGATAGGATAGAAAGGATCCGATAAAGCAAAGGGAAAACCGAATGGCCGTTTCTGGCTTGTTAGCTATCATCAGCCAGTCGTACCAAAGCTCAAGGGTTGGAACTCCCAACATTCGAATCCGGGACCATTGGTTATTCATTTTACCGCTCCACGACTCTCCTATTCGGCTACAAGCCAGAAATGACCATTTCGGTCTTCCTTTGCTTTGGCGAACCCTTTTCATCCTACCCCCATGGTCACTATATGAATGGCTACGCGGGCTCTAATTGTGAGTTCCTGGGTAAAGCAGAACTCAATTGTTCCCCTACCAGATCGGCGAGGCCCATACACTCACAGAATGCAGCTTTTTCTACCTGCGGGTTTTTATATGAAGACACAGCAACTACTGACATGCTGTGGACTGCTCGACCACGATCATATTTCTAAAGTAGGGTTGCAAGATTCATTGTTATACAGCTTAATCTAGCAGCATTTTAGTCATATAACAATGCTGGCTTGTGAATGCGCACCCCTTTGGTCGCGTGAAAGCAAATACACTCTCTGCCATTGGTTTTTATGACCTGATAAATTCAGATATATTTTTATACACATGCGCAAAAAATATTTCCTCTAGTACTTAAAATTACAGAAAGTGAGGTCTGTAGGGGGTCTAAGTAATGGTTGTGCCTAGATCACTACAATCATCAGGTCGAATCCTAGGTTGGAGGACAACGGCAAGAGTCACCAAAATGAGGGCTTTTGTTGTGTACAGAATCCTGAGTCGCTTTCTCAGGTGGCAGTGGCCACTGGTGAAGCCAGGGCTGGTCCTGACTGCATCCAGACAGACCTGAGAGTGCCAACTGAGTGTTGTGTGGGGTGATGGCAGTAGCTTTTACATGACTGTGAAGCGAGTTCAAGTGTTCTGTC
Organism: Ligula intestinalis; assembly: GCA_036362985.1. Classification (NCBI taxonomy): domain Eukaryota; kingdom Metazoa; phylum Platyhelminthes; class Cestoda; order Diphyllobothriidea; family Diphyllobothriidae; genus Ligula; species Ligula intestinalis. The sequence continues at coordinate 16,540,072 of JAYGXS010000004.1, read as the reverse complement.
ATTGGTGTGTTGCACCTAACCGAGGGGATATCGCCTGTAAAGCCCCCCTTCTGTGTGGCCGTGGCTGGTCATGTTCGAGTGGCAGTTGGGCGGGCGTTCTTAGTTGGACGCGCGTGTGGAGCACGTGTGTGAGTGAGTGAATATCGGTCAAGTGGTCTTCAGGTCAAGTTGAAAGGCTGCGGGCATTGAAAAACGAAGGGGGTGGACAGGCATTATGGCCCTCCACCACAGATCAACGTCAGGAATGGGATCCCAGCCCTGAAGACATAAGCACCACGAAAAGGCGAAATTTACCATCAACCCTGTTTGTCGTGTCAAAGACAACACCACTCGTTTAGTGGATTTTCTCTCATCGCTAGAATGCCCAATCAGGCGTTACTTATAATTCCAATTTGGGGGGTGTTGTGGATGGCATTCGTTCAGCAAAACAGCTGCGAGGCCCGGAGTAGCATGCCATGCTCCTCTCTACCAATTGCACGGATGCAGCGCCTAACGACAGTTCGACCGTCGAGTCCGACTATGTCCACCGCGTGGTTCAGCAAGCGGGAGGCAAACGCAGTGAGTTGCGCGTGGATCAGTTTAAAGTGATAGTAGACTTGCGCAGCATCTACCACACACTTTCTCTCTCTCCCCTCACCCATCTGTGCCCGGTGTAACGATATAGTCAAGAAGATGGAAGGCGGGATCAGGAGCAGGTAGCTGGATTAATTGAAAGTGATAGTAGACTAGTGTTGCATCTACGTCCCCCCCCCACTTGAAGACAGAGAGCCAAGAATACCGGAGACGCATGTGGTTGGCGCAGCCGGAGCCGCCCCTTAGCGTGCCGCAGAGGAGAGGAGCCATTCAAACAGCCTGACTCTCAGTCCGCCACAAGCACATATACTGGACTAACCGCGAGGTCTGAGTTATCCTGACAACCTTTCAGGACGGGGCTTTTAGCGTACTGTGATAGCTTCAAGCACGCTGGGTTGTTTATAGCGAGGAAGGTGCGCTGAACAGTGGACCTCGCGCCCACCCTCCACCGGCAGCATCGAGTCACCGTCTGCGCCGGTTAGCAGTCTGATTGGCCTAATACAATCTTACGGACGCACCTGATCTACCTGCTCGGCGACCTCCTCCCAGAGACGATTGTCTGATCAATAACAAGAGCACTGACAAACGCTACAAGCAGGAATGCAAGTGACATCGAGGCGCAGACCATGAAAGGCAACAGGTTCCACCTGTATGAGCCCCATGATGCTACGCTAGGTCCCGTTCAGCGATGTTGACGTCAAATGAAAAAACGGATGCGCATCCAAATGCCAAAAAACGTGATAGCTGACGTAGCCTCCTGTGTGCTGCTTCGTCCCGATAAGTTAAGTCCCTGCACTATAAAACATTTGATTCCGCAGAGATTTGCGGCGACCCGATACCTTGAGAGGATTCTCTTGTTTACGTGCTTACCGCCAAAATCTGTAAAAGCCATTAGGTTTTCAGGCAAAGGGAAGCCAGTTAACTAAGAAAAGAAAGCTAAACGACTAGGCCTACAGTCGCTGGCATGCATGCCACAAGCATGCCGTCCTAAATACAGATTATCCGGCAGCAGCGAGACAGGAAAAACAGCATATTTTGCTTTACAGAGGGAGAGAGAGGTAGACGCCAATGGCCACTTTTTAAGATTTAAAACGAAAACCACTCTGTAGGGAGCTTGAAGTGCGACGGTAAGAACAGCGCAGTTTCGTTTCAGTTGTGATTGTTGACAGGCCGCGAAAAAAAGCAACAATACCGGTCGCGCAAAGCTGCGGAGGCGGTCTAGAACGCCTACGTGCTTCTCACGAAAACAAGGCATGCGGTCTTGCATTGAGATCATTAAATGCAGCTTACAGTTTAAGTCTGACTCGGGTAGAAAGCACCTGAAAATGGATGGATTTGCGGAATTTTTTTTAAAACGGCCTCTAAGTACAGACTAGTAGAATTGGTTGATCTGTGGGTCAAAAAAGAAACATTAATATCATCACATCATGTTGACGAGTGGAGGGGGTGACATTTCAGGATGCATTGTAGGTCATGTACTAAGAGCTAACTGCCAGTATGGTCAATCGCAGCGACCTCAAATTTTGGCGAGCGATTTCGTACGTTAAAAAGGTTTCGGAGGCAGTCAGCCGCCTTCTCGCACCACTTGGGGTTGGAGTCTCACACAGGCCGGAGGCAACCATTTGGGTGTCAGCTAATGAAACCAAAAGACCCACTACCACGGCAAGAAACATCTGGAGTTGTCTATAGGATCTGATGCAGTTGCGAACAAAGCAATTATTTCGGAAAAACTTGAAGACTCCTCTAGACGCGAATTACCCAACATGCGGCATCAGTGCGGAGAGCTGACGTCAATTCTCAAGTTGCGGCTAATTCGATTAGATCCGGCCAAACATTCACATCTGATGAGGCCGAAATCCTCGCGAGAGGTAACAATGGTGAGTCGCGAGATGCCTGAATTATTGTTTACGCCCCAGAGTCTAAAAACAAGTGCAACGACCTGCTCAATCCATATGCAGGGCTGAAAGTTAGTTTGGCCAAGGAAATTCATCAATCGGCGAACGCACAGGCGAAAGCGTCTTCTGACACCAGCGCCAGGGAGCCAGATGGCTCAGCGATCACCACACCCGAGTGCACCACAGGAAATGAAGGTTCAGTAGGTCTCGACCTACACACCGGCCACCGAACAGTTAAGGCACTAACAGGCAAGAGTCTCCCACAATTACTGCAACTCCCCGTGTATACGCATTATTCGTTTATGCTATTGTTTCTGATGATGGCTCCGCGACGGATTACGAAACGTCAAGTGAATAACATTCTTGTCCCAGCAAGCACGTATGGTCAACAGTTACGTAGATAAGACTACTGACTGGCTGATGGCAGAATATGTATAGTAAGCGGTTTTTCAGCAGTGGCTGATGAACCTCGGCCCAAATATACACAATGAATTCCGGTCTGCACCTATAAACCCTTGAATCTACTGCTCAACGCCGAGTTATAAGTTAAGTTCTGAGGAACTTCAAAAAGCTGAGAGTTCAGAACTTGAGCATTTACCAGAAAGCGGACAGAGAATGCAGGGGAACGCCCTGGTGAGCCAAACTGCTGACCGTGTTGTGTATAAACGGAAGAACTCCAGTATCTGGCAGATTAATCAGTCATCGCGCGAAACATAACTTTAAAACTGTCAGAGAATCAAGCAATTTGGCGCGACCCCGTTTGGCGGATAATTAACCTAACTGGGAAGAAAGCCGGGACCTGTAATTTAATCCAACCAGCTGTAGTAATGAGAAGTAGGTGACACGCAAACACACTTATTGGCATAGTCAGGTAAAAAAATTGTTAGGAGGACGCCGTATCTACAGGCACTTACTGTGGACAATCAAATGACGTTTGTCCGATATAATAATCTACTGCCGGAGACGGAGAAATACTGTGAATACCGAAAAATAATGAGGTGGTTGCAGCATCCCAGCTACACCGCAATGCCCTTTTTGTCCGTCCGCACGCCCGCCACCCTTTTGTTACAGTTATCGGCTTCAGGGGCTGGAGAGGGGAGAGGCAAGGCCTTAAACGGGGTCAGACTGCATGCCTCAAATTGGGCCTGCAAAAGGACTAGGCCTAACCCGGTTCGGTTGTCAGGCGAAAAAAACAGTGAAAGTTGTAAAGGCCACACCCTAACCAAAACAGTGTATCTATTTGGGCTGCACAATAAATCATACTGACAGCGCCGATGGTAGATAAAAACCCAGACAGGTAATTGGTCGATATTTTGACGGCGCTGCTAGGGGTTTTGCTCATCCGCGAGCTTTCTAGCGTTCCAGTTTTTTTTAAATTGCTGCTATTGTGCAACCCATGTATAGACTTCTGGCTGCGTACGTTGGGAGTTTATGAATAACACGCAACTATCCCGCCTTGCGCTGATGGACTTCAGTCTAAGAAGTCCTATTAACTAACCTTCGAACCGAGCCTATAAACATTAATACCGACCGATTTACTCAAAGTTAGTGGTTAATGTTAGTAAGGAGGAGACTAAGAAGGAAAAATTGCAAAAAAAACAAGAGTATTCATGAGAAAGAACATTTGGGACGCAGTGCGACCCATTGGTGGGCCGGACCCCTCACATCTGCGTGCAACAGCGGCAGAATACCGGCGAAACACGAGTGTCTGGGCTTTTTGCTAGTGCCTGTGCTGTCAGTATGGTCAGTAATTATGAAGATCATCACCCCATGTTAATAGGTTGATGCGTAACAGCCAAAGATGCCTGGAAATGCAAACAGTGGACTTTCTGTGGAACCTTGCTAAAAACAGATAGCATAGCTAAAATTTGTGACGCATACTTTTTCATCCACCTCATTAAAAAGAAAACAGCGCTGACGGAAGTCTAGGTTCAGTAGACGAGAAAACTGGGTGCGCAAACTCCGGGAGGGGGAGGCTACTTAGAGTGCAGTAGGTATTGAAATGGATCCCACAAAACAAAGGGAGATCGGAATGGTGACTTTTAGCTTATTAGTCATCAGTAAGTTGGTTTGGCAGATTTGCTTAATTTGAGTTGACTCAATTGTGAAAAACTCTAGGCGTTTGGCGGGATTTGAACCCGCGCATCAGA